>CM067531.1:5510000-6092500 GCA_034509925.1 Hirudinaria manillensis | reverse complement strand
TGTGTTCTGGATATGTTGGAATGTCGCCTGAAACATTTGCCGCTTACAGGGCCATTGTCGTCCAAAAGTCTCATCCGTATTTATCATACCTGGCATATGAAGGTCCAAACGGGAATCTTAGTTTCTATGTTGCCCCTATGAGTGGAGATGTGGAGAATCTGATAATAAAGGTTTTTGTCGTTGATAAATACGGCTCTTACAGAATAATTTTTGAGAAGTATGAAACTTGTGAATATTTCTTTGTCTACTCATTTTTAACTTAATTTTTAAAACTTTGATGTTTTGCGAGGACAGGAAATTTATTGCAATAGCAAATCGGCAGGCAGAGGATTATTTTCTTGGATTCCTCAATGAACATATGGCCATAACTAGAAGGACTAACAACTTCGAAGAAACTCGTCCAAATATATATGCCTTTTTATTTTTGTTGAATACTAGATGCACCATGTCTCCTGCCAATCTAAAAAGTGCTACTGCCCGAACACAAACTGAATCCAGAAAAAATATTTTAGAATTGTTGAACGATTATATGGTACTCGAAACAATTGCTGATATTCAACAATTGGCTCATACACTTAAACTACTCACTGTGGGTTCTTGACAAATAATTTGATAAAATTACTTTAAGCAATGGTTAAAAATTATTTTGTAGGAATGTTATCTACAGTTTCCAAATAGTACACTCAGCGCAGATATGATTATCAACATTCTGGGAAATTTAGTCGTAAAAAGCAATAACTTTATATCCTTGATTTCAGATGGTAGTGAAATGGTTCCAAATTATCTTTATTCTATCTGTGAAAATATGTGGAATAACATTATCCACCACATTTTCAACCAAGGTTATATGTCGCATAAAGTGAATATTCATGGTTACATTTTGAAGAAGCTTGAATATATTTCTGTGGACATCATAAGTAACATCTTACAAAAAAGACTAATTGGAGAAAAAGAAATATTTTCTCAGTTTGGAGAAGTCATTGTGCACGGCAAGCGATCCCTAAGCCATTTTGTAGCAACAAGCAAGTCTCATTTCGATTTCACGGTTTCTTTTGATTTTGATCATTGGCAGCAAATAGATCAATTTGAATTGATACAAGGTTTTGTGGTCTTCAAGTGGAACAAGACGATCAAACATGGAGATAAGGCATCAATATTTCTATTCCATTCTTTCTTCAAAAATTGTAGTGGAGATGATATTTTACCTGAAATACCTTTCAATTTTACTGCGATAATTCCACCTTCAAAAAAGCCTTTTCTAAGCTCACAAGAATTAGTTAAAAAAGATCAAATAAAATTCAAAAACACATCTAGTTTGCGTCACATAGTGACGGCGGGACAAGAAATACTTATAGGTTTCACATTGCCTTCGTCAGAGTACTCAGTCGGAATAAATCTGATGTTATCTCTTGGGAGGAGGGCATCATATCCTGTTAATCTCCGTGTCACTTTGAGAGAAATTTCTAATGTGAGCAATGTAGTATATGAACAGGTTTGGGAGATAATGCTCCAAGAAGAACATTCAATATTTAAATTAATAACTTCCAGGTAAATTATTTTTTTTACAGATACCTAGTATTTCTAGTAGCGTTAGGTTCATATTTAGACATTACATGTATTTCAGTGAAATTAAGGAATTGAAAATCACTTCTTTGAAAATAAGTATGAAAAATAACGACAAATCGTCAGATGTCAAACTAAACCTGATTTTGAATTCATTTCACTGTATTTCGGATACCCACACTTGCGAAATATACAGCGCCAACGACACACATGTTACTTGTAGTTGTAAAAAGTGTTTTGCAGCCCAGATTGCCAAAGTACCATTTAGGTCAACGTTCTTAGTAACACTTTTGAAGGTATTCATAAAGTATTTAGTAAATACTTAGTTCTTTTAACTTAAACTTTAATAACTTCCATTTAATCAATAGCCTTCCCCTCAAAAAGCTAATTTGCTACTACTTATTACAATCTCTTGTGTTGGAGTATTGATAATAATTGGCTCCATTCTGACTCATCAATGGGATAAGAACAGCCATGTTAATGACTTAAGTTTATTTGGCCATTATGGAGGACATGTATACTTGCTCACTGTTTTAACTGGATCCAGTTTAGTAGACATTCATTTGATATCCTCTTGTCTGGCTTAGTGTGAATTTCTTTGCTTTTGTCAGGCACCACTTCCAACATTGGTTTGCAAATTCACGGAGAAAAGGACATTTCTGACAAGATTCACATAAATATTTCTGATGTGTTCAGAAAACACTCTCAAGCAGTATGTCTCGTGTCCACAAAGAAATATCTTGGAAACATCAAATCAGTTGAAATTTGGCTTGACAATTCAGGAGCTCGCCCATCATGGAAAATATTTTGGATTTCAATCAAAGATCTGAAAATGGATAAAGCATACCATTTTAACTGTCAGTGCCACTTATCTATTGAAAAAACCTTGTGCAAATCATTTTCCCCTCTAGGTTTGCAAACCTGCTTCACATTTTATGTTTATGATTTCAATTTCCTATATATTTCAGCACAAATTTGATTATTATAGAAAATCCAACATTTCTGTCAAAGTTAGCTGTTGAACTGTACTACAGGATGAAAAATCATCACATCTTCTTCTCCATAATGCAATGTTCACCTTTTAGCCCCATCGATCACTTGACCAGATTCTTACTTGCATTTTTCTCTCTCAGTCTTTTATGTTGTTTCTCCGCTTTATATTTCAGATATTGCGCTTTAGAGCCAGATTACAAATACTTGGAGTTTCATCAAATAGTGCTTAGAGACATATTAGCATGTTTGTCCTTATCACTAACAGTGTGGTTGATCACCATCATCCTTTATAGAGTTTTGAAAATGATCGTTTCGAAAGTAGGATTCCAGAATTTTTATTTATATTTTGTTAGACAATAGAACAAATGAAATTTCATAAATTTCATTTATAATTTGCAGGTCAATGACCAATTACATTTCAACAACAAAGATAATAACCATAAAGATTTGTTATGCAAAAAGTCTCATGTGACAGAAAAACTTCTTGATGTGGTTTGTCAAATTTCTAAGATAATAATAAAAACCATAAATTAATGCGTCATGCAATTTTAGATGTTGTTTACATTTGACATTAATACCCGTAGCAAAGTAATTATTTTTTAAGTGCAATGTAATGTTAATATGTATAGTGGCAGTTACCTTATTAAATGTATAAAATATGTTAAGTTACTTATTACGATAGAAACCAAAGTACATAAAAAACTGAATTAATGGTTGTTTATGTGATCAGGCTTTCTTTTAGACATTGTGATTCGGGGAGGGATAATTTTAGTGTAGTAAGTAAACACATACACATATGCGGTAGCGCGAAAAAAATTCCCACCGCTGGTCCCGCTGCTCTCAAACACCGCAAGTGATGTATGTCATAATAATAAATAGTAAATAGTGGTTTCAACACAAATCTCAATATTACCTGCATCTCAAGTATCCTGATTACGTTTATTTAAATTTATGATCTACTAAATCAAGTGCAATGGCCATCTTAAAATAATAATACTTAGAAAAATAATAATTGTTAGCTACTGGAAAATGTTTCTCCGCAAGAAACAAATCATGGAAATTATGTTCATGTCTTCATTGACGGAAGAATTGATTTAATAAGTGAAGAAATGGCCTCCGAATTACGTAAGATCTCCCGAAAATATGCAGATATGAATAGTTTTTTAAATATTTATTCTATCATAAACAACTCGGTTATATTGCAAATCGCTAAACCTATTCCAGAAGCTTTCACGTTGATGTCATCAAAGAAATATAACAGAATAGTTTTGGTGATGGTATCTACACTATTCCTCTGTTTGTTTACAACGGTAATATTTGGCAAAGATTTAACTAGCGAGTTTTCGATGAGATGGTTCTATGTGTCGACAACAGGAGAAATCCTTATTTTTTTTCTTTACGACACTGTTTGGGTTAGTAACTTTAACACCATCGACTAATCTTGGAATGACTTTAAATTAAACAAATAAGTGAACGCAGTACATATAATGCTTCACTCAAATATTCTGGTATAATTCGTGTAGCAGTCGAACCCCATCTTGTAATACTATGGTTCATGCTCGACCTGTAGCGCTAATCATATATCATTTTACAAGGTGTTTTGTGTGTGATAAAATGATGTAATGTCCAAATTTGAATAAATTTCATCGTTTAGTTTTCGAGAAATTAGCAAAAATGTGAAATTCCTATCATTATTGGGCTGACTGATATATATCCATATATATGTATATGTATATATCCATTCTATCCATTCATTCGCGCTTGCGTTCTTGAACTCTTTCGTTCCTCCATTCAACTACCAATCCACCCACCTACTCAGTCACTCATCCACTCACTCCTTCACTACAACAATTCCTCTATATCTGTATATATATATATATATATATATATATATAGTTTAGAGAACATTAGTAATTTTATAGGTGGGCATCGCAGCAGCAGTGAACGCAACTTTTAAAAATCTCCCAGAATTGACGCTTGAGCATCACAAACATAAATATTTCATCATCAAACAATTCCTTCAGGTGAGCTTCTATTGGAGTGGAATATAAAATATTTTGGATTTCGCATCCAAGGGAATCCAAATCCGATAAACTATATTAAAGTGATTAATTAATCTTAAACTGGATTATTACACATACATGTACAGTAAAACCTTTGAATTGGAGCACCCGAAAATATAGTAAAAACTGTCCTTAAAAACTGCCGCTTATTTACAGTGCACCTGTAGCGTATTGTAGCGTGCGCTATGATAAAAACTTACACATCCTAAATGAATTAAATCTTGAGCTTATTCCATTTACCGCAGGAAGTTTTGTTGAACAAATAATTCATGGTCATTCACATATAAATAATTCAATAATTCATTCATATTTCTAGATGTCCAAAATCAAACCGCTTGGTGGATATTCCTTATCACAAGCTAAATTTAGAGATGAGAGGAGGAGGTATTTAAAGCACAATTTAAAGGCTGTTGCACTTCAAGTGATCTTGATAATGAATGTTGGCGCCTTCATGGTGTCAACCATCACTCACAACGAGTATTTAGAACTTAGATCAACCTTGGAGAAACGCTTTGATCAAGAATTCGGTCACAAGCCTATAAGTGTCCGAGTCCCGGGAAGGTTTTTAAATCCAAATTTTCATAAAGTCGAAAGTAGTTTTAAAAGAAACATTTGTAATCGATGATGATAATTCGCAATCAAATTACAGAATAATTTTCTCTAGTTATGAAAACACTTGGACTTGGATTAATACAACCGCGGAGCAGATATTTTCTCTCAATGGAGAACAACAATCAATTATAAATCGACCACTTCGACTCCGCCAAATCAGATGCATTGCCGGTAAAAAGTACTTTCCTGTTGTTATAGAATTGAACAATTATATTGCATAATAATATGATCTATTATGTAATATACTTTTACGTACAATTCATAGTCTTTTGGACGCAGGTCCACATGGGTTTATTTGTTAATAAAGGGCAGCCTTACGCACACGAACTAGACTAGCAATCGCTTGGACGATACGTCGCGATTCGAAAACATAACATGGCGCAGTCGACGAAAGTCTCGGATCTCAAGGCATCTGGCGATAGCTCCTTTATCTTGCCACCACCACCTCCGTTGGAATTGGACTCGATCAATTTAGCGGAAGCGTGGAGACGATGGAAGAGCGGGTATGATACCTTCTACAGACTACAAAAAGGCGATCAGCTCCCAGAGGACAAAAGGATGTCTCTTCTCCTCCAAGCTCTCGGAGCTGGAGCGGTGTCGGTCTATTACGACATGGATTTCGACAAGGAAGATGACAAGTTCTTACACGATGCCGTCTTACGGAGATTCACAGAGAAATGCTCCCCAAAGAGACACGTTTTGGTGGAAAGAAACAATTTTTACCAAATTGTCCGCAAAGCAGGGGAATCCACGTTTGACTTTGTGGAAAGAGTAAAAAAGGCCGCCAGGAATTGTGAGTTTGGCGATCAAACAACCAACATGGTTAGAGACAAACTCACTCTGACATATCCCGATCAAAACGTCAGGCAACGATTGATAGCTGAAGAAGATATCTCTTTGGACAACATGATGAAAGTGGCACTCATGTTTGAGTCGATCCAAACTAATTGTGACATGATTGACAGTAGCAGAGATATCAGCAGACTCACAATGCCCACATCGAGGAAACAAGAAGAAAAAGATTGTCGGAATTGTGGCCACCGTCATGGGCCAAGATGTCCAGCCAAAGGGAGGATGTGCAGAAGGTGTGGGAACGGCAACCACTTCGAGAGGGTCTGCCGTGCCAAGACAATCAGCAGTCTAGAAAGTCAAAGGCATACCTTTGTAATAGACTCCTTAGAATGTCAACCCTTAAAAGGACCAAAGCGGTCATGTGCCCCCCAATTACACTGTGGACACTGTGGGAGAAGGCATCCACCAAAGAAATGCCCAGCGTTTGGCAAGCAGTGCTCATCCTGTGGCAAACAAAATCATTATGTAAAATGTTGCAGAACCTCACAAGCTGGAAAGCAATTACAACAGGTTCAGGAAAAGTCCAAGAAAAATCATGACCTGCACCACTCAACGCAGCATCGAGTCCTCAGTCCTGGTACTAGAGTGAGATTCGAGACTGACAGTGGGTGGAGGAAAGGAGAAGTAAAGGCTAACGAGGGATCCTGGAGGTACAGAGTGGCGACAGATAGCGGTCAAGAGTTCATCCGGAATAGAAGATTCATATTTCCGACGCAAAAAGCACGGATTCATCTTCCACCAGCCAATCGTACAAACACAGATCAGGAACATACTTCATTAACACCGGAGCTGCAAGATTACAACATCTTCCGATGAATGATCCCCGAATGCGAAAATTAAAACTACTATGGAAGGATTATGAAACCCTCAGCCCGTTACGCTTTCAAGTGAAAAAGCTTGGGTGGGAGATGTTATATAATTGAACAATTATATTGCATAATAATATGATTTATTATGTAATATACTTTTACGTACAATTCATAGTCTTTTGGACGCAGGTCCACATGGGTTTATTTGTTAATAAAGGGCAGCCTTACGCACACGAACTAGACTAGCAATCGCTTGGACGATACGTCGCGATTCGAAAACATAACAGCTGTACCTAGCAGTGGTTCCCAAACGTTTTGGGTGATTATGACTTTGCTCCGCACTCCCTTTTCAAAGAAAAGTACCCTTATAGTGAGAGGCTGACTTGTTCTTTTAAGTAGTAGTACCTGGTATTTATGTGTTCATTTGGTACTCAATACCACAGCTAATATCTAATTTAAGTAGTTCACATTTTTTTACAATACTGTTTCGCAAAAATTAAGCACTTTAACACACCAGCAAAATTTTCATTCCAAAGCACCACAGTAGATTGTGCTGAATTACTTCAATTCTTGTGACCATACCAACATCGTACATTCTAATGCAGTTAGCCAATGACAGTGCCGCTTGATACAGGAATTGTTAAACAAATAAACTACAGTAATAAGTGAGTGTCTTCACCAGAAATGGCCTTGCAAAACAAGATATTGTCATGGATAATGATATCAAGGGATAGACAATGAAAGAGTCTGATGACTCAGTTGTTGAAGAAGTGTAGCCTATGATCAGTGGAATATTTCTCTTGGTACATGCAAAGAGGATGACTAGGGGTTCTGAATGGCAAAAAAAACATGTAAATATTGGAATATACATTAACTGTTGACTTTTTTGTAACAGAAACATGAATTACAAGATATTGAGTCCTAGTTGATGATGCTCTGAAACCAGGCCTTGCTCTTGTGAAGTACTTTTGAACTCAATTGTTGCTTGATCACCAATTGCTTTGTGATCTATGTTATTAATGTGAGTTTTGTAGGTCAATTACTGAAGACCTTGAGTTAGTTGTTTCATAGGGTTTAACACCTTGGTTGAGTTTTTCCAGTTTTTTTAAAAGGCCCCACTTTTCAGGGGCTAATTGTAATTGTCACTTGTTGGTCTTTTGCAGCATCAACCTGTTTGTTATTGTAAGGAAGAGTTTTGAGAAATTGATAATTTTTCACCAGTGGAGTTTAATATCATCTGCAAATAATTTAAATTTGGCAGAATTATCAGCAAGTGTCTCTGACATGTTGATATACATTTAAATGTAAATGATTAAATGGGGAAAAGCATAGGTCCAAGCACACTTGAGATGCATCACTGATCACAACACCATTGCTGGATGGGTGGCTACTTATTTTGACTGCCTGAGTTCAGATGGATAGGAATGCCTCAAGATACAAAATCAGGTTATGAGATTCCATAAGCTTGAATTTTGAAATGCTACTTCTGGTGAGACACTGAATCAAAGGCCTTCTTAAAGTCATATTAAATTATGTCTGTGCCCCAGGACATTGTCAATGACCAACAATTTGTATGCTCAATTAGGTTCGTGCATGTTGATCTGGAATTCAGAAAGCCATGTTGTTGGGAGATTGTTTGCCTGCATGTGGTTCAGGATGTCTTTATTCCGTTCCATTGATCGAAAGCTAGAGGATGTAAGAGATCACGCTATAGAAGTGTTGAAAATATTTGCCATTTCAGCTAGGTCAGATGCAAAAATTCTATCTGGCCTTTTTAATTCCTGCATTGATAGCTTCCTTTAATCAAGCCATAAGAATGGCTTATGTTTCCAGATGATATGAGCAAACTCCAATTTGTTACATCCATCAATTGCCTTTTTGACACATCAATAAAATTTACTGAAGAGATTTTTGTCTTCTGTTACAAGAGGATAGCTTTGTTATTTTACTTTTTGTCATTTTGATTACTCTCGCTCCATAGTAATCCTTCCTATAATAATTCACAATATTTAGAAACACTTTCCATCATCAACAAAAAAGCCATGTGAAGGCCAGGTCACCAGTTGATTTCGCAGAAGTAGTTTGAGATTTCTATAAGTTTATTTGAAAATCCATCTGCAATTTGACTTTAACTGGCTGACTTGGAAGATGTGCTTTGGAAACTACAGCATTAAGGTCACTCTGACTAATAGGCATTATCTTGATGCCCAATGTAGAACATGCATTCTTGGAAAATGAATTGAGGGAACCCCATTTCATTGATGGACAATTTTTGCTTGTTAATTAGAATTATGATGTTTGTAAAAGCTGGATTGGATAAATATATCTAATTTGCCAAATGCATTTAACTTGTTAAATTCAAAATAATAACAACTTAACATTCTTCTCTACTGCTAACCCCATTCCACCCAGACCTCTGACCATTGAGGGAGTTTATAAAAATTTTTCTCCAAAACATCAGACAAAACAAAATGCAATTAGTTTTTTGTCATCACAGTTTACATTATGTTTTTCAATGCATTTGCAGTTGATTGCATTGTCAATGAAATTGAAGAGAATAACAAAATGTGTCTTTGCAATCCTCAATGGCTTCAGGACAAGATGACATACAGTCCAGGATGGGTGCTTTCAAATGCAACATATCAGATCATTAAACCATGGATTTACAATGAAGACCATTTTTCTTTTAAGTGAGTTTTGGAGTGATGACTGCTATCACAACACAACACTGTATATAACCATTACACTAGCATATTTCTGAAACATTAAAATGAGATAACTTACTAACTCCTGGGAAATTTTTAATATTGTTTAATATCTACATTATATAAATGAAATTAAGAAACTTCTAAGGCTGAAAGGAAGATTTGGTCATTATGGTGAAGAAGGATATTCAGTCCTATTATCAAATTCCAGCCAATCAGAAGAATTATTAAAAAGCTTACAGGAACAAATATGGATAGATATGAGGTGAAGTGAAACAAAAGTTTCAACATTGCTAGTCATAATGACCAACTTTTTTCAACAGGACAAAAGTACTGCTCCTAGAATTTATCATGTATTCACCCAGTCATGACATATTTTCATCAATTGCCTTGGCACAAGAATTTTCTTGCACAGGTTTTTAGCAACCTTTGAGTTCTTATCCAAAACTACCAAAAGACTTGTTAAAATGTTTCTCTAGGTCATGCCTATTCCCTAAAGTCTTTTGAATTTGTGCGACTGTTACATATCGAATCAGTAAGAACTCTTGCAGGATTGATCTCTTCAGTTAGTGACTCCATGATCATTGCATTTTGAAAGTCATGACAGCATGAATTTGTAAACCTCAAGGTTTTCCAAATAGTTCTAAGCATCTGCTTGATTTTCCTTTGTCTGTCAAAGTATAGCAGGAAAAAGTCAAAGTTCTACGGTGTTTTGAAGATAATATTGTGTTGGATTACAACATCATTTTTCATTTATACTGTAATAAAGGACAAGCAAATTTATCACAATTACTTTAAAGATCAAGAACCATTCACTAGTTTTGGGAAGGCCTGTTTCTGTAAAGAAGCAATAAACATCACCAGTGGAATACTTCTCTGGATTCTCATTTTAGAAGTAATTTTGCATCCATAGAAAATCCAAATATTGAAATAATGAAATAACCATAATTTTTACATTATGGCCAGAGTATGGAATGTTTGCAACACCTTAGTATGTTTAGTAATCTTATGAGAACTTTCACAGCATCATTAAAAGGCTCATCTAAAGCTATTCTTGTGCATCTGTTTACTCTTGCCCTAATTACAGCAATAGGCCACCTCCTGGTAGCTAATCTAATTAAACTAAAACTAATTCTTGAAAAAGTCATGTCAATAATCATGTAACTTTATGATGATCCATCCAGGTGCCTCAAACAGATCATTATAACAGTTACTTGACCACTTTTATGATTTCCCTTCATCCATCAATAATTGGCAACTTTGGGCATGCATTGCAACCAATCCTAACTGTGCTTCTGATTCCGATCAACACGTTATTTCTTGGATATTATATATCAGTTGTTTTGCACACATTCAGAAACATGAAGCAAGAAAATTCACAACTGCTACATGAAAAGCAGTTCATTCAAAATGTTGTGAAGGAATTCAAGCTATATGTTAGTTGTAGTAATGCAAAGCGACCTGTGAGTTTAATTTAAACAAATTATTATTAAGAAATACATAACTATCAAAGCACCTTTTTTTTAAATCCTTCCAAGGCTTTCCAAAGAGTTCAATTTCAAGAATCATGTGAAGACAGCCATTCTGATGTTAATTCGTGGGGCTACAATGAACAAGATGCTAATATTTCCTTGAATTGCAATGAAGAATATTTTGATAATGTTTCAATGGATCCCAGTGATGAGAATTTCAATTATGAAATTTCAGATTTGTGTGAATCACCAGATGGGAGCATTTCCATCATCTCCTCAAATTTTAGGGAGGAGTTGACAGATCCATTCTTTATTGTATCTGTTTCACTTGATGTAACCCAACATAGACTTGATTACTTAACTAGACATGATGAAGACATTTAGTTTGATTTATTCAATAAGTTCTACAAAAGTAGAAATCATGGGATGTTGTCAATTTGTCCTAATAGATGATTCCTCTGCTTCCTTTGTATTTAAGTAGTTTTCATAATCTTTTCCAGTCTCAATCATGCAATATGCAATTATGCTTAACAGAAGCAAATTCAATGGCAATCCTATTAATTTTTTGTGAACTGCAAAGTAAATTAAAAGAAAATTTCGAAAAAAAATCTGTAGAAAGTTACCTTCTGTCAGAATCCTATAACATATTATAGATGCAGACTCTAGGCTTCCTAAGAAAACAAATATTCCAAATGTGGATAAACCTAATATTGGTATACTTGCTATTGAATGTACTCTCCTGGCCCAAGTGGGAGCCAATTTCTGCCACAAGGAAATGTTTATGATTTCAGAAAGTCATATTAATCTCTTGGAATTTTGAAATAAAACCTGTGTTATGATGGCATTTATCAAAAGAATCTTCTCACAAAATAAGGTCACCAAATTCACCACCACCCAAACCAATATTGAGTTTGTTACTCCATGCCAGAGCAACACAAATGCAAAAGATGTCACTGATGCTATTTGATGTCTAATTCTACCTTGTCTGTTTCCTCCCATTGGTATATAAATGTATCTGCACATAAATTTCAGGTAATAATTGTGCATCAACATTATTATGCTTGGCATACCTCTTTAAAAATTCATAGAGACCCCTATCAAACATCCTGGAACAAAATATTTAATATCATCCACTGTTAAAGGCAGGTATATGGCAGAGACTATATCCATAAGATGGTCATTCACAAGGACAATTTCATAAAGCAGATGACTAAGACCTTTATCTAGGTTGCCAACAACTTACATAATAAACTATTATTAGTAAGACTGTATGGGTTAATTACTTATAAAACTCCATTTAACCCACAGAATATATTTAGCCTTCATTAATTTATTTCCAGTTTAGCAGAAAGATATCAATCGATCATCACCAACTTTGGTAATCAACTCTGGTACCAAATAATGAATTGTAAAGTGCTGTAAGAAGTTGTTGCAAAACATTTAACAGCAATATTAAACAGAGCAAATATATTTAATATCTCTCAAGTCAGCAATTCAGTCATTCCCATACCACGACAAAACAAAACATGTCAAACACCATCATGCAACCATCATATAAGTAATACTGACTATAAAGTGATTTATTGGTTGTCCCCATAAACAAGAGATAACTTCCATGGAACAACAGTTGACCATGACTCAATATATTCAAATTTCCTACTCTCATATATATAATTTGTATGTTCATCACATTATTCTGGAAATATTTTTTTTAATATTTACAATATCATGTCATGGTGATTGTTAATAAAACTGATGAATTCAAACATATTTTATACAATTTTACAGAAAGGGCAGGGAGAACAAGTTTTATTTACACTGCACTTTTCCAAAAAGTAGCTTCAAAAATATAGCTAGAGCCTTTAATCTCTAATGAAGCTTTAAAAAATTGTTAAATTCTGTAACATTTGTTACATTTCAAAAAAAGTTGGCTTTCAAAATTCTTTGGGCTTAGATTACTTTTTATGGATGTAAAAATCCGACCAGTCAATGAATCTTAATTACAATTGCCAAAGAATGTATATCATAGATACTTAGGTGCTTATTAATAACATAATCTAAATTGTGGATATAATGCACCATCTCAAAATTTTATTGAATTCAGTTTCTTTACATATTATTTGTAACTTGCAAAAGCTACTCATTGATAAAACAGCAACAGAATTAGTAATTTTCTCCAGTTTTTTCTAAATTAATAACTATGTAATGAGTTAATGTCCTTAATTTATAACTACAACTGCTTCATTGCAAATTGAAAATTTGGTTCATTTTCATCATGCAAGGGGTTGAAAAGAGTCCTAATAGTAATTAGCTTTGGCAGGTTCTTCAGTTATCAGAAATTGTTGTAAAGGAAATTTTATAAGAGATCTTATGATTGCACATTCTTTTGAGCATCAGTTTAGATTATTCTTAGCATATTTCACCTTACATCACCAAAGCTAAAGAAAGCCTGCAGACTGAACTATTAGAAATGCTGTTGAGTACTGCAATTAGCGAAAAAAATCTTGAAATGTTCTCACACTTCCATCAGTGAGAATGCCTCAGCTCTTGAAACTTATTTCTTGATATATCCACTGTTCCTTAGTCATATTAACTTACGTTTTAATGACTTAGATATTATACCACTTTATTACATACAAAATTTATTACATTGTAAAATTTGAGCTTCCTACGACTATTAAAACTTGTAAAGTACCTAAAGACATGTTTTTAGACTGCCCCATAATGTTAGCAAGTTTTAGATATGTGCTATAAAATTTATTTTACAAGGTTCATGTGAACTTCAAAGTATGTTTTAGTAGTACATAAACATGAATCATTAAAGTCTTTTTTAGTTTAATGATGGGTAGAAGTAAAACTTAGTCTGAAAATGAGAAGGGCAGATTGCAGCCTTCCATAAAGCTAATTATTCATGTCCAATGATTGCTAATGAATTCAATAGATCTGTACATGTTATTTCTAATTATTTGAATGCACTTGAAACAGTCATGATTTGGGAAGGAACTTTGCATGATGCAGACTTGGACTTTCTCCAAGTAAGACAAAACTCAGCAGGCTATATCCAAGTGTTGGCTAATAATCTCTTGTTATTTCTAATTATTTGAATGCTCTTGAAACTTGTGGAAGCAAGAAATCTCCAAGAAGGAAAAAGCTGTTTGCTAACCAAAAGCAACTGCTAATGAAGAAAGCATCATCATTTTCTGCAAATCAGCTAAGAACAGAGTTAAATTTAAAAGCACAGTACTAAATTACTTAAATAGCAGCAGTATTTTAAATTATAAAAAAGATTAAAAGCTCTGCAAGAACACCTAAAAAGTTGCCCAGAGTTCAGTGGGAAAAAGCAATGTTGTCAAACAGAGAAGGGAGTACCAACACAATATTTTCTGATTAAAAAATTCCATCTAGATGGAACTGATGGTTATCAGTGTTATTGGCATGACTGAGAAAAGAGAAAGAATCATTTTTAGCAGAAATTGTGGAGCTGAAACAGTCATGATTTGGGAAAGAACTTTGCATGATGGGGACTTGGCCTTTCTCCAAGTAAGACAAAACTCAGCGGTCTATTTTCAAGTGTTGACTAATAATCTCTTGCCCTTCACCAAGAGGAAATATGAGCTGAATTTTGTATTCCAGCAAGGCAACATTCCTATCCATGAAACTTGCAAGAAATTTCTTTCAGGAGAAAAACAAATTTTGGGTTGGCCAGCTCATTCCCCTGACCTTAATCCAATTAAAATGCTTGGGGTAAGTTATAAGTGGTATATAAAAATGGAAGACAATTTCATTCAAAATTATAGCTGAAAGATGCTACCAGGGCCACCTGGAATGAAATAAATTTGAACTTTGTAAGAAAAGTAATTCTAGACAAGAATAACAGATGTTTTGAAATAATAAAGAAACATGGAAATATAATTTCATATTGAATCACTTTTTGTACAAAAAAAATAAGTTGCTGATGTTATCACTTTTCGATGCCCCAAAAACTTGTTTTTGATAATTCTTAATCAATGTGAAATATTAAACCCAAAACTTTACAAATACATTTATAAACACTATTTACATAATATATTAAATTATATTTAATAATACATAACATGAGTTATCATAGAAAATGGCTATTTCCTATCTAATAATAGTGAGAATGTAGATGATAGTGATAGTGAGAATGTAGATGATAATGATAGTGAGAATATAGATGATAGTGATAACTGGGTGGAATGTATATAACGATAACGGCAGCAGTTGTAATGCACTATGTTCGCAGCTTCTATGAGAGCCCTTGGGGAGGAGCACTATATAACTGAAAAGTGTCTATGAAGCTCTGCAAATGGTAGTATAACAAGTGAATCACAACAATTAATGGCAATGAAATCTTACTTCCACATGTCCGAATAAAGGTAAACTCGTGAAATGCAGCATGGAGGTGCAGGGATGGAGACATGGTCAAGCAAAGTAACCACTGAAATACTATTCCACAGGATGAAATACTTGACCATAAACATCTGCCCTGTCATATAACCAACACCTGCCAGCGACCATAGAGAAATTGAGTTGAGCACATGTGGATTGTTTATCACAGCAGAATAATATAGAAAGTGGGAGCTCGTCTCCATCACCAAGAACCAAAAGCAGGATTTTATTAAGCCCCTTTGGATTTTTTTAATGACATCTCCTGAATATATTATATGTACCTTGGTAAACTGTGAAAAGATATGTTTAGTGTAGAGTCAAGCTTATTCAATAAAAAAACTTGCCTGAATGTAAAATTCCTCAAATGCTATAAATGGACCAAATATAAATAATGGAAAATAGAGATTGTAGCAAAGAATGTCTGAACATTTCCAGATAATAGGTTTTTTTTCTTTTAAATTGCCACCCAATTGCCCTCCAAGGCTTTTTTTATGGCCAATGTGACTATTATGAAACCTATCTCCATTGCTAGCAACAAAAAGGGCACTTCCTGTGTACCTCAAAAGGCCCATTGTCAAAAAATACTCTTGAGAATAAAAGTTAGCATCACCATGGGCAAAAAACAATCCAAAGGCTGTCTAAAATGTATGAAATTAACTTTTTTAACCTTTAAGAAAAGGCATCAATTTAATTTTTTTTAAATCATACCAAAGTAATTTTAAATTCTGGTGCAACAAGAAGTAGTAGAAAAGTCAATGAAGTTCCCCAAACTGCCCAGTTGGATTTTGTGAAATACCCAACAAAAACTATGAAAATGATTTGACTCAAGTAGAAAAAGGTGAGTGCTGGTCCCATGGTAGTAACCAAAAATAATATTGTAAAACTGATGAAAACATATTTCCTCATCTGGACCAATAATTGAGACAAATAAAATAATTGAGGCAGATAAATAAATAACTAAATGGAATATATAGTTGATATGTTTATAAAGATCTATCGTTTCATCCTATGGTTGACTTATACCCTTGGATTTGTAGAACATTTAGTTGTATCACCTCAAGCAACTGTAGTCTCCTCAAGATTTGTACTCCAACTATATGAAGGATAAACCATAACCACAAGCTACCAAATATAATTTCCTTCCAAGATATCCACTCAAAATCAGATTGATCCCGCTGCAAGGCCAATTGTCATCAGAATTAGAAAAGTGCATTCAGAAATATATTACCAAATATTTTGCACCTGTCTACCAATGATAGCCCATCCATTATGGAAATTGTTTGTAATCCCTCCCAATTCTAAAGCTGAAATACATTTCCAATTTATAAAAAGGTGATATTGAAAAAATATAAACATACCTTGTGATGTTTTCCACAATGCATATATAATTTTTATCACAGAAATAATCCAAATGCTACCGTTTGCAATATATTCGTAAACACTGTGAGGTGCATGTGACTTCAAATTTGGACCCATTTTTAGTTTGGCTCAAATGTATATCCAGTGATGTCAAACGCCCAAAAAAGCTCTTTAATTCCTTAAAGCATGATTCAATTGCTGTGTTCCGAAATTTTGTTTGCAACGTACGTTTCTTTAAAGTAATTGATCACGACGGTGAAGTTGGCAAACTTTCGGCAAACTTTTTGAACGCCAATATCTCCGGAACGGAAAGAGCTAGAACCAAAATTCTTTTTTTAACTGATAGATAATGTTCACGGAAATTATGTGGACATAATAAAAAAATTTTATCTTTAACGGGAAATTTAGTA
Organism: Hirudinaria manillensis; assembly: GCA_034509925.1. Classification (NCBI taxonomy): domain Eukaryota; kingdom Metazoa; phylum Annelida; class Clitellata; order Hirudinida; family Hirudinidae; genus Hirudinaria; species Hirudinaria manillensis. The sequence continues at coordinate 6,075,252 of CM067531.1, read as the reverse complement.
CAAGTGGCCGATGCTCAAAGCCGATTTCCAGGAAAACGGAGCTTTGTGCGAAAAATCGACAAACGAATTCAGAATCTGCATTGAATTATCTTTCTAAAAAAATACGTTTCGACATTTCGCCATCGGTCAGAGTACCTCAAAATTAATTCTGAAAGCTCCCTAAAATTTGTTTACATTGCGAACCGAAGACAACGAATGCGCTAAATTTAACAAATATTTCCAATTTTAACAAAAGATATATAGCAGAAATAGTTCATATCACTACAATATGACATAATTTGGTTAGAAAAATTTTTTAAATTATCGTTAAGCATCTTTTGCTTGAGCAGGCTGATGTCGTGCATGTCACCAAAGTCACAAAATGAGGCAGCGCAATCAAATCCGACTTTGTGCGAAAAATTCATCAATACATTTTAAAAGAACGCAGAAAGACCTTTCAGAAAATATACGATACAATTATGTGGCATCGGTTTAAGACGCTCTATGACCTTATTATAAACGTTTCCCAGCAACCCACATGAGGTCATTCCATCGTTAGGCAAGCTGTCCTCTTCTCACTATGATTTGTGCCAAAAATCTTTTTATGCATTCTTATAGCACGTTAAAATATCTTCCAGAAAATGTAAAATACAATGCTGGCGCTCCGGTATAAGGCGCTCTATAACCTTATTATAAATGCACCATAAATTCTAAGATCTTTTCTTTTCATCGTTTGGCGCTCTTCTCACTCGTCACACTGGTTTGTGCGAAAAATTGACTCTACTATTTCGATAGCATTTTCAAAGACCTTTCAAAAAATCTACAACACAACTATAGCGGACCGGTACAAGGCGCTCTACAATTTTTTTTAATACTGCTCCTTAACTGCTCACACCTTTTCTTTCCATCGTTTGACGCGCTTTCCTCACGTCATTCTGATTTGTGCCAAAATTCTATTTACACATTTCAATAGCTACTTCAATGGGCTTTCAGAAAATCTACAAACAAGTAACAGCACCCCTGTGTAACACTTTCTGTAACCTTATTATACGAGCCTCTCACATCTCTCTATCTTCGCTTTCAATCGTTCGTCGTGTTGTTCTCTCGCTACTCTGTTTTGTGCGAAAATTTGAGTCTAATATTTCAATAGCATTTTCAAAGACCTTTCAAAAAATCTACAACACAACTGTAGCGGACCGGTACAAGGCGCTCTGTAATCTCGACATGATCGCCGAACTCGATTCTCAAAAGTTGCGATGATCTGTTATTTCCAATTTACTCTAAAACCACAGCATATTTGGAGCCGAAAATTTGGTAATGAAGAGATACATTATTAAAACACAACATGTCTGAAAATGGGGTCAGAAAACCGTCTTAATACATTAATCCGAGACTTAAAACGAATCGCGTCGCTTAATTTAATTCAGAAAACTCGCTATTATTTTAGTCTTTTCGGCCAAAAACTCCAATTTAATGTTTGTTAAGTACTTTGAAAAGTATTTCAAAAGCTTATTTGTACTAAGATGAATGACATACCTACATTTCAAAATTATGAGAATGAAAATAAAGGTTTATGTTTCCTAATTTCGTTAATAAGAAATTTCAAGTAAAATTAATTTTAGAAAAACATTACTGACAATTAAATCTTTATTTTGAGATATATAATATTAGTTTTGAATAAACTTCATATTTTAAATTTATCAGGCCGGTCCCCGACGAATTGTTTTCAAAACATGTCAGGGGTTGTCTATAAAGAACGTTTGCAAAATTGCTCATTTTTACCACAAAAGTTTGCTATTGATAGCAAAATGAACTTTTTGAAGATAGTTTATCATACATTTTATCAAACTTTAGGTTTTTGAATTTTTAGAGTTTCGCGTCCATTTTATATTTACGAGATTATAAGAAAAACTATTCACTTTAGAAGTCCCAACTTCGGCTTTGTCATTCATATTTCTTATTATTAACCTATTGCCAAAATTATTTTGAATTTAATTTTTTTATAATTTTCGTAATTGAGAAAAAGAGCCTATAGGGCGCAAATCCAAGTCAATGGACTTGATCGCCGAACTCGATTCTCAAAAGTTGCGATGATTTGTTATTTCCAATTTACTCTAAAACCACAACAAATTGGGAGCCGAAAGTTTGGTATTGGAGAGATATATGATTAATACACAACATATCTAAAAATGGGCCCAGAAAACCGTCTCAATATATTAATTTGAGACTTAAAATGGATCGCGTCCCTTCATTGAAATTCAAATAACTCGATATTATTTTTCTTCAAAAACTCTTACTTAATGCCTGCTACATTTACTGGGAATGTATCAAAAGCTTAGTTAGGCCGAAATCTATGACATAAATGAATTTCAAAGTTATTGTTGCTGTAATTTAAAGTTTGTTTGATAACTCCGTTATTAATGCATTTCAAAGGGTTTAAAGATGTAAACTCTTAATGTTCGTGGTATTTGAGGTATTGATTAAAGTTTAATATGAGTGACAGTTAATTTTTGTTAAAGTTTAGGTTATTGTGAATCGAATGAGACGTAAATTGTTAAATATAGTTGAGTTTTAGATTTTGAGTTGTTGCTTCGATTATTGCCCGGCTGCGTAATATCTAGGCTTTTTAACAATGGTAATTTTCGCCCGGCTAGCTTTATGCAAGTTTCATATATCTGAACATTTAAACGTCAATTATCAGCTAAGTAAAACAAAGCAATTGCTTAAGTCTGGATTTTACCAAGCAAAGCATGAAAATTATTTTAATGTTAGTATTTTTGATGGCAAAATTCTTAATTCATCTATTAATCTTTACTTATCCGAATCATATAAATGATACCCAATTAATGACAACGAACAAAAGATATGTCCTCTATAACAAAGCATTTCTTTTTCTCAGACAAATTAGATAGATAAAGTGTGGAGATCGGTGGTAGTTTTAAACCTTTCGACATTTGGCAGTAGAATTTAGGCAAGCTTTTATATGTGAAAGCTTTATGTAGGCGAATTGCCTATACAATACCTTATATATACCATAATATAGGTCTGAAAGGTCTTTGAAAACTCTATTGAAATATTAGAATCAAATTGTCGTACAAAACCGAGTAGCGAGAGAACAGAGCGACGAAAGATTGAAAGCGAAGAGTTCTGAGAGGCTCGTATAATAATGTTATAGACAATCTTACACAGAGGTGCTGTAATTTTTTAGTAGATTTGCTGAAAGCCCATTAAAGCAACTATTGAAATGTGTAAATAGAATGTTAGCACAAATTATAGGAAGTGAGGAAAGCGCGCAAATCGATGGAAAGAGAAGATTTGAGCAGTTGGAGACAGTTTTAAAACGATTACAGAGCGCCTTGTACCGGTCCGCTATAGTTGTGTTGTAGATTTTTTGAAAGGTCTTTGAAAGCTCTATTGAAATATTAGACTCAAATTTTCGCACAAAACAGAGTAGCGAGAGAACAACACGACGAACGATTGAAAGCGAAGATAGAGATGTGGGAGGCTCGTATAATAAGGTTACAGAAAGTGTTACACAGGGGTGCTGTTACTTGTTTGTAGATTTTCTGAAAGCCCATTGAAGTAGCTATTGAAATGTGTAAATAGAATTTTGGCACAAATCAGAGTGACGTGAGGAAAGCGCGTCAAACGATGGAAAGAAAAGGTGTGAGCAGTTAAGGAGCAATATTTAAAAAAATTGTAGAGCGCCTTGTACCGGTCCGCTAGAGTTGTGTTATAGATTTTTTGAAAGGTCTTTGAAAGCTCTATTGAAATATTAGACTCAAATTTTCGCACAAAACAGAGTAGCGAGAGAACAACACGACGAACGATTGAAAGCGAAGATAGAGAGATGTGAGAGGCTCGTATAATAAGGTTACAGAAAGTGTTACACAGGGGTGCTGTTACTTGTTTGTAGATTTTCTGAAAGCCCATTGAAGTAGCTATTGAAATGTGTAAATAGAATTTTGGCACAAATCAGAATGACGTGAGGAAAGCGCGTCAAACGATGGAAAGAAAAGGTGTGAGCAGTTAAGGAGCAGTATTAAAAAAAATTGTAGAGCGCCTTGTACCGGTCCGCTATAGTTGTGTTGTAGATTTTTTGAAAGGTCTTTGAAAATGCTATCGAAATAGTAGAGTCAATTTTTCGCACAAACCAGTGTGACGAGTGAGAAGAGCGCCAAACGATGAAAAGAAAAGATCTTAGAATTTATGGTGCATTTATAATAAGGTTATAGAGCGCCTTATACCGGAGCGCCAGCATTGTATTTTACATTTTCTGGAAGATATTTTAACGTGCTATAAGAATGCATAAAAAGATTTTTGGCACAAATCATAGTGAGAAGAGGACAGCTTGCCTAACGATGGAATGACCTCATGTGGGCTGGGAAACGTTTATAATAAGGTCATAGAGCGTCTTAAACCGATGCCACATAATTGTATCGTATATTTTCTGAACGGTCTTTCTGCGTTCTTTTAAAATGTATTGATGAATTTTTCGCACAAAGTCGGATTTGATTGCGCTGCCTCATTTTGTGACTTTGGTGACATGCACGACATCAGCCTGCTCAAGCAAAAGATGCTTAACGATAATTTAAAAAATTTTTCTAACCAAATTATGTCATATTGTAGTGATATGAACTATTTCTGCTATATATCTTTTGTTAAAATTGGAAATATTTGTTAAATTTAGCGCATTCGTTGTCTTCGGTTCGCAATGTAAACAAATTTTAGGGAGCTTTCAGAATTAATTTTGAGGTACTCTGACCGATGGCGAAATGTCGAAACGTATTTTTTTAGAAAGATAATTCAATGCAGATTCTGAATTCGTTTGTCGATTTTTCGCACAAAGCTCCGTTTTCCTGGAAATCGGCTTTGAGCATCGGCCACTTGTACTAAATTTCCCGTTAAAGATAAAATTTTTTTATTATGTCCACATAATTTCCGTGAACATTATCTATCAGTTAAAAAAAGAATTTTGGTTCTAGCTCTTTCCGTTCCGGAGATATTGGCGTTCAAAAAGTTTGCCGAAAGTTTGCCAACTTCACCGTCGTACTTTAACCTTAGACGGGTGATCTTGGGTGATCAGCTGCAGCGTATCCACAACTAACAAAAAACTAGGATTGTGTACCTGTGCAAAGCCTTTTAATAAGGTTCTTCTCAGTGTAATAGATATCTCAAAAATATAGTTTAATTCCAAATCAAATTTTTCACTTGACTTCCTTAATCTTAGATTGTTTAAAATTAAAGGTTAGGGTTAGGGTTGGATTTATTGCATCTCTGGAATGTCGAAATTTGCTCATAATATTTAATGATACGGTGACGGACTGCATCGGTCCACGTGACCCTAAGGCTGAATCGACCGCCCGTCAACTCCGTCTTGGAAATGCTGCAGGTCTAGGGCAGCGGTTTAGCTGAGTCATCAAAGGGGCTCAGAGTATCCTAGATAACTTGTTGAATTACAAATTTCATTCATTAATGAAAACTTAAATGCACATTTATTTTAAGTAACACAACACGAATTGCGCTGTTTGGCCAACGTCTGCTGTATAGTTGTTGACTGGAAGAACTGTGCACTGATATTTGCAATTGTAAGATGTTGCTGAATGCTAACAGATATACTGGTCTAGGTCAGTGGCACAAATTTGGGCGTTTTCCCCTGCTCAACAAATATCCCAAATATCCTTGTTGCGGCACTGATCTGGGACAGGAGTGTAACCCTCAGAGCCTCATGGGAATCACACAAAAGTATGAATTTTAAATCTTGAAAAATGAAATGCAACCATAAGGACAACTTTAAAAAACACTCAATGGACTATGAATAACAAATGCACCAATTAGTTAGCCAGAAATATTGGGACTTTATAAAGGATTTCAAGAAAGGTCACTTTACACAAAATAATATTGAGGGCTACAGGAACTCTTGGCTTATGCCCTTCAGCATAAGGACAAATTTAATCAGTCGCCTATTTGAGTTAGAATACCAAAGTACAACATTTGAAATGTCTCTTGCATTTCTCAAGAATCTCTTCGATGAGAAAAGTAAGCAAAGAGAGACAGAGACTGCTGGAACTTCACAATCATTCCAAACATGTTTAATAAGGTGCTCCCTGAAAACATTTTGCTTGATTTTGGGGATTGGATGATAATGTTTAGTCTTGCAAATAGACCCTCCTCACCCTTAATCTATTTTTTAGTTTCTCTGTTTGATGCATTACCAAAGTTGATTTCTTCACATCCTCCAAATGTGCCAAAAAGAAATGTAAACAGAAAATAATTTTTTAAAATACCTGAAATGTTCCAATTATCTAAAAAAGCAAAATGCCTTTCAAAATTTAATACTTATGAACTCTTAGCAAAACATAAACTATGCTGCATAATCGGTCCAAATGATAGATTCAGTCCACAATTTTCTTGTAAGAAATTATTTCCATAAAATAAATGAAACAACAAATTTTATTTGTCTAGCTACATAACTAGAGCATTTTTCTGCAAGATAGCATGCTATCGGTTTTTGATATCGCTTTGCGCATGACTTCAATTGTTTCCTTAATGATTTGATTCTTCAATCGGATTTGCTAAAAGATGGAAAACTTTAAAATGCTTTCAAACATTAATTACCAATTTGGACAAAACACACAAACCTCAGTTAATTTCCTTTCCTCATCTGACCTCATCTGCTCTGATTGCAGATCATCCATACTAAGTTCCTCAGGCACCAAAATACTCTGCCAACATTCACAGAAAATGTATAGAAACTAAGCCATCTATTAATGAGACTAACTTTGCTATTTAAAGTTGGTTGAAGAAATGAACCTCTAAGAAGTTGTGTTCCACATGCCTAGCGATGGTGCTTGTGGAGTCATACAAGAAACGAAGCTTCTGAAAAGTTGCCTCTGACCTATGGAGCAAATCTTCCAGTCGAGCCTTTTTGTCTGGTCCCTGTCCTCTCTCCACAACAGGAGGAAACTAGAAACACAGAAACATGACATTTGCAATAAAATTATTTTCATTAATAGAAAGTGAACAATATACTGGCATGCTCTTCAATATGCTCAAGATATCAAACATCTTCTGGGTGACATCCTGAACTAATTCTTGACCATGTTTGCACATCGCAATTGGTGTCATTTTGTTAGGAGAATTTTCTGGCACTGTACCACCACTGGTGTTTAATGCCACCATTTGGGGAAATGGAGATGAATGAGAATGTCCAGCATGCGGCATTGAAGACATCTAAAGCAAAAGTATTACCAGTCAAAATAACTGCTACCAACAAACTTTTTTGTCAGCTAAGTTATTCAACAATTAGGAACGTAGATGCTCTGATAAATTCTAGGATGATTTCAAAATTAAAAATGGGAAAATTATAAGATAATTAGATTAATAACTGATTACAATGAAAGTCCGACGGAAAAAAACCCCTCAGAAATGAAAACAATTGTCCCTATTAACATGCTCGTCAACCGTCTATATTTTATGCTCGGCAAAGATATGTAGTCCAGGTTATTGAATTAATTTTTATGAATTAAGTAGATACAAGTTTTTAAATTAAACTTATGTCTTATTTATATAAAATAAAGACATTAATCTTACATTTACGTAAATGTATATTTAGCTTAGTGCGAAAGAGGAAATTTTTTGTCTTGTCAGTTTCTGTTATGAACGATGGTGCGATATTCAAGCAATATCCCAGCAAACACAATCCGGATCGGCCAGTGAGGTGTAAAGACGGGTAAACAAATCGGCGGAGCCACGCCCGATGAAGACCACCAACATGCGAGCAGGGCGAAAAATGCCAGTTAAATTTTCGCCAGCAAGGTGTAAGAAAATACTCTAAACTCAACCAATATTAGAAATGATAATATCTAAATGATCTTCAGATAATTCAATTCATATCATAAATCACTGTGTACAATTTCTTTCAAATTGCTTTTAAGCTCTTTTTTGACAAAAATGCGCGTCTTGCCATCAACTTCAAGTCAGAAGAAAATGCTATGAGCTTAATCCAGAACTAAACTAATTACATCAATACTCCAAATATTCCAATCTTAAGATAATTGGCGCTCCATTTCACACACTTCGGAGGTCCTGACTTGCACCGCGAGACGGCATTTGAATACCCATGTAGTCTATACAAAAATAATCTATGATAAAATAAAGTGATAACAGATGATTGGATATGATAACAGGAACAGAAAAAAAATAGAAATTATTGAACCTTGCTATTAAGTCATTTAAAGTTGCAAGAAAAAGTGCCTTCTGTAAAGCAAAATTGATCATTATGTTTTTTTGCTGTGTTTATTGACGCAAATTAGACAGATTTAAAAAATAAATAAATGTTTCAACCTGTCCCGACGCGGGGCAACACATTTTAAAATGGCAAATTCATTCTTATATAAAAACATTTTATACTGATACAATATTCATAATCTCGTCAAAAAAAAATTAATTACCTTCTTTTCCGAAATATAATATGAATTATAATACATACAAATGGAATTATAATGTATTCAGCATTATTCATGGCTTACTACTCCTTTTGAAAGCTAAGAAATTGTTCTGCTTTGCGGGTGTTTCGCCTCCAGCTCAAAGCCACTCAAGTATCATTTACATGGCTTCAAATCTCACTAAGTTCGTTTCGAACTGTTAAGCGAAAGAAATAGTTTTTACAATCAGTCCTTTATAATAAAATGACCGTCGGAAATAATACAGCACTAATTGTAGGTTGCTCCTTGGGAGGAGTTTTCCTAGCTGTTGCCTTATCACTGGTGGTTTTTGTTTTTATTTATTTCAGGTTAGATTTTTCTAATAATTTTTATAACAACGCAATTTACTTTACTGAAATGATATGTTAAGCCCTGAAGCAAAGACTTGCGTTACAAAACGTAAGAAAGAAAGCGAAAAATTCGAAGCAATTGGCATGGCCGATACCCAAGAACCCTCTGGAGTGTCATGGAGCAGAGTGCCTACACTGAAAGCGGATAGGTCACACGATGTTATCGCTCCACGCCTAAGTATGTCTTACATCAGTGGTGGATTTAAAATAAACAAAATTTTTAAGCTTGTCTACCAGGAATATATATGTTTTGTTTATTTTCAGATCAGGTTGGATAAATAAAAGTTTTCAGTAAACCATATTATGAATACATAAAATAATCTGCATTAGGTACTACCTCATCTTGAGAAGAAAGTTCCCTTAAATACGCAAAACATGCCTAATTCATTAGTCAATAATGATAGGGCTCCAAAGAAGCATTCAGATTATAACGATACATACGGTGAGTCTTTTAGAATTTAAATCTTTACGCAAAATAGGAAGTCTTTCTGAGTAATCGTAATCTAACAAATCTTTCGTTTTTCTCAGAAGGTCAAGTGGTCAACAATGTTTTCAAATTTTTGGATGAAATTTAATCTTGAAAGTGATATAAGTAGAAGAATTTCTTCAAGGATAATTTTTGATTTGATTTCCGATTAGTATCGGTTATGTACAACAAATTAATAAATCAGTAACTTTTTGTAAAGCCTGTTGTTATGCATGATACAATTCGGAAGTAATTGGGAAATATTTTCAGCAACGGTTATCATGCCACAAGTAGCGTCGCGATGTTTTTTGGTTTATTCGGCATTGATACTTTGCACCAGGTCAGGATCTTGAGATATTGATGGAAAGGTGTTGAAGGAGAGCCATACATTGCTCGTTCTCTCGAATAGTTCAAATTTTGTTTTGTATTTTTCATATGTAATGAAGATAATATAATCATCCAAGATTTAAATCTTGTAAACCTTGTTCATTCTCCATCAATTTTGCTTTGGATATTTTGCTAATAACTCCAAGAAAAAATCAAAGAACAAGAACGGGTCAAAGATATAAATGCATAATGCGATTTTTTATACAATAAAACTATGCAACTGGATCAGGGCCACCTAGGGCAGCTTAGGGGAAAACGGGAATTTACGGTCAACGGATAACGATGATCACGATAGTTAAATTAAACCAATTCTAAAAAAACTTATTTTGTTTTTTATGACTTTTTTTAGAACGCGACAAACCTGGACCTTAAAAAACTTTGGCGAGTTATTAGAATTTACGTAAATCTAAATTTTGTTAACCTCTTTTAAGTTTGCAATAGTTCGCTTTTTTCTAGAGCATATTAATTCATAATTCAAATAAAGATTTGATTAAAATTTTTATAAGATGAAGATTCACATAAACAAACACCTGAAACAGTTTTCAACCAGTGAGATTTCTACTCCTGAATTTGTTTTTGAATCTCGTCGAAAACGAGGATTCACACTTTTGGTAAGAGCTAAGCCTATGCAGAATGATTGGGCTTTGCCAGCCAACTTATTCCCCTTCATATTTTTTTATGTCTACAGTCAAGTCTCGCTACTATGCCACCCACGCTATTATGCCACTTTTGCTCGGTCCCGACAAAATTGAATGCAAAATAAATTTACTATGCCACCAGGTACCTGACAATATTTATCTAACTCATGAAGTTAAGGACAAATTTCCAGTCGTGGGAAGTAATTAAGAGACATTACCTTGTATTTTTATGATTTGGTCATGTTAATACTTTCCCAGGACTTGTTAGTGAAGGATGATTAAGGAAAGTGATGGAACATTCCATGGAATTTGATTGGAATGGGCAAAGTTGAGTGGGAGTGTAAATAGGAATGAGAATGAATGTCGAGATTTTATGTGAGAATTGCGAGTTGGAGTGAAGATTAGAAAATGTCAGCCCAGAAACGCAAGCGAACGGTTGCCTGCCAATTTCAAGAAGCGCCACGGCATCACGTTCAAGACAGTGCAGGGTGAAGCTGAAGCAATGGTCGCAAGTCTGGTGTGATGCAAGAGTGCGATCGGCTAGACAATGAGATCCGCCGAAGGGAGATGCGGCAGCCAACGATTACGAGAGCTTTAGACTGAGCTGATGGGTAACTTGAGAAAATAAAGCCGTTTTTATTTGATAAAATAAGGTCATTTTGACAAACCCTCGTTACTATGCCACTTTTGCTCGGTCCCGACGGTGGCACAGCAGCGAGACGAGTGTATCACTTATCGCCTCAGATAAATATGAACTATGAAATGAAACTAGTTCATTGGTGGCTTTAGTGGCCAATATTATTTGGTAGCATAAACTGACTAAAAGCATTTACATCAGGCCTAGGGAAATGTAGCTATGAGGAAGTACAAGTTGCTATACAAACTTCAACAATCTCAACGTATCACGTTTTCAGCTAATCAAATCAAACCATGCAGTGTTTCAAATTAGTTATATAGCAGACGTTGGCCAAAACAGCTTGTATTTTATTGTGTTCTTAAAAACAAAACATTCACAAGTGCATTCCATAACATTTTCATTATGTTATTTCAGTATTTAATCCAACAAATCCATCAAGTCCCATTGGCGTTTGTCGTGTTTCACTGAGTGTCTTTAAGTTAAACAAACGCCAGCCAAATGAACGATAAAAACGGAAGCTCCCCATGGAAGTTCCGCGAATGTGCCACCTATATCACTATAGGAGGTTTATGAGGGGTCTCGACCTGCTAAAAAGCTTAAGAACCTAAGCCTTTTTATACTTGTTCACACTGTTTTCCTGCTGCACTTTTATGTAACTACAAATTCTTATATTAAAAAAAAAACGATTGATATTTTATAGGTAATTAAAGTTACAGTCATAAAAAAATTAAAAAAAAAACATGTATTATTAAAAGAAATCAAACATTTATTACTTCCTGGTTAAATGCAATGATTAATCTGAGGTAGATTGATAGACGGAACCACAACTCTGAAATCATGAGTTGGGGCCAAAAAATGAGTTAAATTCAGAATGAAAACCAACTGAATTACATATTTAGAATTTATCACGATAATGAATCTCTGTCACGGGCATCGATACAATCTTACATTAGAGTACTAATAGCAACACAAATAATGACCTTTTTGCTGCAACAGTGCCTTAATTGTACTAGATGCACAGCACCAAATAAAACAGATAATATTCACAAGGCATCTGGTATAATAGAAAATAATTTCAAGAAAACAACCAATGCAAGGCATTATTTGCTCATCAGCCTCAACATTTCATGTCGATCGATGACCTTTTGCCTCGGTTTTCCAATGGCCAAACCTCTTTCAGTCTCGATTTGATCCAATTTCTTCCAATTGGAAAATGTTACGTCTGCCAAGAAGCTTCAAATTATAAAAATCATAAGATTAGGAAACATAAAGTACATACATTTGTTTTTTAATTTCTCCAGTAAACTATTTCTCCTTTTCAAAATGTCTTGGGATTCTTTGAGTACTCCTGCCTGAAGATCTTCCACAACAGATTTTCCAGTCTCAAATGCACTGTTCATAGTACTTACAATCACTCCCACTGGTCCAGTTTTTATCCAGCCACTGCAATACAACCCTGGAAAATAACTTTTTCATAATATCTGCACAATTTCATGGTACTTAAATCACATAGACGAAGCATAAAATTTAAAACGTACCAGGTGACCTCTCAACGCGACCACATTTATTGGGCACAACTTTCTTTTTTTCATCGAAAATCATGTCTTTTTCTATTTTGAGTCCAGAAAAACCAATACTTTTAATAACCTGGAATATGTGTTGTGCATCAAATGTTATCATCATCATCAGCTAAATGTTATGGAGATTCTAGTTTTGAAAAAGAAGGTAATAGTGCAATTAATTGCTCTCCAGGAGAAGCTAAATCCATAGAATGAGTTTTAATTGCACAGAATAATTTGTGATTAAAGTGATGCTGATAATGATGATGCTGATAATTGGTTCAGACAAGAACTTGTGAGGATCAAACAAGTTATGAACATAGAAGACGATATGCTCAGAAATTTAAAAATTAGGCAAAATTAAAGGTAATGAAATGTTATTGATTAAAAGTAAAAATTGTATTAAGAAAGATCTATTCTTAAATCTGCTTCATTAATGGCCAAAGAAGAAAGATATTGATATTATTACCAGTCCTGCTTCTAGCACTTCTGTCTCACTGGTGGGAATAGCTGTGGCATTGAGTTCAGATGGTTTCTGAAAATTCAATATTTATTTAAGCAATAATAATAATAATAAAAACAATAATAATGTCATTGATTGATAATAATCTTAAAACAGCAGACATCACCATCATTGTAATCTGTGTCCAGGAAACTATAATCCATTTAATAAAAAATTGGTTGAGGTAATTAAACAGACCAAAGAAAGCAAAGAACTTCAGCAAAACTTGAAGGAATAAAATAAAGTTTTCATTAAAAAACTGCATAAAATCAAACCAAAAGGCAAACATTGGTCCAGGTTGTCTGAAAATAAATATGATAAAAAGTCCAAGGCTCAATGACAGATACAAGAACAATACTAAAAATCAACAAAGAAAGACAAGGGAGACTTTGTTAATAATAGTTATTGGATATAAGTTATTATTTCTAATAATAATGTACTTGTCAAAGCTTCAAAACAATTAATAAAGAAAATACAGAAATCCTCAAAATGCTTAAAATTGGTAAAGAAATTAATGATTCCTTGAAGCTGCATTGAAATATGAAGATTTAATTCTTAAGAACTTGTACACCAGCATTATTATTAATGCTATTATGTATTAAAAGAAAATATGTGCTGTTGCTTACAAATGACGAATGAACTAATATATTGAAACTTTTGCTTTGTGGTTTTAATAACTTTCAGTCATGATTTCTAATGAACTGATTATGCTCAGCATGTTGCATATGTTTGTTAGTTGCACTCTAATATCCCATTACAGATTATGGGCCATGTATGGAGATTTCAAAAGACATTGACGTAATGAAGTTTTTAGCCAATAGAACATTTCATCTTGAAAATAAAAACATACATCCAAATTATTGATGCTGAATTCCACAGCTCCAACAGCATTGGATTTTTCATTGCAGACCAAAAACTTGAGGGGACTCCTCTTGTAAACGTAGTGAAGTTCTCTGTTGGCTTTCGTCCACCTTTCCATGTCCTCTTCCGAAGACTCGCCAAAAGCGGTTTTCATCTGGAGGCTCATCATTCTCTTCTTGGGTCTTGGAATATCTAGAAGCAGACATTTATCGATATTTAATAGTAAATTAATAATTAAATTGTATTCCTTGAGCCAGTTGCATATTTTCAACTTAATGCATTGAAATACTTTCAGACCAACAATGATTTGTGACTCAAGATAAACAAAACAACACTTCCTTAAAAAGGTGCTTTTAAATTTCTTAATTTTTAATGCATAAATTGCAAAGTGATGTTGTAACCCGGGGTCTGATGAATTAATTAACGTAAGGATATCTTTATTGGATTTAACTAATGGCAAATACGGCTGGACGATTTGGTCGATTGCTTGTCCCGACGGAACTGCCTAATGACTCGAATCGCTAGATACGACTTCGAAATAAAAGATTCTGAATATTAACTAAACTTAATTAATTAATTAATTAATGTCAGGGATCCAACATTACCCCCTCCTTAAATCTGTTCGTCCCGAACAGGCTGTTCTGTTTCTCCGTGATATTTTGCTAATCGATTGCTGTGGACCACTTTCATTCTAGTCCTTGCTGACTTCTGTATGCGGTATACCACGTCGTTTATTTTCTTTATGATTCGGTATGGTCCTTCCCAATCTTTTTGTAACTTTGGCGACTTCCCTTTTCTTCGTTGGGGGTTGTATAGCCAGACTAGTTCATCTTCTTTAAAACTTACATCATTGGCTTGCCTATCGTATCTCGCTTTGGCTTGATCGCTATTAACACTTATATTTTTCCGGGCAACCTGATGTGTGTCGGCAAGTGTATTTCTTAGGCTTGAAACGTAGTCACATGCCGACTTAGGTTCTTCTGCTCTTCCGAACATCATATCGGCAGGAAGACGAATCTCCCTCCCGAATGTCATTTTCGATGGACTGATTCCTGTCGTTTTATGCACGGCTGTCCGGTAGGCCATAAGGAAAAGTGGTAGGTATCTGTCCCAGTCATCTTGCTGTTCACTTACCATTTTTGACAAATACTGTTCCATGGTCCTATTAAATCTCTCGACCATACCGTCCGATTGCGGGTGTAATGCAGTGGTTCTTGTCTTATGGATTCCAAGGTTTTCGCATAGCTCTTGAAATATTTTCGACTCGAAATTCCTTCCTTGGTCCGAATGTAACTCTAATGGCACCCCGAATCGACTAATCCAATTATTTACGAGAGCATCAGCTACATTTTCCGCCTCCTGGTTTGGCAGTGCAAACGCTTCAGTCCATTTGGTGAAGTAATCGCTGATCACTAAAATGTACCGATTTCCCTTCTTTGATGCAGGGAATGGTCCGGCAATATCCAAAGCTATTCTTTCAAAAGGTACTCCCACATTATAAGGTTGCATTAGACCTTTAGTCTTCTTTTGAGGTCCTTTACTGGTTGCGCAATTATTGCAATTTCTACACCACTCCTCAACGTCTTGTTTGTAGTGCAACCAGTAAAACCTCTCCCTCACCTTCCTGATGGTTTTATTCACTCCTAGGTGTCCACCTGAGGTTCCGTTATGGAATTCTTGTAACACCTCAGAGACGCAAGATCTCGGAAGTACTATTTGAAGGTGATAGTCGGTGCCATCCTCTGTTTCCCACTTCCTATGTAGGAGTCCATTACTAATTCTCAAGGAATCCCACTGTGCCCAATAGGACTTAGTAACTTCTCCGTGCCCCGCTATCTGTTGCCAATCTGGTTTCACCCCGGCCTCCATCCACTGTAGTATGGGTGCAAGTGCTTCGTCTCTTAATTGTAGATCTCGTAACCCGCTTTCCGTCCAGGGTTCGGGAGCCGTGATACGAATTTGTCGACATTCTTCGGTTTCCTGTTTTTTCTCTGCGTTGTTGCAGTGTCTGCAGTTAAGTGGACAAGGACGTCGTGATAGCGCATCAGCGTTGTTGTGTATTTGACCTCTCCTGTGTTCAATATTGAACTGAAAACCCTGTAGTTTTTCAATCCACCTCGCCATCTGACCTTCTGGGTTTTTAAAGTTTAGCAGCCACCTCAGGGAGGCGTGATCCGTTCTTAGCAAAAACGGCTGGCCCAAAAGATATTTCTGGAAATGTTTCAGTGATTCTACTGCTGCTAATAATTCTCTCCGGGTCACGCAATAGTTCCTTTCCGCTTTAGACAGTGAGCGGCTATAAAATGCTAGAACTTTTTCTTCATTTTCAACTTGCTGGGAAAGAACTGCTCCGATTCCACAGTTACTGGCATCTGTATCGAGGATAAAAGGTAATCCGGGAATAGGATATGCCAGGATCGGTGCCGTTGTCATAGCTTCTTTCAGATTATCAAATGCTTTTTCACAGCTGTCGTTCCAGATAAATGGTTTGCCTTTTACAGTAAGCTCATGAAGGCTTTTTGCGATGTTTGAAAAGTTGGCAATAAATCGTCTGTAATAGGTACAAAGTCCTAAGAAGCTTTGAAGTTCCTGGATATTTTTGGGTACAGGCCAATTTTTTACTACCTCGACTTTATCTGGATCTGTACTAACACCTTCAGAAGACACGATATGGCCAAGGTATTTGACTTCTTTTTTAAAGAGTGAGCATTTCTTTGGACTCAGTTTCATGCCTGCCTCTCTAATCCTACTAAATACTTCTCGGAGGTTGTCTAAATGTTCTCCAAATGTTTTTCCGACAACAATTATATCATCCAAATATACTAGGCATACTTTCCAATTGAGTCCAATGGAGTATATGTTCCATTAATCTTTCAAACGTCGCTGGGGCATTGCATAGCCCGAACGGCATGACAGTGAATTGCCATAGTCCTTCACCTGTCGAGAAAGCCGTTTTTTCTTTATCGTCAGGATGTAACTCCACTTGCCAGTAACCACTTTTGAGATCTAATGTGGAAAAAATTTTTGATCCCGAGAGAGTGTCTAAAGTGTCATCGATTCTAGGTAAGGGGTAGCTGTCCTTAAGTGTCATTTCGTTCAGCTTTCTATAGTCGACACAAAAACGAAGTGATCCGTCTTTCTTCTTAACGAGTACCACCGGTGAGCTCCAGGGGCTATTTGACGGTTCAATAACCCCTTGGTCTTGCATTTCTTTTATCATTTCCTTGGCGTTTGCTCTTGTAGCTAAAGGAAGTGGACGGGGGTTTTGTCGAATGGGTTTAGCACCGGCCGTATTTATTTGATGTTGCACGAGGTTAGTCCTACCCAAAGGGCTGTCTTGTTCAGCCATTATATCCTGAAATTCGCTAAGCAGATTTTTCGCTTGTTGATAATCTTCTTTTTGTAGAGTTTTGTCTAAATCTTTCAGGAGATTGTCCATTAATGGTTTAGACATAGTATCCCTTTTGATATGCTTATTTCCACTTCCATCTAATGTTAATATGCGTTCCACGTTCCTGCAAAGTGCGATAGGTGTTCCTGCTTTGATCTGTTGTTCCTGGTCAGATAGATTCATTACCCTCAGTGGAACTCTGCCGGTGTTCAGCTTGACTAGTGCTCGTCCTATTAGTAGTCCTTGGCCAATGCCCGATTGATCTTCGACTGCTCCTATACCAAATTTTGTATAGTCGCCTTCTAGCCCGCCCCAAATTAAGCTTTCCGACTGTGCCGGGATGGTCTCGTTTTGTAATACTTTTACAAACGTGTCTTTGACTTCTGTACCTCCGTAGTGTAGAGGAATCTCCATTGCTCCTTGTTGAAGGGTGCCGCCCTTCATGTCAATGGAAATTCCATAGCGTCGCATGAAATCCAATCCCAGTATACATTCGTCTGTTATATTGGCTATCATAAATTCCTGTTCGAATGACTTGCCTCCTAAATCCACTGTAATAGTTGTGGTTCCTTGAACTGGCACTAATTCTCCGGTGGCTGTTTTTAGCTTGTAGTTGTTGGTCGTTACTTTACTGTTTCTTGCCAACTTTGGTTGGACAATAGAAGTAGATGCCCCTGTGTCTACTACAAGATTATATTCTTTCCCTCCAATTTTCCCTTTAACCTCTAGTGATGATCCTTTTCCTAATGCTGTAACGTGAAAGACGAGTGGGGCATTTCGAGTTTGCTGAAACGATCTTTGCCCCTTAAAATTAGTAGCTTCAGGTTTTTCTGATTTATAGGGCTCTCTCCAGTACTGCCGATTTTTGGAGAAGGTCGTTCTACATTCTCGGGCTAAATGGCCAGGCTTGTTGCACCTGAAGCACCTTGGTCTTCTATCTACTACCTGGAATCTTAAGTTTCTTTGGGGCTTGCTGAGGTCATTGATTTGTCGAGCTATTTTTGTAATCATCTCTCTGTCTTTGTCATTATCTTTATCTTTCTCCTTGCCTCTGTCTTCCTGAGCTTCAATTTTCTTTACATTCAAGCTTTTTTGGATTGAGGCTCTTGCCGCTTCCATGGAGATTGCAAACGCCAATGCTTCATGGCTGGCCTTTATTCCATGAATTTTTAGTGCCATTTTGGTTTCCGCATCCCTTATCCCATCAACGAAGGCGTCAGTTATAATGTTTTCAATGAAATCCGTTGACTGTCCTGGATGGGCTAAGTATGCGAGCCTTCTGACGTCAGCTTCTAATTCTTGGAGTGATTCGCCCTGTTTTTGCGTACGGTTTTTTAATTCGTTTTTATGTACTTCCAGCATGTGGCCATTCCCAAATCTTCTTTCCATTGCTTCTGCTATTTCTGAATAGGCTTTACAGTGGAGCATTGTTTGCAAAAGCTCGGCTGCCCTTCCTCGCAGTACCATTATCAGTTCTGTTGCTTTTTCCTCTTCGGTCCACTTGTTACGTTCAGCGGCAGTTTCAAACTGATGTCTGAACACTGCCCATGGCCCTTGTCCGTCGAATAATGGTGGTCTTGTCGTTTTCTCTCTTCCATATGTCTCTGTTTTCGATTCATTGTATTTTTTAAACTTCTCTATTTCCCTCCTCTGCTCTTCTTTTAGTGCATCTAATTCTGCTTTAACCTTTCTCAGGTCGGCCATCTCCTTGGATGATCTGAGGTTGGCTACGTCCGTTTTTACCTCTTCCATGGATGTCTGGAATTTGGCTGCATCAGTTCTTACCTCTTCCCGCAGAACATCCATGGATGTCTGGAATTTGGCTACGTCTGTCTTTACCTGCTCCCGTAAAACATCCATGGCTACCTGGAAGTTGGCTATATCGGATTTCATATCCGACCGCAAATCATTAATGTCGCATTTCATATCTGACCGCAAAGCATTATTGTCGCATTTCATATCTGACCGCAAAGTATCAATGCTGCAAATCATGGCTTCCCAATCTTTTTGAACCCCAAATTCATACTCCGACGGATCGTGATTATTTTCCAAAAGCCATTCCTCGAGCCGTCCTTGTAGTTCGGCTTTTAGGCCAGTTGCATCCAGGCCTCGATTCCTTAGTTCTCGTCTCAAATCGGGGACGCGCAAATCTTCCAGTATCTTAGGTCCCATTTCTGTCGTTAAAACTCGCTGTTTTACCTCTAGTGAATCGATATCCAATTACGACGTTAAATCCCACTCCTGACACCAATGTTGTAACCCGGGGTCTGATGAATTAATTAACGTAAGGATATCTTTATTGGATTTAACTAATGGCAAATACGGCTGGACGATTTGGTCGATTGCTTGTCCCGACGGAACTGCCTAATGACTCGAATCGCTAGATACGACTTCGAAATAAAAGATTCTGAATATTAACTAAACTTAATTAATTAATTATTTAATTAATTAATTAATGTCAGGGATCCAACAGTGAGATAGTTGGTACCTTGCAGCTACGCAAAAGAAACACAATTAATTAATTAAGCATAATGCTTGCTGATTCCTACTCAATCACTTTCAGCACAGATTTTGGTTAAATCATCAACATATGCTGTATGTGGATACATGAGACAATAAAAACCTCTTTATTAGCAAAGCAATTTCAAAGTCTTGTTATGAACAAAATTGATTATAAAAAGGATTAGTTGTCAAGTATTACAACTGAGAAAAGAATATATCTAATAAAAGACATTTACCATCAATGTTCAGATCCATGAAATCCTGTTTTCTAAGAATTGGTCTACAGTCCTCTAACTTCATCGTTTCTCTGAACTCGGCTGCCGTAAACGCCGCTTGCAGGGGACCTCTCCGACCGACCATAAAGATTTTTTCTATTTTACTCTCTGACAGCTTCTTCAGTGCATAATCACTGATGTCGGTTTTCTTAAATTATTCTTTATAATTAAATATGAAATAACTAAGAACATTTCGGGAACTTACGAGGTTCCGTTTAATAATTATCAACGAAA
Organism: Hirudinaria manillensis; assembly: GCA_034509925.1. Taxonomy (NCBI): domain Eukaryota; kingdom Metazoa; phylum Annelida; class Clitellata; order Hirudinida; family Hirudinidae; genus Hirudinaria; species Hirudinaria manillensis. The sequence goes on along the minus strand of CM067531.1, from coordinate 6,054,985 downwards.
GGATGTCGACAAATTAGATTCCGGCAAGTGCCTTTATCAAGATCGTCAGTACCTTTATTTGTGTTCTTTTGTTAAGTTTTGAGAATATCCACATAAATATTAAAGCTATTATTAAAAAGGCCAAGGCATCCAAGGAGGTAGTCACACTTGAATCGACCTTCAACTTTTATGATGCGAAAACTATTAGCATCAATCAAGATTAACCTCAAGAAGGGACACAGGTGAAAGCAAAATTCGGGCAACGTCAACGGCCACATTTCCTTGACCAAGAATCACGCACGACTTGACTCCAAGGTCGACGTCCAACTGCATAAAAATATTCCGTGAAAATTAAAAAGGAAAATATAGCAAATAAATTCTTAAATTAATTAGTGGAAATTAAACAATTCAAGACAAATCAAACTAGAAAGTTTGAAACCACATCTGACATTGTGACATCCTGGATACCCATTGTACCAGTTTATGACGGAACCTGCAGACAAAACATTCTTCAAATTCTGCAAAGTATGACAAATATCTGGACATTATTTAAAATTAAATTAATTAATTTCAATCAAATGAAATTTAACCTCTCCTGGAATGTTGAGCTTTTTATCTTGAGAACATCCATAAGCCTTTAAGAAGAAGGTATTGGAACTTCATAACATTCATTTGTAAATTGTTCATTAAAATGAGCATTTCATTTAATCTATGCTGAGGGACTTAATAAATAAAACAAAACCATGAAATAATGGGTCAATAATTAAGACAGAAGATATGTAGCTGTCAATACTAGTAACAGACATATCATTGAATTACATTATAAATATCTATAACAAAACAAAAATGACAAGGGTGTGATACCCTATCATCTCGCCAGAAAACTGATTGCATTGCATGTTATGTTAGACATTAGAATATTCACTGACGAGAATGACTGCTGAGTAACTCCTCTGCAAATCTTTAAGCAGAATATCTTTTCCAACTTCAACATTTCCATAAAAACTGCATTGTGGATTTTCTGCTACTTGAGTGAATGTGCTAATGACGTTCTGAAACACAATTAACTTACGTTACTTTGTTTTGCAAAAGCCCATGGATTTAGCAATATAGTGACCTTCACTTCTTGGTGGTCTGGAGCCACACCATATCGCACTAGGCCAAAAGGTACAGGATCCTTCTCGAAAACATCAATACACACTTCTGAGCCCAGTTTCTGTTGTCAAAATAAGTTATATCCACTTAACATTCAAGCCTAATAGATTTTCATTAAAGTTCATGTCTTGCAGACCCAAGAAAGATTTATATTCTCACTTTTAATATGTGCTGAGCCGCGTAAAATCCTCCAGGACCGCTTCCGACGACTGCAACATGAGGCACTGAAGAACGAGAACTAAAACGTCTCAAACCTTTGCCAATTTTAAGTCTTCTCAGAAAATGTATTAAAACCATTTCGCTTTGCAAAGTCTCCCCGTAGCAAAATTCTTCGAATAGCTAGGACCCGGAGGCCGATGTGCTCCTGATTCAAAATAATCCAAAGGTAAACAATTTTGTTTAATTTTGGTTTTTATTAGAGTTTGTATAAACATTACTAAATGTGCAACGAACAATGTCAATTGAATTTTTGGTAATTGATTTATAATAGCAGCATTTAAGAGAAGCAATTTCAGAAGATTTGACCCTTAAGAGATTTTTAAGTAATTGGTCGTGTGAAAAGCAAAAAATGAATATCACTCACCATATAAGTAAAATTCCCCCTCCCCCATTTCCACCAATTTTTAAAATACTGGCTAAACCATTGCCCATATGCTATAGGCTACATCTTATATATAATTTTGAGTTATTTAAAATAAAGTAATGAATTATTGCTTAAAATGATAAAGGTTATTATTTAATAACTTGTATCAATAATAACATCAAATTAGTTGGATTAAGAAGTTATTTTAGTTTTCGTCTCGAAGACTACAAAATGAATAATGTTTCATCTTCGGGGATGATCGTCGTCGTCATAATTAAAGATATACGAGCTGGAAGAGTTTTGCATTTGTTGAGTTTTGCTTGATACGTTGTATTCAAGGATAGAGAAGTTACTTGAGTTGTTGCGGAGTATTGTTGAAGCTGGATGAATTTGGAGTAAAGTTATTAGGAGGGGGAGTTGCAGTTAATGCGATTGTTGAAGATATTGTTGGATCGGCGGGTTGTATTAAACGTTTGTTTTCCATTATATTTTGCTTTTTAATTAAGCCTGGAGCGAAGCTAGGCTTTCCTCGCGAAAGATGTTGCGTCAATGATGATATCGTAACCCTCCAAACATGGGTTTCTTAGAGAGAATTTAATGATTTGACTGTTTCCTTTGCCTTTCTTCGTCCTTAGATAAGCAGTTGTCTCAATTTAATCTACTGCATTCACCAATCAGCGTTACTCCTCTCCGAGCGCAAAATACTCCTCGGAGATAAATGCTTATCTTGCTGGCGAGTCCATAAAAAAATTATTTTTATAGGCCTTCATGAACTTGTTCTTATTATTTTAAAATAATTATATGGATAACATATTATAACCATTAATGAATTATTTATGCCAAACGCAAGCATCAGAAACTAAATGCACTTCATGGCACATGGAATTACGTCTACCTAGGGAGCCGTCACCTCCCTGGAACCATTAGGTTGGAAATGCATTAATCTTAATGCTAACAGAATTTAAAGCGACAGATGGTCGTCGTTCACAGAGTGATTTAATTAATTTCATTGCAGATGTTTCACTTATTTCCCACGGAATCACTCATGAGTTTTGGAGTCATTAAAATTATTTCACGAGTCAGTCCTCCAATGCATTACACGGATTTTGGGAATGGATTAGAACGGACTCAAATCCAACTTAATGAATACGCTGTGTCTGTACTTTTTCAGATTAAAATTAGATCTACGCGTAATTTAATAATACATGAACAGCACTAAATTTAATTTTCCTGATTAGTTCAAGCGAGGAATATTTTCAAATGAGAATTCTTCACCTGATCAAACATTATCACAATGAGTTTGGTATACTGAGTTCCTCTTTCTTGATGCGTATTTCTTGAAGAGATTGTGATAATGATAATGATAAAGATTGCACTTATCTCATGGAACTTGGAATTAAAAGTTCTGACGTCAGACCTTTTTTCTAATTTGTTTGGGAGTAAAATACATTGGAAAGTAGTTGACCAGAGGTAGAATTTTCTTCAGAGCCCAGTGGTGAGATCAACTTAATTTCATTTTAGGTTAACAATTAACGCATGTTAAACATTAAATTTAAGTTATGTTTGAAAATTATGATTAAATTCTTTCTCATCTTACATTTTTCTACTCACGCTTGTGTCCTTAATCATCTCAACATAAATACAAAAAATACAAAAAAAAAATCAAAATCTTGTCGATTAACTTGGACAAATAAACTAAAATGTGGTACTTAATTTATGATTTAACAATGATTCGGCGACTAATGCAAAGCTTAATAATTTCCACCGTTGTATAATTTGAACGTACCCTCACAACCAACACAGGACATCAGTTGAACCGATTAAAAAAATAATACGTCGTTCGTTCCGCGCAAGGTTGAGATAATGACTGATAACAAAGCGGGCGTTTCCTCCTGGCGGTGGATGCGAGGCGAAGATGAAGTAATAAATCTAATTTACAAATATTAACTTTTTATCTCCATTCTCAACTGATTATTTGACTCGCCGGATCAGATTAAATCTTGCAAACTGAAAAATGAAATCTAGACCTCGAGGCCGTTCTGTTGAGCATGTTGAATTTATAATGTTCTCTGATTAACGCAAACAGTTTTCTCTGTTGTCTTTGTTTGATGTGATGAAAATTATGATTTCATTATGCGATTACGTTAGCCGAATAAGGGCACATACAATAAAATAAGTACTTAAATTCTGAGCGGTCTTTAAGTTACATGAACAACTTCGTTTGAAGCGTTCGCCACGGTTTTTGTGCAATTAAGACCAGAATGCTTTCCTTAGCTTCCTCTGGAGGAACTCCAACTTCTTCTTGAACGAATCGTCAACTTTTTCTGCAGATGTGACATCATGTGATGTTAAATCGACGATTCTTCTGCCTTTCAACGGAGATGGCGATTTGCAAACGATGTTTTCGGGTTCGTAAAAGTCCACGGTGCTTGTTCTGATCCAGTCCCTGATCCAGAGGAGTTTCTTGTTGCAATGCCAAGGATTCCTTGTCATACGAACTGCAGATAGCTTCACAAGGTTTGACTTCAACTTGTGCGGTAAGCGCGTGAGGCCGGTGTTCATAATGTTGAGATTTCTAAGGTTTACCAAATAGCTACCACAGGATGGTTCCATTAGCAGCAGTTTCGTCAAAGAGGAACTGTTGCTTAAGTCGAGGTATAACAGATTCGTGAGATCTTCAAACGCTGTCACGTCCAAATGCATGGAATCTGCCACCGAAGAAATCTTTAAAATGTGCAACTTCTTCAGGCCCAAGAAACAACCTGGCTCGAGCATTTGAAGGGGATTGTGAGACAAATCCAATCTCTCTAAGCTCGCTGTTCTGACGAACATGCCTGCTTTCAGATACTTCAAGTTGTTAAAACTCAAGTCAAGATGTGTAAGATAGATAAGACTTCTCATGGCGTATGGATCGACATATGAGATTCTATTGTGACTGAGAACGAGGAAATTTAGATTATACTTTTTAGACAGCGGCTTCCACGAGATGCTTGAAATGTTGTTGTAGCTGGCATACAGGCTATATAGCCTGCTCGGCATGAAGGCGGGAAGTTCGGTTAAACGATTCTTGTTCAGGTACAAATCGTGCAAAAGAGGCATGTTGTCGAATGCATAGTCGGAGAGGTTTTCGATTTTATTGTCATTCAGAAGCAACAACTGGATGCTATTGGTTTTGATGAAATCCTCGTCTCCGATCGATTTGAGTTCATTTCCCGAAAGCCTCAGATCTTTGAGTTGACGAGGAGAATCTGTAAACAATTTTTCCAACTTGCAGTTGGTAGCGTCCAGTTGTTCCAGGAAACGATTGGAATCGAAGTGAATGTCCAAGTGTGTAATGGGGTTGTTGTTGATCAAAAGTATAGAAAGAGCTTTCATGCGATAGAAGGCCCCATACGATATTTCTCTGATTCGGTTGAAGCTCAAATCCAGAGTCTTAACCTTTGAGTTGCCGTAAAAAGTGGTGTTTGTTATGGATTCAATCTTGTTACCCGATAGACGCAAAGCAATCAAATTAGCAAGATATCCAACTCCTTCCTCTAAATATCGCAGTCTGTTGTTGCTCAGATCCAAATCTTTCAAAGAAACCAAACGCTTGAACAAATATCGATCAACGCGAGAGAGTTTGTTATTGGAAAGGTTAAGAACGTCGAGTCTCGTGAGATCTTCAAAGGATCCGTTCTCGATGTGAGACAATTTATTGTTGCTAAGTTGCAGTTCGGTCAAATAGAACATTCCCCTAAAATGCTCTCTTTTGATGATTTTAGTCTGAGTCCTATGGATGGCCAGGAATTTAAGTTTTTCCGACCTCAAAACAGGAATATCTTTTAAATTACGACATCGTACTTTCGTATGAGAACAGATGCACAACTTTGGACAAAGGACCTTTTTAATCTTTGGCCATTTCAATTTTTTTCTTGGCTCGTAGTTGATCCTGTAGTCGAAAGCGCTAGTTTTAGTGCCATTACTGATTTTGAGTGTCCGGAACTCATGTGCGGAAGAATAGAAGATCGGGTTAAATCCAAAGAACAATGTTAATAGCCAAAACTTTATCAAAGTTAGGTATTCCATCTCAGATGTGAGCGAGCTTCGAAGCACCGATAGAATACACTTCAAGCGTCGAAGTGTTCTACTTCAAACGCTTTTTATGATAAAGTAGTACTTATAATGTAAACAGATTTAATGACCTCCCTTTTGCCTGACAGCGATCGCATGCGAGTCTGTCTGAGAACTCCTTTTTATTAGGACGCCTCATCCTGGTCCTCACAAGTGAAACACACGCGATATTCATTCGGGGGAACCGCTGCAGTTTCAACATCCGCAAAATTGTTCAATAATTAAAAAATAGATAACATCTTCAATTATCAACTTCGGCAACTCAATTAAATGTTTCTTTGATTCAACTTCCAATCGTCAACCAAAATTTGAAAGACTTGAAGCATCAATGTGAACATTTTCCAAATATTAAAAGAAATAACAAAACATATAGTAACAATTAAGTCCTGAATGTTCTTAAAATGTGCTAAATCAAATGCTGCCTCTGAAATATTATAGATTTCTGACATCAAATGATGGGTGAAAAAACAAGTTATCACTGCACCAACTTGTTCATTTTTGGATCAAATCAAATCACGCGAAGCGCTAACTGAAAGCTCCAAAATATTTTTTAAGAACCGTCTGATAGACCTGGATTCTTTAAAGACACAAAGAGTCTTAATCACGAATAACGAATTAGTTAATTAGCTTGATTTTAAACTTTGATGAGCTTTTTATTTCATGAAGAGAACTTTAATTTGAGATTAAATTTCTTTTTTACTATAAAAGATCATTTGCATCTAATACTTAATATTTAGCATTTTTAATGCTAAAGATAGTCCTTTACGCCTCTTCCTCAATTGATCTTCAGACATCTTAATCTGACTCGCAAGATGAAAGATGACCTATTTTTAGTTCAAAGCACTTTTCAGACAAAATTTCACAACCAATTGGGATGATAAATGCCTACTAGTCAGAAAAAAGGTCTTGATGAAGTTGACGATTTCCAGGAATTTATGCAAACATTTGCCGCCAATAGTCGGGGTGGTGGCCAAGGATATATTTTGAAAAGATATGTTCCTATATGTCATTTCAACTTTTTCCAGAGGATAGTCTGGTGACCTTTTTTGCCTCTCACTAATAGTCAGAGTAAAGAAACAAGTCATTTGGGAGTGGGCGGCATAGCCATTTAGGGAACTTGCCCGCCTCCCCCAATTTTGTCCATGACCCATAAGTGTGAAACTCGAAATCCCAAACATTCATCTCATGAAAATGGCGATATCAAGGCAATTAATATTGTAATTAACCCATTAATAAAGAATGAAGTGCTTAGAAATATTTCTAAAACCGACATGCTACGGTCTAATTCAATGGTTTTTAAAACTGACAGTTTCAGAGACTGCAAGGCAATGGTTTGCAAACCTCCTTCGTATTAGGCCATACAAACGTTTTACGAAGACACGCTGGGCCGCACCACTAATTAACCGGAGAACTTCTTTAGGCCGGATAACTAACTAGAAGTTCTCCAAGAGTTTTCCAGCCTCTGCCATAAGGTATCACAGGTTGTAATTTTGGACTCGAACTGTATTCCAGCCTAATCGATGCTGGTATTATTCCTTGGTCAGTTTTTTTTATATGTTAAGTAAATTTAGAAGGATTCGCGAACTAGTGAACGACCGGGGACCCCGGACCCGGCTGAACCCCGGCCTTTTTTACCACCGGGGTCCCGGCCCCGGTCCCGGCTTTTTAACATTCCCCGGTCCCGCCCCGGCTTAAATTCAACCGGGGTTTAGCCGGGGGTAAACAAAAGTGGAATTTTTAGCTTTGCAAACTTAAATAAAATTTATTCATCATCCGACGAATCATAAAATATATCGTTCAGAGAGTTAAAGTCCTCAGGTACCCATTCACCAATAATATTTCATGGAACTTTCTGGAAAATCCATCAGTCATCCTAGATATCCAATCTCCTCGTAGCTTTTAATTAAAAAAAAACATTACTGGGTTCCTCAACAAGATTCAGGTACCTCCCCTCGAAAGGAGCATGAGAAAGTTTCCTTAACTCGATGGTGTTAAAAAACATCATCGGCTGGAACCTGGAATGATGTCCTTAAAACTATGAGTTTTAAAAAAATTACCGTTTAACTTTCATCACTATTGCGTTCACAAAACAGTAATCAATTAGTATTCAATAAGATTTGATTTTCATGAGATTCCATCAACGATTTAATGTTTTTCTAAGTTTTCGCAACGGAGCGTGGAAGAGTTGTCGTTGTGAAAAATTTTTTTAATTACAGGTTTTACAGAATCTCTTTGACATAATAAGCATACTTATATATTATTTGACGTTTACAACATGCTTAGAGAATAAAAGCACCGTTAGTTAACGTTATTATAGATTGCCTCCCTAACCCGGGCTTCAACCCCGGTCCCGGCTAACCCCGGCCCGCCTGAACCCCGGTCCCGGCTGCCCCCGGCAACCGCTCCCCCTAACCCGGCCCCGGCTAAAATTGACGCCCCGGTCGATCACTATCGCGAACTTATAAAAATCCTAAGAATACTCATGCGAGATACGTAGAACACACTCGCCACCAAAAAAATATCGGCGCACCCCTCGCACCGATACGGTCCCTAAGTGACCGTCTTCTGGCATGAAAAATGAAGAGGCCAATATAAATCACATTCGCCAAATTAACACATTCTGGCAGCCAGAAGAGACTAGAGACCTGCAAATGTCGAATATTTTTGTCCTAGCCCGGCCCACTTTCAGATTTATCACGCCCGTCTGGCCAGGCCCTCTAAATGTGAAAGTCAGGTAAGAGCCGACCCGCTCGAGTTATGCATCCGTCCCATACATGATCTTAATAATCACGCTTTCACTATATAAGTCTGATATGCAAATTAGATCTAAGAATTTTTGTTATTATAATGCAAAAATAACTCAGCATACATTGTTTTACTCTTTTGTCTAGTTTCTGAATAATCACAGCATGTAATGCATCAAAGTCTCAATTATTTCGTCTCTACCCATAAGGTATCACAGGTTGTAATAAAATTTCAATAGTTTTGTGAATCAAAATTTGAATGAAACTCCATGGAATTGAAATTCGCTCCCCAAGAAGAGGAGGAAGATGAAGTTTGGAGAAGAAAGAAAAGTTCGATCAATTGTCAAAAACTGCCATCTTAGAGAAACTCGAATTGGAAATAATTAAATTATTTTCTAATTTAAGTTGTAAAGCAAAAACGTTAATCTTCATGGCCTCACTTTTAAGTCATTAACTCTGCCTCTCGTTCCAAAGTGATGAAGATACTGGCATTTATTTGGTTTCAGAAGTAAACGGAACATCTGAGCTAACCTTTTGTTCAGAAATGTTTCACCGATTAAGTATGGTACTTCTGGCTGTACAGGAAATAGTATTTTATGACATCGAATATGTAAATCTGAGAACACAACGGCCCGCCTCAAACGCCGGCATGCCCATTTATCTGAGTCTACTAGCCTGGCCCACCGACCCTCGCAGGTCTCTAGTCTACGAGACAGCATAAATCTCAGAGACAAGACCCAAATCATAAACCCAATTAGCCCAAGCAGCGCTGTTGGAGTCCTGTGTTTCAAATACCTTCACGCTTCAAAGCCACACATCCTGCCATACCCCACAGATGCCTCCAAAGGCATTATCCAAATCTTAGGCACCCGTGAACAGAGTCCCTACAAACTGGAACGAACCATTGACTACCCTAACGTAAGTGACTTTCAATCTTGTCCTTTTACCCATTATCTGAATCTTACCTTAAAAATTACTTATTGCAGATCCACAATACCAAATAAAATAAAAGACTTGATTACTTTGATCAACAGCTGAACTAAATGCTTGGCACATTCCACTGAGCAGCACGTGAAAAACATTAATCCCACAAATTAAAGAACCCGCCCGCCGAAAAGAAGCCGAAATCGTTAAAATCAGCCAAACCTGTAAACAATTTAATCACTTAAAAGCCATTAAACCAAGATGCCATTGAACAACAAAAAAAACTGCAAAATATCTTGAGTTCAAGAAAAGTGCATTTGCGTGACTCTGCCTCAGCTCCTTCCTTGACTAAGAAAACCTCAAATAGGACAAGCAAGCCCTTGCATTCGAAACGTCGTTCGGTACACGAATGCGGACCCGACGACGTCTCGAAACGCAAGCCCTTCGGAAAAAAGACTCGACAAAATGCTTTTGAGATTAAAAGTAATCCGAAAGCTAGTTTCGAGCGTCCGGTACGCGACGAGCCGTGACGCACGCACGAGAAACGTTTGATTCTAAACATTTGAAAGCATAGCACTCTTGAAACACATGATTAAAACAGAGTACAAAGCATGGATCTCCTTTTAAGTCGGAAATGATTCGCACGAAACATATCACAACGTAAAACGTCCGAGAAATGAAATGCCAGTCGCTCGGACGTCCATTCTTTCACACAATTTTTCAAGCACTTTTAAGTTCAGTTGATTTAAGTATAAAAAAAGAAATGTTATCAATATTCCAATAATTACGAATTTCTTAACAATACACTACGGAACGCGGCACGCCTACTACAACACGACACAAACTTTCTTCTTCTTTGGCTTGGGTTTGGGGCAAAGAACTGCCCTTATGGCCTCATCGAAGACAGTTTTAAGACCCTTCTGTGTCAACGCAGAGCATTCAAGATATTTGACAGCTCCTATCTCCCTTGCCATGGCAAGACCCTAAATAATTGTTTTGCTGTGTTCAATTCTATCATTGTTTAAATGTTGAGCTTTGCTACCAAATCACCACATCACATGCATTCAAAGTCTCACCTGTGGGTAGGTTATTGGCGAGAGTTTCTTGTCCTTTAATCTGTCAATTGTCTCTTTGTCCTCTCTTAGATCCAGTTTCGTACCTACCAGCACGATCGGAGTTGACGGGCAATGGTGGCTCACCTCCGGGTACCACTGGGGTTACAAAGTACAATTTATAACAATTATATTTAATAGCAATAACAATAGTACAGCAATGTAGTCACTCACTTTGGCTCGAACATTCTCAAAAGATGCAGGACTAATTAATGAAAAACAGATCAGGAAGACATCCTGAAAATAACTCAATAATTTAGCATCTCAAATGACATTCCACTCCAAATTGGATATGAATAGAATTGTTGAGTAAGAATATTTGGAACTATTTCAAATGAGCTTGAATTTTAAGCATCAAAACAACTGTTAAAAATAAAAATGCATTGGCCTACATTGAAAGTAGTTTATTGGGTTGGTGTTTATTGAAAATAAAGAGAAAATCTCAAAGAGTAAACTAAACATTATTTTGAAAAAACATGTAATATCTCGTATTTGCCATTCAAAGTAAGAATACTTAACTGTTTGAGGATATGACAAAGGTCTCAATCTGTCATAATCTTCTTGGCCAGCAGTATCCCATAAACCAAGGTTGATGGGTCTACCATCCACCATCACATTTGCAGAATAATTGTCGAAACTGGCCAATCAAATATTGGCTGGTTAGTTTTAAGTAAGTAAAAAATAATTATCATTTATTATTCCAAAGCATCAAAAAATACCCCAGACAAACTAAATGTTAAATATATTACATCATTCAAATGTACTCAAAGGAAGATGAATCTGGAAAACGCATAATCAAATCTTGTTTATGGCTTTTTATGGCCAATTCTCAAAGCCAAATCAAACTCACACTGTGGGAATATATTCTCCAGGGAAAGCATTGGTTGTGTAACTAATCAATAGGCAAGTCTTACCAACAGCTCTGCAAACAACATGTAATAGAAATGAAGGAAGCATTTTTTAACATTAACATTATTGTAAATCTATTAAATTCAGACTCAAGGTCAGAATCCATGCTCATACCAAGAATCAAAGCAATTGTCTAAAGTGTTTTAATTGCTTCCTGGTTTCAACTCATTATCATAAACAGCTATTCTAAAAGCATCAAAAATCACACCTTGCATCTCACATTTTACAACCATCAAGGGCAATATCCAATCTAAAAGATGTGATTCAAAGAGTTTTAACTTGATCAATAACCATGAAATAACTACTACTAATCTAAATTACTCATCTGCATTGTAAAAAATTGTTTCAACCACCAGCCACAAATACCATCTAAGTTAAGTTAAGTTAAGTTTGAAATCCGAATTCTTAATAGACAGTTTAAATCTAAAAGTTTCTGGCATGACAATTAACATCCCACATTTCATGAAAACAAGTATTTAATGTGAGATGCTGGTGGTGTTGAATTTGGGAGCATGGTAAAGTGATAGTGGCCTAGAGGCCCTTTCTTGCCAGTCTTATTTCTAAGAATATCTTGTCTGGAAGAAGCTCTATAACTCATTTTCCTCAGAAAACGGTTCATATGGCTTTTGAGCTATTTTTCTTGAACCAAAACATTATTTTTAAGATAGATTACCATGATTAATATGTGATAATACAATGTAACATCTTATTGCGTGAACTACAAGCAAATCCACAAGCATATCACGGGACAGATTCCACAATAAACAATCCGGATGTAAACATCTTCCGCTTAGAAAATGAAGAAAAACCTAACCCATCTCCTACAACGACACACTTGATAGCTTGCATTTTAAAAGTAAGGTTTGTAAACCAAACGATGATGCCCACAAACGAACGCCGAACAGGTTCAAGACAATATCCCCAGACTGATCACAAACCAATGCCTACAAATGGCGGAAGGCTTCCGCTGTAGGCTATTTAGTCGGTGGTTATTATTCTGCGCAAAATATACTGAAAGCATGTAAAATAAAAAGATTAGTACAAACAATGAAAATAATAATTAATTTATTGATTATATTTAAAATTAATAAGAAAAACGATCTCTCGAAAATAAGTTTTACAAAGACCCATACTATGTTTTTAATTGGGTACAAAATACATATTTTATTTTTTACATTAAAATACCTGATATATAAGGTAGATGTAATATGATCCTAGCCATAAGTGGTTACAGAGCAAATTGTTTATTGCGTCAGATTATCCTAACGTAAAAAACTAATAAATATGATATAGTAATTTAATGGATAAGAAAGGCGAAGTCTGTGATAGCCATTGTTTAGTTTAATTCCTAAACGTTAGTATTTGCCTAGGTTAAATTCGTCTACTGAGTCTGAATAGGTGCAAAAATTCCAATCAATTCAAGTCATCCCTATTATTACAGCTTTTCAGTGCAGCTTTTTAGACTATTTGGTGGTTTATCTGTTTGAATCAATGGCTGCTTATGCAATAATTAACTTTATTCTTGATTTTATTCGTAAAATCCCAATACTTCTGACTAACCTGATTTAAACAACACCCTTAATTTTATACTTAATATTTGTTTGCGTGCTTCATTGCAAAAAGAGACTGGTTGTAGGCTTCAACTTGAAGCTAACATGGTAGCTTGACTTGCACATCAGTAGTATAAGAGAAATTAATGCCCTTTCTGACTTCATTATATTCGTTATTCTTATTCCCCTAATCGAAATCAAGTTAATTAAAAATTAGATTAAACTGGCTCTGAAACAGTGAAATATTTCACTATATAACGATGTCACTTTAGAGAGGATATGAAAATTATATCGGTGAAATAATTTTTGATGTCTACATTTCAATTTCTTTAATGGTCATTTTACCGATGTTTAAATTTAAAAATTAATACCATTTAAAGTTAAATATACTCCTACAAGGCCAATCACCAGGACAGTTCCAATTCTGTTGCTAGGACGACGTTAACCATTCAGGTGTGGAGTCAATAATGAACACAGTCTGTGATTTTTTTCAGTATTTAAAATGACAAATTTAAAAATAATGCTATTATTTGACAGGCACCTAAAGGAATATCAATCAGAGAAGCCATCGCGAAATGGGTAAGAATGCATTTTTAAGAAGCCAACAATGCCGCTAATAACCACAACTATTGATATTGTTTCCGAAAGTTTATAAGTTATTTGAAACTAGGAAGAGAAAAGTGGCCTCAAAGTTTCAGAAGAAAAGAAAATTGAACTTTTTGCCTCAATTCCTCCCATAGACAAACTGGACTCCTCACTGTCTACATTGACATTATGCGAGTGAGTTTTAAAGGAACCACATTATTATTGTTGTGATCATAACGGGCTTATGTGATTCTCGAGTGATTCAGAACCAAAGTTTGCATGCCTACAAGCAGGAGGGGTAACACTTTCAATCTTCCATTTAATATTTAACATTCTTGAATCTCATGGGTTTCGTTGGGTCATGGCTGACCACCATCCTAGTTTCTAATGTCTGCCCCTATAAAGATTACATCCATCCTTTATTGCATTCTTTTAAACACTGCACTTTCTTTGCAGGCAATTATCACTTTCAACGAACTGCATTGAAAAAATAACCAATATAAATGGGCTCAGTAAGCAGTTTTGTTTTTTCCTCAAATTGTATCACAAACCATTATGATCAATTGGAAAATTTGTCATTTTAAAGAGAACCTAAAAATCCTCTCCCTGGGGAGAAATAATATCAAAAGTCTTGCTGGATTGGTTTGTAACTCTTAGTTATTTAATAATTGTCTTAATTTTAGAACTAATTAATAATAAAACTGAATATATTATGAGAAATGAAATTCATATCGTATGAAATTAACAAAAAAATATTTTCAACTGAAACAGGAAGCCATTGGTGACTCGTTAGAGGAATTGTGGATTTCATACAACCAGATTGAAAAACTTAAAGGAGTTAATGCTCTCAAGAAGTTAAAGGTCTACAATTTTGGTTTTTTGCATCATAAGTCATAGAACTTTTTTTTCAAACTTTTCATACTGAATTGTTATTATGTGTGTTTTCAAAGGTTTTATACATGTCAAATAACTTGCTTAAAGACTGGGCAGAATTTCAAAAGCTGGTAACAATTTTTGTTATTATTACAACTTTTAAAAGTGGCTTTTTTTAAAATAATTTTACACCAACCTAAAGTTATAAATTTTTAATATACATTTTCCAAATAAAAATTAAAATATTTTAATTGCATGAAGGCAGATCTACCATGCCTGGAGAATCTCCTTCTAATAGGTTTGTGTTTATATATAACCAGATTATTTTTCATTTATTTATTTCACTTAAAGTCAAATATGCACAGAATGACTTTATTGGTAGCTATCGTATCACTGTCGCGATAAGTCACTCTGTCATTCTGAAGAATTTCAAGAAATTTATGATAAAATACTAATAATAATTGTAAAGCATAATTTTATGGCCAATGAAGGAAACCCACTTGAGGAGAAACATTCACAAGATGGTGATTGGAAGGAACAGGTTGCAATGAGATTAAAGAAACTTAAGAAGTTGGATGGTTTGATTGTGTTTCAAATTTAAATAATTAATTGAAATAAGATACAAGCTTATCAATCTCAATCTGATTGAATATTTGTCACATTCTCACTAATCAAATTGAAAAATTGCTGCTTTTAAAAACAAATGTGTAAACTTGATAGTAAGTAACCATATATCTTAAACAAATATTGGTATTGAATATACATTTAAAACAATTACCAAATTTTAAATAAATAATTTGAAGGAGCACCAGTCATTCGAGAAGATGAACAAGAAGACAATGTTGAATGAAGATTCAGTCGCAGGTCGAAATCATGAAACATTCTGTCCCGGTGATCAGCTTCAATTTGTGAATAAAGACTTGCAGACAGTACTGATCTCTGACACCTAACCTGACACAAATAAAATTAAAATAACAACATCATTGTTTTTAATGGTGACTAAGTAGCTCCAACTGAAATTACCTAATTTGCAAATAAGTTAGCAATTCAATGTTTTTTGAGTTAAGTTGTTAATGATTGAAAATTTATGAATTGAATCTTTTCTTTCAATAAGTTACTGTATCAATTTCACTATATAAATCACAATAATGCCTCAATTATGACTCGTACAACTAATGGTTTACATAATTTCTTCTAGAGAGTTATTTATTACAGGTTGATTTCCAGCAAGAGTCTTATTACAAGGTAATCTTAAAGATGTTAAGAAGTTTATAAAAAATTTCGTACTACGGTCAGAATATGAGTACAAGTACCACTACCGAGAAACCAATCACAATTACTCAGGAGTACTAGGGTTTTTTAAGTACAAGTACCAGACTGAACAAGTACTTCGCTTTTTTTTCAGCTAGCTAGCCGGCGATTATTCTAACTTCAAGCGCAGCAGTTCTACTGAATCAATTTTTAAAGTAAATACATCAAACGAATCATGAAACTATCCTCTACAATTTATATTTTTTAAATTTTCTTGAAAATTTACCTATTTTGTTCACGACGCCAAAACGACACGTACCCTTACGCTGCGTGTTGAGTCTACTTCGAACTCCAAGCGCAGCAATTCCACTGAATCAATTTTAAAAGTAAATACATCACACGAATCATAAAACTATCCCCTACAATTTCTATTTTTTAAATTTTCTTGTAAATCCACCTATTTTGTTCACGAGGCCAAAACGACGCGGACCCTTACACTGCGTGTTGAGTCAACTTCAAACTTCAAACGCAGCAGTTCTGCTGCATCAATTTTAAAAGTAAATACATCACAAGAATCATGAAACTATCCTCTACAATTTCTATTTTTTAAATTTTTTTGCAAATCCACCTATTTTGTTCACGATGCCAAAAACGAAGATGTAAACTCTTAATGTTCGTGGTATTTGAGGTATTGATTATAAATATATATGTATTATTTTTTTAAAATTTTTATTTATTTATCCTTAAATCTTCAAAATTAAAAATCACTTCATTCGTTTGTTTTATTATTTACTTCATTATTTCAGGTCCGCCCTAATCATATGCAAATCACACCTCCGTCCTATGATTGGCTTGGTGACCTCATGCAAATAATTATTTTTGTTTATTTTCTAATCCACTTTGTTGTCGGGCTCCTATGACGCTGATGCAGTTCCACTGATCCATTTTGTTTACGGGCTCACGCATTTTGTTTACGGGCTCGAATGACGCTGGTGTTTTGATGATATTGAAGTGCTTTCAATTTTGAGACTTAGAAATATCTCTGTTGTTATAACTATGTCGCGTTACGTAACTTTATATAGGAATGTAAAGCGTTCCAAGATACCGGTCGCTTCCGTTATTGAAATTATGGGTAAGTTGGAAGGTAGCCTTTCCGAAATTCTTCAGAGAACTTGCGAAGAACTTCAGATGTCTTGGTCCGTAAGGTCCAAGCAAGTGCTGCAAGGTTTGCACTACCGGCATTTTAGGAAAGGAATTAGCGGAGTGGGCAACGGCAGCGTATCAACAGTAAGTTGAAACGAGTGATTTCACATACTCAATTTTTCATCAATAACATTTACCCCAGATAACAGCAGCAGAAGGAGGGGAAGTTGGGACTGTTATTCCCGAAACAGCATCTGCTGTAATGGAAGCTGAGGAAGTGGGGAATGTTACTCCTGAAACAGTAAGAGTCAACTTTTGTTGCTAGATGTTTGTTATCATTGGTCAAGGAAAAATGTGATTGCAGGTGAGTGGCTGGGAAGGTTCCACCGTGGATTGCAACGAAACCCCTGACCAGAAGAAAGTAGGAGATGACACAGTAACACATAAAGCACTGCGAAAATTTATTCAAATTGATGTCACCATTCGCTTTGTTTTTAGAATGGGTTTGACAAACCGAGTGTAATAACTCGGCCAATCGAACAGAAGCCAAAGGCTACTAAAATCCCCGAGGACAAGTGGCGTGAAATCCTTCAAAGTCGGGAAGGTCGCAGGCTGAAAGACTTGGGTTGGACAAATGTTGTCTCTGACGTGCTAAAGTCTTCGAACCCATTCTGTTCCTTCGTGTTCCGTCGGCACGAGGTGGCAGTACAAATTTCCCATGGACGAGGCAAGCTCTTTATAACTAGTGGATCTTGTTCATTTCGAGGTTCGTTGTTTTGGCTTATTATGCATGTTTATTTGAAGTAAGAGAATATCAAAGAGCGATTACACTTCATTTCAAGGTTGTCCGGTGAAGTTCAAATTTTACGTCAATAAGGATAAGCCCTTCGAAGGAATTGCCACATATTCCTCCGACATATGTGTGCACAACGTGGGTGAAACTGTTAGAAGACCAATCCGGGGAAAGAAGCTGAGGAGAAACTTCGCCAAGAAACTGGAAAACGTGTCATCCGTCACGTTCAATTTTCGACAGTTGGAAGGGTTGCCGGAAGAAGTGAAGCAACTTGGCAACAGAGATGGAGTTCCCAGCATCAGAGTAAATACATTACTACATTTCTGTTTTGCCAATAAAGCACTTATATAAATTAACATAACTTAGGCCTTGGATCAAATGCGGTACGAGGCACACAAAGAACAAAGGGTCCACGACAATGAGATGAAAGCCCTGGTGTAATTGCAATCGCATCTTACCGCTTCCAGTGTATGATCTTGGGGATCGATTTTCCTGGATTTCTAACAAATTGGTAACAATCAAGTTGATACTAAACCTGTATTTCTCCATCTCGCTTTTTCTTGGCGATTTAATTCGCCGCAAAAGTGGATTTGGTTCTTTGTTTTTGTTGACTGCACCAAAAGAAAGTCACGCAGTTTTAGGGTGGGAACTCGATTTTTACAATCGGTCGCGTTTTGACGTGGTTGGACGTTAGGAGCTAAAAACGATATCATATTGCAGGTTTAAAGACCCAATTTGGTATAAAATTTCAAATTAAAAAAATTTTCTAAGTTTTATTCATTCAAAATACCCTTCTTCGCAATAACTACAAATAGTACTTAATTTTAAAGAAGTTCCCTCATGCATAAAGTCATGTTTTACTAATCTTTAATAATTGTTACCAAAGTGTCGGTGATTTTCCCTTTCACGTTTCTGCTCTTATTTTGTAAGTATATTTAGTATTTTTCATTCTATTTGCGGCTTAAATCTGTTGGGAATCATTTCAAAAACACGAAGCATGCGCCACATTCAACGACAACATATTATTAACCTGACACAATATGATTTACAGTGGTAGAAGAAACTTTATGACCCACCACTTTTTTTTACTATAACCTTGATTTTAAAGGTGATTACAAACAAAATAAGAGGATGTGTATATAGTATTCACACAGAATATATATCTTATTTTTTTTTTACTTTGATTAAGAATTAAGTGTAAATTCAACAAAAATTCATTTTTAGGTATAGAAATATGCTTATGGTCACAATTTAATAAATGACAATTTAAGTGTTTTGTCAACAAAATTTTATTTTAAATTAAGTAAATTAATTTCTTAATAGCTTATAGTTTTATTCAAAAGTAGAGGTGCCAAGCCACGCTTTGCTGTGGTTCAATCTGATTAATTTTATAAGAAAGAAATTTTCTAATATGTTTATTTCTACAATTTCACAATGCTTGAGGGTTACGATAGTTTAAGCTGTTTAATGTCTCGCTAAAGTTTATTTGTATAGATAAGGCAGTGACGTTATCGTGGCAAAATGGCAGGATTTTCGAAAAAGCGTATTTTTACATGATATAGTTGTGGCATATGAAACCTATATAAAGCACTCCTCTAATCGAGCACTCTGTTGTGTTAAAATTTCAAAGCAATTGGTTAAGTACTTTCAGAGAACATTTAACTGATAAAAACACACTGCATTTTTATTTATATAGATGACTTCTATACATCTGTTTTTCATTGATGAAATGAAGTTTTGACGGTGTTTTCATCCAGTTCCTTCCAGGCCATCAAATTGCCTCTTTTAATTAATTTTCATTCTGATATTGGCGACCATTTGTATACATAGCTCGTGAGAGAATACCCCAGATATTCGTAATCGGATTTAGGTCTGGGGAACATGCAGGCCACTCCATAACCTGAATTTTGGACTCCTGGAAAAATGCTCTTGTTGCTCTTGAAACATGAATTGAAGCATTATCTTGCTGGAACTCATATTTTCTTGCTCCAACAAAAAGGAGGAGATAATCCTCGAGCATTTTTATATATTTCTGAGAGTCTTGTCCTCCTTTCAAATGCACCAGTTCAGTCCTCTCAGATGAAGAGATTCCTCCCCAGATCTTCACAGAACCTTTTCCATGTTTTCTGCTAAAAAAAAAGAAATGTTCTTTCTTTTCTTAAGTCATGCCAGTATAATATATAGCCATCTGGTCCATCCAAGTTTAATTTTTTCTCATCTGAGAAAATCACTCTCCCACTTTTCATTATAATTCTCCATTCCTTTGGCCCAAAGTAGGCATCTTTCCTTTTGATGATCCTTCAGTGCTGGAACTCGTTTTCTCAGTTCAAACTTTAACTGGCCACTTGAATTTAAGTAGTTGCATATTGTCCTCACATGGACATATAATTCTAACTTCTCTTTTAATGGTTTATACGAAAGATTACCTCGTGATGCCCCTCTGACGAGATGTCTCTGACTCTATTTTGAGAGTTTTCTTGGTCTTCCACCAGCATACTTCTTCCCATACGATTCTGGATCATCCAAAAATGTTTGATAACACCTCTTGACGTTTCAACTCTTTAGCAATCATTCTTATCGAATAATTTGCTTTCTTGAATGCCTTAATTTGCTCTAAAATACTTCACAGGATCCATCCCCCGGTTTCAGAGCGCTGCCATACCATAAGCAGACTTCAACGACTTGGACTTAAAACCCTCGAACATCGACGCCTCATCTATGATTTATGCCTATGCTATAAAATAGTCCACGGTCTTGTTAAATATAACATTCCAAAATTCCATGCGTTTCTAGTCTCCAGAACCTTTGCTCATCCTCCGCTCACGTCAAGACACCAGTCATGGGGAGCATTTCTTTATCAACCGAATTATCAAACCTTGGAACTCTCTACCGTTTGACATCATTAACTCCTCAACATTATCTCGCTTTAAAGCATACTTCAAACCTCAACAACTAGCTCTCAATTAAGTGAACTTAATTTTCTGTTGGTACTGTTGATTCTGTTTCACTCTATTTTCTGTTGACAAACATTTTACAAAATTGTTTAAGTGGTCATGGGATGATCCTTCATTTTGAAGACAAATAAATAAAAAATAAAAATAAATGTAATCTCTCTCGCTAATGTGTTTTTAAGTTGCTAAACTGGATACTTGATAATGCAGAGATATTGCAAATAAATAATGTATTTAATAAAGAAAGTTTGGCTGGCAGGCAGAGAGATTTTGAAATAAAATTCTTCAATTTCAATAAGAAAACTGGAGGCGAGAAACTCAGAGGAGATTATAGACCTTCATTAAAATCGAATTATTAGAAAAAGCTACCCGATTGTAAAGAGATTTTTTATAACACAAAATATTTAAAATAAAACAGTGAGAACAATATAATTTTTAAAAAATGTAGTAGCCGATCCTTTCTTATAAGGTAACCATTATCAGCATCTGTAACCATCATTATCCGACTCGGTGTAATATCCGCAATTGCTTACGATTATACGTTGTATTGCTAGAGTTAATAAAGATAAAAAAATGTTAAAATATGCTGAAAAAATATAAAAGTTACAACTAGTTGCAAAATGTGTAAGTGATCATCGGATGACCCTTCATTTTGTTTAGATAGATAAATAAATAAACAAACAATCTTCCTCAATAACCGCGAATTCCACCTTCTCTCCCCTAAACCATCCATCAATAGCAAGTTATCTGTTATAAAATGTGACAACGTGAGAATATTTAAACAGTGATTTAATTAAATAGTTACCACAGGATGTTTTCAAATAAATAGAAATCGAACCATAAATCGTTCTGGCGCAAGAAAAAAATATAACAATAACCGACTTGAGTTTGAATAAAATATTTAAATATTAAATATTAAAAAATACAACATAATATAATAAACTGCTCTATCAACAAATATTAATTGATTACTAACATAATCAATATTAATTGTCTGAAAACGTTGACCTCCTAACTCTGAACTCCGAATAAGATGGATTTTCATCGAGGCTTTGGTAGAGTCGTCGAGAAGAAGTCAATGTCTGGTTGTTGCTGGTGCAGGAAGTGGCCAAGCTGTAATCATGGCTGGACTTAAAATTAGTGCTTCCGTAAGTATCGTGAGAATCGCAGTTTGAAGTATCAGACGTGGACTCATCGGCAGACAAGCTCCTGGTCGCTGAACCATCTGCCGAGGTGTTAAGTTTACTGCTACTCATCAAATCCTTGAGTTCGACCATGTTCAGTTGCTGGGAAGTGAGATATCGATCTGTCTTGAAAGCAGGAGCATGAGTTGGCGTCAAGGCAAACTTGATGACTGCCTTCGTTGAAGGACGTCGTTTAATTAAAGCCGGAGACTGATTGGGAGAATCTCTGCAGATTATCTCTGGCAGGACATCGCTCGATGTGGAAGAAGGTTTGACCGAAGCTTCTGGCGAAATGGCTTTAGTAGGCTTTGTTGATTCTATCGTCAAATTATTTACAAAAATCTCGTATTGGTGCCTGAAATTCCTAACGATCACTTCTACTTCCTCGGCCATGAACTTCTTTCCTGAAATGTTGGACACGTAGTCGTTCAAACTTCTTTGGACAGAAATCGAATGGTGCTTCTTGAAGCCCTCGATGACATCATCGCCGATGAGTCTCTTGCGAGGTTTGTAATGTCTGTGAAAGTCTTCGGCAGTCCATGGAAACTAGCAACGACGAATACACGTTAATGACTTTCTTATATGAGGAATTTATTGAATTTAGTGACTTGACGTACTATTTTGATTTTATAATTTAAAGTAATATTTATAATAAACCTTCTCACTTTCTACGTAATACCTACGAACATAACCCATCGTTTGCGAAATCCCCATTTAAAATATTTTCTAAAGATGTTATAGTTCCAGATTATAATCGACAATTCCTTCAAGTAAAGCACAGTTCCAGACTTCATCATTTCATATTTGTTATTTACAATGCAATTCACGTTACATTTACTCCATTGTGCTGTTAATTAATTAGTTATCCAGACGTGACTTTTTTGTTCATTAATTTTCACTTCTGGATCTGTCAGCAGAGGCACGCACTTCCTCAAAGCCAATACCGATACGTGCGTTATTTATTAATCTGCTTTATGTTTTTTTTGTGTTTGACATCATTTTTTATTACTAAATTAATAAAAAAAAACAGGATAATTAAAATACCGTCTTGTCGAATTTGTATTCGTCTCGATGGACTTGATAAACTTCATTGAGAAAGTCCCTCTCCAAGAGAATACCTCTATAACCATATAGCAGTGGATCACTTTCTTTGCTCGTCAGAAAATCCCAAGGAATTCCATTCTGATCATAAATATGCAAAGAAAACAGATAAACAGCTACTCAAGAAGTAATTACATTGAATTATCATTAAAACTGAGTAATTCTCACTGGCAAATGATCCTGAAACAAGAGGTGCTCTCTTCTAAGCGCAGGTTTAATGAAAATCTCATCAACCGCCCATTTCAATTCTTTCTCTCCAATAAGCACGGACAGGGTCACAGTAGGGTTGCACGAACCCGTCTGTAGATTATTTCTGACAGTAGCTCCGTGTACAATGGAATTGATGTTAAGAAGAAGACTGTGGTTGTATATATGTTCCAACGAACATTCCGATGAAACCTTTGCCAACGCGATCAGCGACAATCCTTCTGCCAGCAAAGCAATCTGATACTCGTAGATTCTCGAAAGTTCCTTCGAAGCAGTCAGCGCGACACTGGTGAACACCTGCTTGTCAACACAATTCGATGAGCGTTATGATGCTTTAATAGCAGCTCATTTTAATATAATATGCTAATGGCGACTAATTAATATTTAAACTGGACCTCTCTGGCGAAACTCGACCACCTGGGAATGTCAACACTTTGTAATTCGAAAAGGTCGAGTAATACTTGAAAAAGTTTCGTGGGAATGATTGATTTCACGCTTCCATCCAATTTTCTGCCTTCGTTCTTCATGTTGAGGCAGTTTTCTTGGTTATTTAACACGGATGATTATTTTTCAATAATATCTTGATTTGAATTAATTGATTCATTTAAGACCTCACCTAAAGTTATGAAATTGTTGTCGTAAGAAATTCCGACTGCCAGGACTCTGAGGAGGTCCTGAGTGGCACTCAGTCGATGATTCGAGGTCAACGACCGAACGAAACTCACTTCAAACTGACGACATTTACGTCTCACTGATTGAACATTCGGCAAATCACGGATTTCAACTGAGAAATCATTCAATTTAAACAAGTTTTTAGGCAGCGCGAGTTTGGTAATTCACAAAATGGCCAATAAAACAATCTTTAAAATATCTTGTGTTTTATTAAGTTTGAACGAGGAGAATCACCTTTGTAACCGATGCTGTGGATACTCAAACTGCTTGAATTCCTTTTAACAGAATGTCTCGACAAAGAAGGACTTCTTCTTGAATGGAAAAAGACTTCACGGACACGTTCCCCATCGGTTATTTCCTCCTGACTGATGCTCCTCATCCTCCCACCCAACCGGGACTTGATCGACTCCAAATTGTTCTTCGCCTCACTTCCCTCGAAGCTTCTTCTGAAAAGTTTGATTCCAGGATCCACAACCTTCCTGAGGACGACTCTCTCCGAGCAGTCGTAGGACTCCAAGATTTTGTAGTCGACGCGAACCTCTGCGGTCTCGACAACGTCTTTCTTCTCTGGTTTCAAGTCGTTTAATTTTGCGCGCAACTTGAAGCAATTTTTCAGATGTTTCTTCTTCGAGAAATTTCCGCCCATTTTCTGGTGATCGAAAGAAACTTTTACAAGATGCCGATTCCTTGAGAATCCTGGTTATGCGGTTCGAAGATAAAGCTCTTTAAAATAAAAGACGGTGTTTAAAATTTATTGTAATAATAACTTCGGCGATAAACCAAAAATGTTTTAGGCAAATGTCTAAAATTAGTTGACAAATTATTTAATAATTTTCATAATACTTAACGCTTTCCGAGTCTTCGACGAGTGGAAAGCAGAAGGTTTTGAATGCACTATGGAAATGCAGCCTTTGTTGGCATTAATCAATATTTGGCTTCCATTGATTCACACTCCACGAGTGATCAAAAGGTCTCATTGATTGTGTATCAGTAGTCCATCTTTACGATGCACATTAGCATAGTAAAATGTCATCATAACTGCGTGATTGTATAATAAGAACGCTAATCTTATTACGATGTCACTAATTACTATGATCATTATAACGAATAAATTTATGAACATACCTTCAATAATGGAATGACCTCTCATTAAAATATTCCCACCAAGTTTAAATATCTTTGTACGCGACAAATCATTGTAGTAATGAAGAATGACTGTATATTATATCATATTTTTCTTCAACATTTGTATTCTTCAGCGATGGATCTGAGGGACAGCCTCAACGGGGTGCTCTTCCTGTACAGGGCGACTGACGATACCGAAGGCGGCAACCCGAACCATTTCCTTATACACCGATTTATTTTCCTTTCCATCTCTTCTACCGACAGCAGGCCTATTTCGTAGATGGTTAGTGGCCATAGCGGTCTAGGTAGCAGAACGAACTGCAGGAACCAGACTTTGAATCTGCCCTGCAGCGGCGATTCAGCAATAGTTTTCAGAACGTCGATCGTCCTACTGACTGTGGCTGCCTCCTGATTTTTGTCTCAGAGGAACTCATCGAAAACTTCCCAAGCTCTTTACTGGCTCTTCTGAAACCGGCGGAATGTCCTCCAGCGATGAAACACACTTCAATGTTAACTTTCCTTCTCGTAAGAGAAAGACTCCGGGATTTCTCAGGCTCCAGACACCGTTGGAGTAGATCATTGAGCTTGTCAAGAACTCTTTTGACAATCTGCTGCCTTAGAACGTTTAGATTGTGAATCTCTAACGTCTTCCAGAGGAGTTGATGAGACACCGATACGTAGGCCTTGACCAGATCGAGCCGCACAACCGATAAGCTGAGTTGGTTCTTTTTTGCATTCTGGATCAACTCCTTTTGAACTGCTGTGTCGATGTACTTGTCATGATGTCATAAACATAATGAGCTTTGCAGCTAAGCACGAAAAATAGATTTTTCCCTCGATGTTCAACAACGATCTAGACCTGAACTGATTTATGCACTTAAATTCTTTCGGAACGTATACATCTTCAGCTACTTTCCATTCGACTGCGACATTGGCCCAGGTGCAAACTATTATATTATGGAGCAGCTTGAACGTCCCGAGGCATTTTTCACGACTTCCTCGACCTCCCCGATCGATGTTGTTGCTTCGTTAAATGGATAATCCGGGAAAGGCGCTTCGGACAACTCAGTTCTTTCAGGAAGCGAAGAGCATCGGTGTACGTCTTAGTTAGGTTTGCCTCTAACTCCGCTTTTTTTATATATTATGTTAAGTTAAGTTAAGTTAAGTTAAGTTAAGTTAAGTTAAGTTAAGTTAAGTTAAGTTAAGTTAAGTTAAGTTAAGTTAAGTTAAGTTAAGTTAAGTTAAGTTAAGTTAAGTTAAGTTAAGTTAAGTTAAGTTAAGTTAAGTTAAGTTAAGTTAAGTTAAGTTAAGTTAAGTTAAGTTAAGTTAAGTTAAGTTAAGTTAAGTTAAGTTAAGTTAAGTTAAGTTAAGTTAAGTTAAGTTAAGTTAAGTTAAGTTAAGTTAAGTTAAGTTAAGTTAAGTTAAGTTAAGTTAAGTTAAGTTAAGTTAAGTTAAGTTAAGTTAAGTTAAGTTAAGTTAAGTT
This sequence comes from Hirudinaria manillensis, assembly GCA_034509925.1. Classification (NCBI taxonomy): domain Eukaryota; kingdom Metazoa; phylum Annelida; class Clitellata; order Hirudinida; family Hirudinidae; genus Hirudinaria; species Hirudinaria manillensis. The sequence goes on along the minus strand of CM067531.1, from coordinate 6,028,548 downwards.
AAGTTAAGTTAAGTTAATTTAAGTTATGTTATGTTACGTTACGTTACGTTATATTACGTTATATTACGTTATATTATATTATATTATATTATATTATATTATATTATATTATATTATATTATATTATATTATATTATATTATATTATATTATATTATATTATATTATATTATATTATATTATATATTATGTTATGTTATATTATATTATATTATATTATATTATATTATATTATATTATATTATATTGTATTATACCTTTTTCAAAATCAAGACTAGATTTAAAAAAAACTACAGCTTGTTCATATTTAAAATATTTTAATTATTTAATATACTTTTATTTATTATTTTTTAGCATTTAAGATATCCTTACACAATCACTAGAAATGTTAAATGTTGCTTCCAATCTTTAATATGCTCACTCAACCATGAAATAGAAATTGAATAAGCGCTTCAATTGGTCTTAAAGATGAAGAAGAAGATGATGATGATGATGATGGTGGTGACAACGTAGCAATAACAAGGAGAATTACGGTCAATAATAGTATTTGCTCCAGTTATAAATACAAAATACGTGATATATTTATAGCCATACAGAATAAACAATTAGTGAACCAATATAATTTAAACGTTAAAAAGAATTTGATGAATAGTCATTTATTTGTTTATCCTCTTGTTATTCATTGCAATTATTTAAGTAAATATACTAATAATAATAATAACTTAATAACGACTTATTTTCAAATATTTTCACATTAAAATGCGACATGAACAGCGATTAATTAAGTTACACATTAAATCAAATTATGTATTAATTAAATTATTAAAAAAAATATGCAACAATGCATTAAATTTTATATCTGTTAATTTGTTTATTATGAATAAGTTTGATTATTTAACAGCGATAACTTAAAAAATTAAAATTAAAACTTTAAATTTGATGCAAGCGCTACGTGGAGCATGTAATAGAAGTTTATAAAAACGACAGAAATTATAAGTTAATAAATTATATTTAAGATGATATATTGTGTTTAAGGTAATATTCGAAATAATAAGTTCCACTTTAGCAGCAATTCCAAACAAACTGAAAAATATTATCAACCGTTAAAATGTAAAATTGGACTCCGAAGAAAGTCAAAAGGATGATAAATGTCCTGGACTCAAAACCACGTCGGAGCAAATGGAATGATTTATCGTAAAAAATGATAAATTTTTAAAGAACATCAATAATCAATACAAAATAACAATTTCTATTTTTACGAGCAAATGGTGTTTAATCAACCTTTGATTTTCAGTAAATGGAAACAGGTCATCATGTATGACGTCACGACATTGAAATGAAAGCAAAGAATTTTAAAATTGACTTTCGATTGACACTCATCCATAGCTACAAATTCAAATGTTTGCGACTAGAAAATATAAACGGGCCATGCTGCTTCCATCCCGAAACATTCTAACCAACGACGACAACAGCAACAGCAGCAACAACGATAACAACAACAACGGCAGCAGGTACAACAACGGCGACGACGTCGATCCTTTCTCGAGTCACGAACTCAGTCTGTCGACGAAATGAATGTCCGCATGGGAAGGCGTGTTCGGCTTCTCCCTCGGAGATTCACTGCTACCGTCGGGTGCCATGGGTGAGGCCCTCTCGAAGATGAGGGAATTTGGAGGGGATGGTAGAGTGGTGGACCCCCTGACCGAGTTGTTATTGAGAGGCTGATGTTGAGACGAGGGATTCTCTCCTCGGTTGGATCGAGTCTCAGTTAAGCTCGAACACATGACGTGCCTCGAATCTGTTCTGTCCATAACATTCGCCTGTTGGATTGGATACTATTTTCTATCTCATTCCAGCAGAACTTATTGATTAATTAATTCAGGTTTCCTTTTCATAAATAAATAGCAATAGTTTCCTTTTAAATTGAACGTTTTAACAACGACTATGGTGTTAGGAATTCTTAGCATAACAGTTATTAGCATAACTTAATATCGACAATAATTTCAGTTAATGATTAAAATAATAAAAGGAATAATGTTGTATAACTAATGTCAATTAATGCATGGAACGACCTCTTCGTCGTGGAGTGTTCTATCGTCGCCGGTCGAACTTCCGCTGTCAGGAGTTCTCCAATTGTTAGGGGAGTGGTAGGTGATCTTGGAAGCCTTCTGCTGGTTGTTCTTGTTGTTGTTACTGTTGAGTGAGTAGCTTCTTCTGTACTTGATCTGATAGGCCAAGCTGTAGATGACCACCGCCATGACGCTCATGATTCCGCAGCAAATGAAGACGACCACGTATAAGACGAACTTCTCCAAGTTGGCTGTTGAAAGTGAATTACATATGCATATGTATACATATATAATAGATTAAATGCATATATAGATAAAGGACTTCTTAATTACTGATATTACTGTTACCATTGATTTAGTAGATGAATAATTTTCATGGATTTTATGCAAATGTAGATAATTGTACTCTTCGGATGGCCTAATGGCTGGTGTTGTAGCAAACGTCGATAAAAGGCACCTTTCGTTACCTTTAGTATTCGCAACCGAAAGATTCTCTGTGAATAAAAATGGTTTAAACGCCTCTGATGATCAGCCTTATGGCCTTCATCTTTCTAAATTCACTTGTCATCATCGTTAACATTACAGGACGACATCGGCTGAATGTGTAATCTCTTCACAACTTTTAAAATGTTGCTCGAAACTTTAAGAATGATTTGAAAATAAAACGTGTTTCTCGTTGAAGTCTCACATTTGATAAAAATTCCGATGAGTTGGGGTTCGTTAATGGACGAGAACCACAACGAGACCTGTCTCCCCAAAAATGTTTCGCGGGGTAGGGTATGGTTGCCATGGAGACTTTTATTCGATTTTACGTCGTCAGGAATGCTTCCCGAGCTTTTATCTGTTGATTCGTTTCAGGAAAATAAAGATATTTTTTTAAATATCGTATAATAATGTAATTTATTTATATAATATAAATTTCGATTATGTCACGCCATCACTTGTTCCTGGAACTTCCGTGCTGTTAGAAATATGGTACAACCCCTTGGTGCTGCCGTAAGTTAAATCCCTCTTTTTATGGAAAGACTCCACTTTGCTTTTATGGCGTTTCGTAGTTGAGGGACTGATTTTTAAAGACCCGTTACGGTTGGAGGTGGTCGATGATTTGGAAAGGAACGTTCGATGTTCGATGCTTCGTTGTTCTTTAAAACCGACGAAATTGTTCAAAGAATGAAGGAATCGGCTGCAAAGTAACGACTTTCCTCTTCTTTTGACATCCTCCTCAGCTCCATGAGATGATTTCCTTTTGACTGGAAAAAAAATGAAATTAGGAAATAAATACAATTATATTTAAAAAATAAATAACTTAAGAAAATTACATTCGACGAACGATTGAAACAACAAGTTAATTTATTCAAAGAAACGCATCAAGTCGTGGCTCACAACAAACGAAACGTATTTCGGCCTTGAAGTCTGAACATCCAACAGTTTGCAAAACATCTGAAACTCCAAGCAAACAGCTGCTGCTGCTGTCGTTACTGTTGTTGTTGTTGTTTTTTTGTTGGCAGTTTTCTTGGAATAGTCTTGCAGAGCAGCTGATCTCGCAGGCTGGAAATGAATGGAAAATAAAAATTAATAAATATAATTAACACAAAAATTCAAAGAAATAGGATAAAAATAATTTCATAATAATTCATTTTTTTAACCGACACTTTGATGTTTGCTGTGCGTGTGTTATGAACTGATTCACCTGGACTGGTGTCCTGATTGTTGAAAGGATGGATTGAAATGATCAGGATGACAGAATCTTGGGGGCATCTGATTTCTGTTTTGTTGTCTTCGGACATCACTTGGAGGCCAACAAATGGCTCTGAAGGCATTTTAAGAACCACATCCTTGTATAAGTAAATACTCGATAATACATTTACTAATACATTTAATAATACATTTAATAATATAATTAATAATATATTTAATAATACATTTTATAATATATTATTTTTATTATTTGTTTTTAAACTCAATATTTGCATTTATTTCCATTCACGCTCATTTATTCGAGGAATTTGTGATTACTGAAACTGTGTATCCATCAATTATTAGTTCAAGTATCAGCAAATTTAAAAGTTTTTTGGAACTTTAGAAGTGTATTGAAATTATTTGTAATTGTATTGAAAATATTTTTAATGGTGCTGCAATTATTTGTGATTGTATTGAAATTATAGCAGCCGTTCATACATAATTGTATTGATGCAATGTTCATGGCTTATGTTTTCAATCCTGATGTTCTAGGACACATACATTGAAATGAACTGAAATTTTTAATTCAGCATGTGAGGCCTGCTGATGGATTTCAATGAATGCGATTCCTTTTTAAATGCCTTTAAGGCAGCAGTTGTTCAGAATACATTAAGGCATTTTTTTTTAAACTTTTGGAAGGAAGTCCAACTATGCCAGTATTATGTGTCAATATCAGGTCACATTAAAGTAATTTTAATGCAATATTATGTCTCAAATTCATCGTCGAGTGAGTAATAAGTAGCATCCGTTTCGGATTTTTAATCACACGAGTTTCCATTTAAATTTGTTATGCGATAACGTGGCATTGTGGATGCATCGATGTAAATAAGTGAATTAATGACAATTTAGCTTGTAAATATAAGCAATCTTTAAGGGTAATCACTGAAAAATGAATGCAGTCAAGGATGCTCAAGCTCACAATAATTCATTTCATTTGTTTAATGAAATAAGTAATTTTTATGGGAAATATCACATTTAACAAAATTTCTCAGAGTTCTCAAAAGATGTCGTCAGAAGATGATGACGATGATGATGATGTTATTAGTTAGTGATAATATGATGTTGATGATATGTCACGTCAATAAATTTACCTGAGCAGTAACGAAATTGAGAGACAACCGCATCGTGGTTGATACAAAGTTTGTTGCCGTTGAGCTGTTTTGTTGAAATTGCCTGCAACATTCCTTTGTGCCAATTTAATGCAATAATTTTGATCGCAAAAGCAGCTGCTAACAGATTGCTATCAGATCCTAGAGATGCTGATTAATTTATGAGAGATTAAACAAAGCAATTAAAAAGATTCATGTGGACTTACTTGTGTACTTGTGAAGATGAAAATCAAGACGATGTCAAAGCTTCGCAATGCGTCTGTGAATATCATGTCAGATGCTGGAATGTCATCACCAGGTGATGACAGTGAAAGCAGTTCTACGTTTGCATTTTAGCATTTTAGTCCGAGCGAATTATTCGATATTTGGTAGTCCAGACGGTCCGAGATTGGACAGCTGACCAGCAGGCTGTCCATGCATTGATCTCTCCACGAGAGCTGCTGCCTCACAAAGGCTTTTAATTGAGTTACGGAAATATTTTTATTTCAAAAAAAATTATTTTCCACTATTTTGTGTATTTTATGAATTTATGTAAACAATTTATGAATAAGAAATCTTTGTAATAAGTAAATAAATTGATAAATAAACTCAAAAAGCATAAAGCGCCAGAATATTTAAAAAAATCATGGATGGACCCAAACTTTGGACTTTGAGGCCGAATTCAACAAAACCTCGTTGATGGTATTTTCTTGTTTTCAATTGAAATTGCGATGAAGTTCATCATTCTTTTGTGGATAAGTGGGTCTTTTGAATTAATTTAAATTTAATTTTTAATTATTTTTTAAGATTTTCTTTCAAAACATTTTTAAATTTTCATTCCAGCTTCTTCCTGCTTCTCTCTTGAAGCGTTTCCAAACGACGGACCGGGTAATTAACAATTGACTAATTCTCTTTAATTTTATTTTTAATTTTCAAAATTATAATAAAACAACTTTTAACTGATGGCTTTGGGCCATTTAGTTTGGGAATTAAAGGATAATAATTATCGTTTGCTTTTGCAAAAATCTTTGAAATTTCATTTACTATTTTCATTTACATTTCATGTACTAAAAGACGAAGTAAGTCCAGAATTTTAATATATTGAGTTTTAAATAAAATTTATTTGACTATGATTTAACATTCGACGTGATCAAATCCATCATATTGATTGTGATTGATTTGGTTGAAAAAAAAACAGGACCAACTGCTTCTGACAGAACCTCTGGGAAGGGACAAGAGGTCGGCTCCCGGTTTTGGAGGTTTTTCAGAAATCAATGAACACAATTATATTGCTATTTAATTAAATCTATTTTCATCAATATATCATAAAAATCATATAATAAATATAAATTACGAGATATCTAATTATTGGCAGATCCGAGACATCCTTGCAATGCATTTATTTTCCTGAATGAAACCGAAAGAAGCGACAAACATGAATTGGACGTCGATTACGACCATGTAATCCTCTGCGATAGAACAATTAAAAGACATTGGTACAGGTTTGGAACCGGGACTGGAAGGTTGCCTGAAACATGTCCTTCTGAAATGTCGTGTGGAACTCATTCACCCGTGTATTTGGACATCAGCGGACCAGGTAAGAATCATGGTACAGCGTTTCAGCTTGACTTAACAAACAATCTCTTTTATTTGTTTAAATATTTTTATATAATATAAAATAATAACATAATAATTCAATAATAATAAAAATAATATAATTATTCAATAGAATATTGTTTTAAATGTTTGATAGCTATTACCCATTAAATCACCGTGAATAGCAAAGATTTGTATGTTGGACTTTCAAAGACTTAAAAAGATATTCGATTTCTCAGGCCATAAATGCCAATGAAGACCAAATAAATGGCATAAATCTATTATTATGTTAAGTGACATCCAATTCTAATAAATGTTAAAAAATATTTGCAACAAATTAATTAAAATAATGGAGAAAATATACTTTCTACTTGAATGGGTACTCTTTTCTCCTCGAAGGCTAGAATTGCCTCGGATTCCTCAATTTCTTCCTGGGCTCTGAATTTCCTTCCTGAGCGGAGTTGCGGCATGACATCGCGGACCCTGCTGTCACTGGAGTTGTTGAGCGACCATTGGGTTCTGATTTTGCTAATTTTATACTCTTCAACAATGGATCTGAGGGGCAGCCTCAACCGTGTGCTCTTTTTGTACAGGGCGACTGACGACAGCGAAGGCGCCAACCCGAACCATTTCCTTGTACACCGATTTATTTTCCTTTCTAACTCTTCTACCGACTGCAGGTCTATTTCGTAGATGGTCAGTGGCCACAGCAGCCTTGGTAGCAGGACGAACTGAAGGAGCCAGACTTTGAATCTGGCCTGTAGCGGCGATTCTGCAATCGCTTTCAGACCGTCGGTCATCCTACTGACAGTGGCTGCCTCCTGGTTTTAGTCGCGGTTTTTGTTACTTTATCATCATTGACTATCAACGAAGTCTCCCAAACATTATGGGCCTCAGAAAGTTTGAACAACTATATCAGTTTGTCATTTCATCAGTTGTTGTTGAAACAAAGTCTTCGACGAAACGATTGGTTGCCTCTAAGAGGTGTCCTTGTACATCACTGTTCTTCAACGCGGGAAAATACGTAACCATGGAAACTCATGACTGTCAAAATTATCAACACAAGTGTAGTGGAAGGAAGATCTGCAGCGATTGATGGATGGATGATTTGGCCCTGAACCTTAAAGCTTTATAACGTTGTGATTCTTCCCACTTGCAAACTAGTCCTAGCCGATATAACAGTCCAGCCTATCCGGCTTTTCTGATAAGGCAGTCTTTGGATAACCCAGCCTTCTGAATACCCAGTCCAATGCAACAATTTGACTTCCCCCCCCAGGGTCGCCTAATAGGCAGGCCTAACCTTCTCAAAACGCTCAATGGCGGAAAAATGCTTGACGACCTCCTAGGATGTGCCTTTAATTTGTTGTAATCATTTAACAAGCTTAGAGCAAAGATATCAAAGTAACGATGATAGTGACGACGACGATGATGACGATGATGATGATGATTATGATAATTTCATTAAAGGAGGCCACCCAACTGAGATAGGAAGAGAGTTCTTCACTAGGGTTTGTGCTGTTTTGGCGGGAAACTGTTGCATACGAAGTTGGTACATTGGAGTCATCAACTGTGGACCTTATTTCGTTTACCGCCTCAGAGGTACACCTGGATGTTACATGGCTTATTGCGTTGGTGAGTTTGCAATAACAACAACGGCCTCCTTGTTATTAATAATAATAAATAAATAAATAAATTAATTAGTTAATTAGCAAATAATATTCAATATTTTGCCTTAGAAAATGTTACTTGACAGTTTTGCTTCAATATGATGATACATGGTCTCAGTAAATACTGAACACATAGAAATATATACGACCTTTTATTTAAATAACATTTTCAATATAAGTCCTGTCATTTACAATAAAGAAGTTGATGCGTCTGGCAAAATTAACCAATTATCCTGCGTCCAGGCTCAACGAATACCTTGTAGAAATCCCTGTGAAATGAAATTCAATTCAATTCCTCCAATATTTTAAGTGCCTTTTTATCCAAGTCCTAGGATGTCAAGGCACTGCCGACGCACATTAGCAGACACGACCGAGCACTTTTTTTTTGTGCACTTTTGACTAACTTCTATCCACCCATCACTATCTCCCATCCATCCATCAACGTTGTTCCCATCCTCAAGCTTCATTCAATACTTTATCCACATCAACAAACATCCCTTCAAGTTAATTGTGAACGTAGAATATGAACGACATAGAAGCACCGTCTAAAAGGAATGCATGAGAATAATAATGCATTGGAAAACACGTGAAGCGTATTAAAAAGATTTTCAGTAAAAATGTTGAAATGGTCTTCATTCGTGAGATGTTAGCAATGTTTGTATTACATCAGTAGTATTGCAAATTTGTTTTATTTTTTTTGTGGAAAATGTGATCCGCCATTTTGCAACTGCTTAAATAACTAATGAATGATTTCTTTTATTAATGAATGTAAATTTAAAAAATAAATAATTCGTAATCATTTCTTTTCAGAAGGAACCAATTGAAAGCCACGTTCTCCATCAGTACCACAATGGACGTTTGACATTGTTTAATAAATATTTAATGTTCATAAATTAATGTTCATTTTTACATTATTAAACCAATAAAATATGAAACGTCTGAAAACATCTTCGTCTGAGTAAATATGAACAAAAATACACTTCATAAATCTGCTACCATTAGGTATATTATCAATCAATAATATCCATCCATCCATCCATCCATCCATCCATCCATCCATCCATCCATCCATCCATCCATCCATCCATCCATCCATCCATCCATCCATCCATCCATCCATCCATCCATCCATCCATCCATCCATCCATCCATCCATCCATCCATCCATCCATCCATCCATCCATCCATCCATCCATCCATCCATCCATCCATCCATCCATCCATCCATCCATCCATCCATCCATCCATCCATCCATCCATCCATCCATCCATCCATCCATCCATCCATCCATCCGTCCGTCCATCCATTCCATCCATCCATCCATCCATCCATCCATCCATCCATCCATCCATCCATCCATCCATCCATCCATCCATCCATCCATCCATCCATCCATCCATCCATCCATCCATCCATCCATCCATCCATCCATCCATCCATCCATCCATCCATCCATCCATCCATCCATCCATCCATCCATCCATCCAACCAACCATCCATCCAATCATCCATCCATCCATCCATCCATCCATCCATCCATCCATCCATCCATCCATCCATCCATCCATCCATCCATCCATCCATCCATCCATCCATCCATCCATCCATCCATCCATCCATCCATCCATCCATCCATCCATCCATCCATCCATCCATCCATCCATCCATCCATCCATCCATCCATCCATCCATCCATCCATCCATCCATCCATCCATCCATCCATCCATCCATCCATCCATCCATCCATCCATCCATCCATCCATCCATCCATCCATCCATCCATCCATCCATCCATCCATCCATCCATCCATCCATCCATCCATCCATCCATCCATCCATCCATCCATCCATCCATCCATCCATCCATCCATCCATCCATCCATCCATCCATCCATCCATCCATCCCAGGGTTAAAATATTCGTCCTTTCCAACGTGAAACGCTCAACGCATCCTTGCAGCTCTTCTGCTTCCAGCAGTTTTGCACCTGAACATTCGTTCATCCAGGAATCGTTTGAATCTGTGGAAATACTTGAACTATGGTGAGAAGCACTTCATTATCTGTGATGAAATTAACTTCAGATCTTGTGAAAGATTTAATTTAACCGAAATGCTCAGTCGATGTTACGATTCATGATGTTTGGAAAGTCTTTTGAACTAATTCGCACGACGATGTTGATGATGACGAACCGAGCGAAGTAAAAAGTGCCAGCGTTTGTTTGTTTTTATCTGCCTTTGCATTTATTTTGCATTTATTTGCATTTAAAGGCAGCGTTGAAGAAGTTTCTGAAAAATACGAAAAGCAAAGTGAAAACTTCAAAGACTAAAAAATCTGACGACGAGGACGAAAACAAAGAATTCGACAAAAGGAAGCAACAGTGGCAGGTCCCTTCAAGTAATTTTTACTCGTATTTTTGAGATGAAATTTCAAGCGTTCGTTGATTATCTTGTCACCAGTTACGATATCGTTACCGATCTCATCGTCTCAAAACACCACGACAGTGGTGATGATGATGATGACGAAGGCAAGGAATAATGTTAATGAAGTTTTCTTAACAGGAGGATCTGGAACAAATGAGCGAATTTCTGGTCCTGAAATCAACCGAGGAGCAAAAGTTGGAAGGAGCCGATCAAATCGTAGACACGGCTTCCATCGTTGACAGGGATGGTCTGCCGGTGCTCAGTGCCGTCTTCGATCTGAGCCACTTCTCGCCCGATGACGTGACGCTAGAGTTGAAGGACGAACAGTTGGTTCTCATCGCTCAGTGCACGGACGATAGCAGGGAATGTTCCTTGTTCAGGAAGACGATGATCAGGAAGTTGTTCTTGTTTCTCGAATGTTCTTTCGATGAAACTCTAGGTGTAAATGAGTGTAACGTAATGGATGCAACGATCGAGACGAATGTCATGAACACAACGATTACAACGATTATGATGAATATCAACATATATACAATATACAATGACATATATACAATGATTACAACGGCTTTTCTGATAAGGCAGCCTTTGGATAACCCAGCCTTCTGAACACTCAGTCTAATGTAACAAATGCCCCACTCCCTCCCCCAGGGTCACCTAATAGTCAGGTCTAACCATCTCAAAATGCTCATCATGTTCAACGATGATTCAGATACAGTGATTAGAAATTCTATGATGAACATGACGTGTATACAACGATCGATTGTGATGGATACATGGATACAGTTGGATGAAATGAATATTTATTCCTCGCCAGACTCGACCTTCCAAAGCAGGTTGAAACTCGTTGGATGCGCTGCAATCTTTCCAAGTCGAACATTTTGAGCATCGAAATGCCTTTCCATCTTCCACGACAAAAGAAACCTCTCGGACCGAGTGTTGTTCCCATCGAATCTGATGAATTTGGCAGGAGGATGATCAAACTTAAAATTCCACTCGGTTCGTTAAAATATAATAATAATAATAATAATAATAATAATTTATTGTTAAAATGATTATAAGACTAGAATTAATTATGACTTTAATTTAATACGAGCCACTGCATGTACCGCTGCAGGAATGCAGATGAAACACCTGTTACGTTATAATTAAGATTAAATTCAATAAATTTTTTACTATAGTTATAATTAAGATATCCAATTCAACCATAAAACATGAAATGCTCTTTAGAAGCAAAATGCACTGCTTGACCTAAAAAAAAAAAACCACCGTTCACTCTGAACTTAATGCAGGACACGAATTCGTATCCGATGACGTCATAGTGGACATGGCCGATGGTCAACAAATCAGGATCAGTGCCTCCTACGACGAGGTCATCGGAAACTACGGGTCAGAGGTCACCAAGAGATGCATCGACAAAACGTTCAAACTTCCCAAGAAACTTGTCGGAAAAGTAAAATTTATTCCAGAAATTATAATTAATTAAAATTATATAATATGTTTATATTATATAAATAATAATTATAATTATAATTATAATAAACCAGGAATGATTTGCACAAACAAAACTTCTTTGAAACCGAAGTCTTAGTTCTGAAAAAGAGAGTATTTAATTTCTGGAGGTCCAAATTGGTATCTTAAAAGCATTGTTGTTACAATCACTGTTTACATACATTGCCAGGTCGAATCCCTTGATTATTACTTGAGCACGGATGGAATTCTCGTCATGGACGTATACTTAAAACGTGACAAACCTTACAATTGTCATGTGTCCATCGAAGAAATACCGATGAATGGAAGCGAGGATGGAACAAGCATCGATGATTCTGACGAGTTGATGGAGTCACGATGAGTCACCAGTTAATTTATATTGATGAGTCATCAGTTAATTTATATTGATGCGTTACTTGATTCATCTTTTAACTCCATCTTCTTGCCATAAGATTCATTCTCCGCAGTTGATCCATCCATCCAGACATCCATCCAGACATCCAGACATCATTACCATAATCACTACAAAGAGAACTGAATAGCTTTTCGTCACGTGCCTCGACAATATGGTTCCAATTGCTTCATTTTAGAACGAATGACAGAAGAAATGTTCACAACCTGCATTTTTTGTGTTCAAATGTTCTTTTCAAAGTTGCTGATTTCGTCCACGATTCAAGCAAACCGCTGATGTGTTCCCATCTTTCGAGGCCTCTTTGTCGACTTCTGAACTCAGCAGCTGCTCTTTTGTGGACGACACTTTTCGAGAGACATTTTATTGCTATTCGCTGTAGAAATTTATTCATTTATAGTTTTTTGATACATGTTGTTATATTTGTGAAATTTCATATTTTCATCTGTTCAGAATATTTACTTTTTCCTTCATCTGCTCGAAATGTTTACATTTTCATTAAACGATTGTAATTTCATCAAAGAACATTTATTTGAAATCATTTTTAGAAGGGCTCTGAATGCAAACTGCTTAGGTTTAAAAGAACCACGTTAAATCAAAGTACGATGCCTAACTACGGAATACCATTCTTGAAACAAGCGATGCAAACAATGCCAAATGTCATTAAATTGTTGCCTATTCTTTCTACAAATAGCACAAAGTGCTGAGAAATAACAAAAGAATGCCAAATGGTTGGGATGAAATGAGTAATCATGTGCAACAAACGTACAACTTCTGGAGGCCAAAATATGTTTTCGAGTTTTAAAATGTTGTGCCTGGAACTAGATTGGCGTGGATAGGGATAACCAATAAGTTAAAATCGAGCGAAGATTTACAGCTGTTCCATTCTTTATGCAATTCTTTCCGATAAACTTTAAAAATAGCAACGTTTTGGCCTGAAATTAGGAATAGTGAGACAATGGATCATGTCTACCTTCACAAATATAAATATATAGTTCTGCCAACCTACTAATACTGATCCATTGCTACATGGAACTACACCATCCTAAAGTTTAATGCTCTGTTGACCTGATGAATAAAATTCAAGAATTTATTTCTATTAAATGTTTATCCGCTTGAGTCTGCACATTTTAATTAAGAAAAACTAAACGAGGCTCGTCTAATAAAAGTGAATTAGTAATCACTTTCTTTTAATTTAAATAATAATCGTTTAATTCAAGTTATAATAACTATTCGTTTAATGTAACTTCTAGATTTTAAACGCAAATAGCACATTTTCACGACTATATTCTAGAAATAAGACATAAAAATTGATGTTAGTTGCACCCAATGACCCGATCATATTATGATCGCATGATCTGCAATGGTTTTGCAATGATTAACTAAAATGCACGTGTATTCATTCAAACCTATCCACGGGATATAATTTTGTCCTTAATTTTGCTTTATCTTCCAAAATGGTTCAGCTCATTCTGTTTATGAAAATTTAAAGACAATCCGTCACCAACCGAGACATCTTCTGTGTACTGATCAATTTTTTAAGAAATTATATCCACTCAAATCGAGGTGATAAATCAATAAGTCAGTCATCCGTGAATGCAAAAAGGCCACCTTCAAGTACTGTTTTCTAGGTTTGTGTCATGAAATCTAATCGTTACCGAGCATTCCATAATGCAATATAATATATTGTAATTCACTCTAAAAAAATCTTTGAAGATATGACCTAACGCTAACGTGGAGTATTGATATTGATATAACTTGTGCATAAAAAGGTTCCTTCAAGACTCTTGTTCTAAATCGATCCAAATAGGTTAAGCGGAATCTTAGTTCATTACGGGCTAAAAGCCTAAATATTACACATATTACAATATGACATATGGACCTTAAATGAATTCATTTTTCCTGAAGATTCCTTCTAAAACTCCATTTTAATCTTCCTTGATTCCAAAAGATTTAAAAGTGAACTGACAAAAAGAACATGACTTGCACATTTGAATGAAATGTCCACAAGACTTTCGTATGAATGTTTTATTCTCCTAAATAGCCCGGCAAGAATTTTCTTTGCCGTTGAAGGAAAGCAAGTACAACAAGTCCTGACATTTAAAACAATTCTTAGCAGGTTATTTCATCAATTATAAAATTCATTTCCACAAGATTTGCACGGTTGGATTACTTCGTATCGCTTCGTTCATCAATGATTGAATCGCCAAATTGCCTTTGGATCAATAAAACGCACAAAAATATTGTTTAAGAATACATTTCTTCACTCGACTGCCACGTACCCTATTCTTGCAAACCATCGCAATTTTTTTCTGTTTAAAAGGACAGCTTGACTAAGAAGGACGTATGTTCCCTTAAGACTGTTTCCTTTCTTTTCCAGTTGTTGAAACAAATTGTCCATTTGCTGGAAACACGATGTTTGATAACAACTCGTCAAGACTAATAATTTAAAAAATCAACTGAAAAATGATGGCGGTCAAAATGGAATCATGAATAAAATGAATGCGATTTGAAACTCAAAAAAAATCTTTTCTTTTAAAATGTTCAATGGAATGAAGTCGAACCACGTCTGCTGCCTGATGCAGAAGCAAGTGGCACAGGTAAACAGGTAAGAGGACTAATTCAGGTGAGTGTTGCTTAGTCAATATATTGTTCCTGCGCGTATTTATGAATGTTGCTAAGCAAATATAGGCACTCACGATCCAGGTAAGGAAGACGGTAGATGATGCCTTCACTCCTCCTTTCTTGGGAGTGCTTCTTCGACTCATCTGGAGTGAAATGGATTGAAAGAGGATAAGGTTGGTCGATGCGATATATTTTTCAGGTGTCATATTTCTTTGTATTTACCTTAGAAATTCAAATCCAGGTATACACTTTGGCGATCAAACTTGGTACGACACAGCATTGGTTCTGCATGATTAGTCACGTCATTTGGCTGGTAGCAGATCCATCAACAATGCTGCTTCCTGCGGCACGTGTCTAGACATGTCTTCCTTTGACTCGCTCCATTGAATGTCACTTTCGCACGACAACTTATATATCTGCCTCTGAGCGTCAAGTCAGACCTTACTTAGAGCTCTGTTTTTGGACTCGTAATCTTGAAAATGCAAAAGGTTTAGTTTTGAAACGATTTACTTCAGTTTGAGATGTAATCAGTAACAATCTACTCCAATACGAGAAATTTTCCTATTCGATTAACTTCGATATTCGTGAGATGCTGGGAAAGAAGTAAACTCCAACTTTTACCGCGCAGTTGATGTGCATTTTCGTGTTTCGGCTCCAATCGACAAAACCCAGTTGAACGCAGAAATGTACATAAATTGCTCAGGTTGTCTGGCAAGCAATGTTACCAAAGAATAGAAATAATTTACGATTTTAATTTAAAAATCCGATTATTGACGTCACTTCCCATCTGAAAATAAAGTGGACTTGGGTTGAAAACGATAAACCGAAGTCTTCTCTATTTTTAGGTTGGTGGTTCAGAAGTTCAATTTGAAAGATGTTGAAATTGAAAGACTTAATTCCGATTTAACTTAGTCGCATCTAAAATCAATTTAATTATTTTTTTTGGCTCCTATTTAATGCTACAGTATTTAATTTCAATCTATTCAACCCTTTGTTGGAATGTAAATTCATGTGACTGCTCGACGAGACGAAAAAAGTTCAAAACTCCAAAAAGTCTGTTCAGATGATGAATATTATCAACATTTCTGCCAGGTGGTCTTTGAATATTCATAAGCTTTGAATATTGTCATTGATTAATGTTTAATTATCACATTTAATTAGGATTAAATGCAGCGCTGAAAAGTTGAACAATTTATTTCTACAAAATCAGAAAAGCGTCGAGAAGAATTTTTTAAAAATGGCTCCCAAAAAGCAATTTGCCACAGGAAGCTATGAAACATTAATTCATGGTGATGACGACGACGACGACGATGACGACGAGGAGGAATAAAGCCGTCGATGATTGAAGCCTCTGCCCTTCGTTATTGAGTGAGGTTTCCGCTGTTGTCATGGAGACAAATGAATTACACTCTATTTGGAAAAGATTTCATATAAATAAATAAATTATCTAAGCATATTTTCTTTTTTTTTACTTTTTTAAAAATTTATGGCTTTCCTCAAACGGAAAATCGATAGAACTTATAACGGAAGCAACGTACCGGTTTCCATGACAACGACATCCAGCGTCGTCGTGCCCAGAGCGTTGCTGGCCACCAATTGGTAGGTTCTGAAGGTCTGCGGGAACATCCGACCAATCAAAAGCTCCAACCTTGAACCCGATTTCTGCGTGATTAGCATGGAATATTTTAGGTTCAGGACGCGAGACAATGGCTACGACAACGCATTGATTCGATGTTCAATTTACAATACCGAGTTATTTATATCAATATTCAATATATGATAGCTTGTTTTTCTAATTATATGAATTTTAATGAATATTCTAGCGCATCGTAACGTAATATATCCGACAAACAGCATTCGCTTTCAGTCGGCAATTGGAACTGATTGATCACTTAATTATTATTATTATTATTATTTATCAAAACTTCATTTTTAAATATTAATTTCATAATTAATTTAATTAAAATTTCGCAACGACAAAAGTTAATGATTTCTTGAATAAATAGAACTTCCTGACTTTCACCTTCTGAAATGAGTGGCTAACATTCAGAAAAAAAGTCTGTTATAATAAATATAATATTATAATAATATTATATAATATTGTGTAATATATGGTTACATAATATTATAATATATTGCATTTATTGAACATAATACATCTGTTAATTACATTTATTGAATAATTTTTTATGATTCATTATTTTGATTTAAAAATATTATTATGACTATGAAAAATTGTGATTTACATTATTTTTGGAATTATTTACGGCCTACGTTGGCAAATATATAGTTCAGGACTACAAGCCGAATCTAACTTCCACAGTCTGAATCGATTCAACAGATCACTAGCATTGTCGTTGTTATTACCATCAGTATCATCAGTACCATCAGTATCATCATCATCATCAGCATCACCATCGTCATCATTATTAGCAGCACCACCATCATCATCATCAGTAGCAGCAGCATCGCATTGGCATCACGAGCACACTGTGGAGACTATTTGAATTTCCTGAACCTACATATTCCGTCCGCTAAAAGGATCACTCAATCGATGTGCGGATGTTTCAAAGTAGTTAAAACACCTACCGCCATCTCGACATCATCAAAACATTGCTTTACGATGCTACTTTTGACAATGTCGAGTTGACAGCCAAAAATATTGGTTATTATTAGGATAATTTGATTTTAACTGCCACACAGAAAATCTCGGAATCTTGAAATATCTTACAATTCATCATCATTTGATCTCCCCGGAGCATAAAAAATGAAAATAGTGAATTAAATTAATTAATTAGTTAATCAATGTCAATGCACGACCCGTCGGTCCGACGCCATAAACCAATGACCAGTTGCGGATCAACCGTGGAGCCTTTGGAAAGAGAAACTTTGGAGAACGTAAAATATAATTTTAGTTACTTTCGTGGGCAATGAATTCTTTGAATTGTGAGGAGGAGGAAAATGTTAAAAGAAAGGAAATTAAAAAGCGTTTAAATGTGGCTTTTTTTAAATTTAAGTTTCAAGATGAAACCTTTCTCAAAATCTGTTACTTTGTTCGTCCACAATTCAACTTAAGATTGTAAATCCTTGCATATTATTACTTACTGAGTTTCATTTTTTGTTTCAGTTTTACAATAAATTCCCCCCGAAATTATGTTTTTGCATCGTTTCGCTTTTTACTCGGAAATTATATTGCGTGAATCATTGAATATATTTATTATTATTTACAGTAACCATTGGATGCAAATATAATTAACAGATGGGGAAGTACGACATTTTCCTTATTTGTTCCTAATAACTCCAAACTTTTTCCTGTGTGCTTATAGCTATTGTGATCGAATCTCGAATTGGGCAGAATAGGAAATGATTTTTCTTACTTTTAGTCCATCGAAATAAACGCACCGTTTCATTGGTGCCGTATTCAACTCGAAGGCGATAATTTCCAATTCCGGAGTTTGGAAGGAGAGTTTCAGTGAAAGCCACGAACTTTTTCCACCTTATAAACGCATCTTCAACTCCAGGATTTGCGTGAATCAAACAAACGAATTTGAAGTTCTCCTGGTATTTTCTGGCCTCGACCTTAACGGGACAATCAAATTTTGGAAGATCTGAAATTTTTCATTCGCTTAATTTAATGGTTAATATCAATGACGATATTCAATATCAATCGCTATCTCTTACTATTTACATTACTAGTACATTGTTTGCGATAATATTTGAAATCTGCATTCATAAATTGCATATCTGTAATTAGTTTTAGTAAGTTCATTAATATTATTATTCTTTATTTGAAACTCTCACAAACATTTGTCCAATTTGATGAGAATGGAGATCTTCACAGGCTGAAGGAGATTTCCTTGGTGCAAGGCCGAACAGGTGAGATTCTGATGATTCATTTCGTACCTGATCATCAGTTCTCCGTTCCTGGGGACGGCCATCGATTCGTAATAGAAAGATGGCGTCCATCTCGTCGAATGGACAGAAAGAAGACGATGAGAGAATTGGAAAAGATGTGAAATGTCTTGCGACCCACTGGAGATGGATATGTTTGGTTGGGGAAAGCTGGAGTTGATTTTACACGTGACGTTGACGATCTGAGCCTCGTTGAAAGTCGCCTCATCTCCATCGGCGTACTGGTAGGCATTCTCGTAATCCTTAGACACCAACTGAATATTGGACACTGGTGCTGTTAATTACGTGTTAATTCAAAGTCATTTACAAATAGTCATGTATTAATAATCAAATAATATGATGGACTTTTTCAAATATTTCCAGAACTATTTCTTGAAATATATTTTGTTTTAATTTTCGAAGTGATTTGACCAAAAGTTTAGAATGACTTGTAGGCATATAACTAAGTACTTGAGGTCTTGGTGCAGCGTATAACGCATAGAAGCAATGGATCGAGAACGGGTAAAAGCACTGACGTGTACATCGCTGTATGCTTTGCATGGCCACTTAAAAGCACCTTAGGGGCAGGATAAAAAGCATGATTGATTGAATGTACGTAATTAATATTTTATAAATGTCCGTTGAATAATTTAGAACAGGTGCTCTGAATATAGCCCTTCTATCTATATAGTCTTTCCGGACAAAAAGATTTGCACCGTAGTTGTAAATGCAGCGGCCTAGCGAGGATATTTGGATCAAAGTGCAAAACGTCCAAATTTGCGCTCCCATTATTTCCGTCAGCACCCAGTACCATTTTACAATCGTAAATATCAGTTTACAGTTCTTCACCATCAATAGTAGCTAACAGTAAAACTTTCCAAAAAGCACTTTGACGGTGGACAGGCTGGACATCCAAATCTTCACTCCTGAGAAGAGTTTGTTTGGAAGTCTTCATTTCAATCGTTTAAGCAGTAAAAGGCACGAATCAACCCATTCGACAGCAGACGTCGGACAAAACAACATAGTTGTATCTGGTTACTTAAAATAAGTGTTCATTCCAGTTTTCATTGATGGGTTCAATATGTAATCCAACAATTCTATCGTTGATACTCTGAGCCCCTGTGGTGCCCGGGGACAATAATCCCCTCGCTAAGCCGCTGAGTAAATTGGACTATTTCGGTATTTGTCCCAGGAAATCCTAGGAAATTTCCAATAACACAGATTCGAACTTTTAATTTATGAGGTAATATGACATGGACTTTGACAAATATGAAGCACTGTCTTCAGTCAAGTCAAGCGAACCAATCAATGGCCAAGTTCGAAGTACAAGCGTTCGAGGTAATTTGTACTTCGTATCTGAAAACAAGTACCCCAAGCAGAATGATTGGTTTAGAACTTACATATGACGGAAACCAGTTTGAAAATTTCAAAACTGTTTGGAATCCTGCATCCTATTTCACCAGAGTCCCAAGTTTTGGCGTCTGCAAACAAATTTAACATTGCATTGGAACTAGAAATTTGAAAAGTTTATAAAAATTCTTAATAGTATAATTATTATAATATTATTAAAATTATAATGAATAAAATAATATTAAAAGTGAGTCGCATAAATAAATAAAAATCAATGTCCAAGCGTATCTGTGATACAATTTCATTTCTATGGTCCATCAACAGCCCAGGCTGACATGATGTCAAAAATGGTTTACATGTTTCGTGTTTTCTAATAATCTAATAGTGAATATTGACAAGACTCAAAGGATTGGAATAAATTTATCTAATAAGGTCCACAACCTAGGAGTTATACTGGCTAATGCTCTCACTTTTTAGGCCATAAAGACGGTCTCTGTAAAATAGTTACTTTCATCTTCGACAGATTAAAATCATCCGGCATTATATCTCGTCGGATTCAGCATTGACTCTTGTTTACTCCTTCATATCCTCCAGGATATACTAAAATAATTCCCTACTCCTTGATCTTCCCTCAAGAGATTGGCTTGTCTTCAATCTGTTCTTGACTCCGCATTTCGTCTCACAACCCGTTTTCAGAAACGAACTTCAATATCTACAACACATTCTAAATCCTTCATTGGATTCCTCTGCCTCTGAGAATAGCTCATTTAAAGCCATCATCTTTGTGGACAAATGCTTTTGTAAAGCATTTCCGGAATACCCAAGTAAAGCTCATTCTTTAGTTTCTGATGTACCAACTCGTGTTCCACTTCGATCATCGATCAAGAGAGACCTCGTTGTGTCAGTCCCAAGATCTCCACACATGTATGTTCACTTTTTTCTGCGGTTTGGACGTTCATTTAAAAACGTAAAAAATGTGTATTAATAAGTTGCTTTAAAACATAAATTTTTAACGATTTGATTGTTAAAAGTCCACGTTCGATGGAACCAAGTTTGAAACCTCGAATGTTCAGAATGTACTGTGCTGTAGAATTGTCGTAGTATTTCTGATTGGCTGTGTACCTTCCCGTCCTACTGAATACCTTGTTCACATGACCACTCGTGCCGATTTCCACTTCTTTTCCAATCGGTCCCCTTCTGAACCAGACGATGAAGAGACTTCCGCCCTTGAGATTCGAAACATCGCACTTCACTTCAATGTTTCCGCCTTCCAGAAGAATCGTGGGTTCGACGTGTATGGACATGGAGTGGCCCTGAATGATGGCTAAAAAGGTTTTAAAATCATTTTGACGATTTCACCTCTCTTCCCTAAAACGTTTAAAAAGAAAATTGAAGCAAACCTGCCAAATTGAAAAAAACAATGAGGCTGGAAGTTAGCGAAGTTTCCATGGGAAATCGTTATCAAACTGCCGGCAACTAAGCATCACAACGAAATGCCGATTGTTGTGCGTTACGAGGAGATATCAATTTCATTGTAGCAATCATTTTAGGTGCAAACCATCGCAAACCGACGTTGACGAAACAGATGCCATTCGAGAGACGAAGCAGCGAGGAACGAATGAGGAGAAACAGACCGGAGAGATGTGCCCGTCTGACATTCAGCTGCTTGGACATCATCGATACATGCACAGCTGAATTTCCGAGTATTAAACGTGCCACGTGCATATTGATTACATTCTCCTTTTTATAGGACTCCGTATCTGCACAAAAATAACATGGCATTGGGTTCTAAATCGATCTTTATTGATTTAACGGAAAAGCAAATGCTGTTGCGAGTGGGCTTTTGAGCTGCTAAACAAATCTCCGTACGAAGCACTTGTAAACAATTGTCTTGTAAATTTTCTAGAAAATAAAAAGTGACGATAAAAAAAAATTCTGTGTTAATCCCTTGTTTTGTAATTTTATAAATTCGAGCTTCTTCAGTTTGGAAAGATTTCCTCGAAAGCAGAAAACTTAAAATTCAGAAGGTCTTAACCGGTGTGTCGCGAGAGTGTTGTGTCGTCGTGTGCGGCAAATTGGTCAAAGCAAATTTAATAAATACAATAAATTTGATATAATTTAAAAAAATAAGTCTTTCATCGCGTAGTTCATACTTATTTAAATAAGCAAGCATCTATTCTCAGATGATCAACACCAAAAAAACAAACGCGGAAAAAACCGAGCGGGGTCCTGTCATTATGTTATGTGTTACGTGATGAGTATTGCTTGCAAGATTTTGCACGAGATGAAAGAAATACCAATCTGTAATACCAAACTGTCAGCATCTTAGGGAATTCATTTGCTGATTCGCCCAAACAATACCAAATGTTTTTAAACAATTCAGACAAATATCTTTTGTTTAATCTATTAATTGTTTAATTATTTCTTTAACATTTATATTAGATTTAACATTTAGATTAGATTTTAATACAAGTTATCACGAATTAATGTACGTCCTTAAGATTTTGTTTTGCTTTTCGGCTTTGATAGGGCTGGAGTATTGTCAGCATATTTTAATGTTTTTGTTTGTTGTCGTTACCTTTGGTTCGAGAGTGTCGCGGGTTAAATTTATATTAAGAATCTTAGTTATTCTACCGGTAATGAATAGTGGAGAAGTGTCAGGCAAGAGCCAACTCACCCGCAGGGGTCTTTATCTAATCTATTGCCTAACCTATCCATACCCTAACGGTTAACGTAACCTAACCCTGCCCGGAATAATTCTGCAAATCCACGGAAACCCGAATAAACTTGAAAAGAAAAGTTTGCATATTGTCTTTGTACGTAAATTATGTTTTTCTTATTTTATAATGAAATTAAATTTGAATTTTCGATTTTCAGCAACCCACCACAGTTTTATTTCATTCATTACTCATTGTACGTCTGTTACAAAGGAACTTTGAGGATCTAGAAAATACATTTTTAAAAAAATTATAAATAAATCATTTTGGTGGTCTTTTGTTGAAGTTACTTGAGTCATGGAATCCTATCAAAAATTTCTATTTTTAAACTAAAATCTTTCATGAACAAACAAAGAATCCAAACTTTCACGAATGAGCTGAAAAAAAACTTCGCTCTGAAAGTAAAACAGAAAAAAATGAATGAATGAAGACAAACACGACTTTCATTTTCATTGCATTTCCATTTAAAAACAATTTAAGAAACGAAACACGTTTCACTTTCCATTTGAGACCATTTGAAGAAACAATTCAACAAACTCAAAAGCAACGTCTCCTCTCAAGACCTCTTAGGGAACGAATAAATAGAATAAAAGCACATTAAATGAGAATTTGCATAATTAATCAGTAATATTATTAATAATAAATGCATAAATTATATTATATATTATTATTATTATTTATCTTGCAATTGTTTGATGATGTGATGAACCCTGTTCCTGAGATTCAATCTTTGAAGAACTTTACGCAGTTGTAAGAAACGTGCGATTTTAACGTACCTTTCGGAATAAAAATTTAAAAGAAATAAATTGACAAATTCAAAGAGAAGTTGAGCATTTAGAGTAGCATCAATAATTAATAACGTTAACATTATGTTATTAATTAATGGTGATAGTAATCGTGATAAGATTACATTAAGCTGGACGAATATCGCAATCAAACAAATGGTCCAGAAATAGATGGAGTTCGGTCGTGTTTGTTATAGAAAGGTGAAAAAAATGTGCACAGGAAAGATTCTTGACACAATTTATTTCCTGGTGGAAGATGGAAAATAGTCGGCATGCCTTTCAGGACTTGCTGATGAGGCGATGATTTTCATGTTTTGCTTTGCAGTTTGTTGTTGGATTGCATTTGTTTGTTGCACTTGTTCGCCATTGGTGTGCTTCATAAGCACACCACCATGTGCAGGTAAAGTTACGTGTGAGCAATGTATTTTTTTTCCAGCTCCAATGTGGGATCCACTGCTATCTAATTGGGCTCGGGTATTTCACCACTGCATCTGTAACCAATTTAGAAGCATCCACTTTCTATTGCTTTTGTTCAGCTTATTAATCGGACCATATTTAATCAAAAATGTTTCGTTCGTTATGAACAATTTGAATGAGTAATAATATGTAAGATAAAATCATCTTGTTTGTGTGTGATTAATCAGAGTTAATTTGAACGTTACGACCTAAGTTATCGCGTTTAACCGAAGTATATTTACAATACATAGAACAATTAATTTCTGAAATATAAATCTATTTCATACTTCATGTCGAAATCAAGTCAAGTATAAAAATTAAATAATAACCTTCAATTTGCTTTTAAAACTTCGAAGTTAAAAAATACATTTAAAAAAAAATTAGGAGAACGAATCCTAATCGTACATCGAAAGAATTGAAACCGTTGTTGACAAATTTGGACGCAACAAGATGTTCATGCGACGAACGAACATTGAATTCGAATGACATCGGAGCAACAAAAGACGTTCTCGTGTGACAAAAAATGTCGATAATAGGAAATAATACACGGAAATGTGGAATTAAATAATTTCCGGACTCGAATATAAGCATAAAAATAGGAGCACATCTTGGCAATGAAGTGCTATTATGCAAAGGAAGGTGTCTACTCGGATGAAAACAAACAAGCCGTTGTTCTTTTCAATCATTTCGAGACTTCGATGCTCGTACCATTAGGAAGTACCGTCCTGCGTACCACGGGCACAGAAAATCGTACGACGAGATCTTTGCAATGCAACCTCCTGTAAACCTGGAAAAGCAAGAGGTCGTGGATGGCCTTCTGTAACCGTACATTCACGACCTTACCTTGTAACACGGAGCGGAAAAGAGCCAGCACGCGCCGAAGAGTGAGCACCAGAGAGTGTTGCAATCGAAACAGTGCCTCGGTTTCTCGTAGTTGGTGATGTAGAGCCGTGCCTGATGGCTTTTGAAGGCCGCCATGTGGTAACAGCTCTGAGGGTAGTTTGCCACGAGCCACCGTTCAATGGAGGGACCGAAGTCGAACTGAAATGTCAACAAAATGTTCGTAATCAGATCTTGCGATAAAAATCAATGCATTCTCGTGCATTTTAAGGAGCTAAAACATGGAATAATATTGCGTTCATTACGCATGCACTTACTTGGTTATTTATGCAATTACATGGCAGCAGTGGCTGCTCTGAAGTCACATCAGAGAAAGGAATGAACATTTACGGGAAGTTGGATTTTATGGTTCACAACGTGGTTGTTGTTGTTGTTATTGTTGACAGCGGATGAAACGTTCTCAACGAAGAACATGAATTTAAGGTCTCCACGTTACCTCGTTACCATGGCAATAAAACGCCATAACATTTATTTAGAGAGCAAAAGCTCTGCTGATACAAATGTCTGAGCACCGTCATCGTCTGTTTGCTATTTTTGGATCACTTTGAACATGTCCGATTATGCAAGACGGTAGATGGGCGGGATTCCAGTCTAAATTATGAAACCCCGTTGCTGTGTAGAGAAAAAAGAAAAAACCCAGAAGAATGTATTTGTTCCTTGTTCACAGAAGTTTGATTTATAGATGCCATAAAGCACGTAAAGCATTTGCATCATTGCTTTCTCCAGCTGTGGATGCATCCCCAAAACAATTCCTTCCCTCCGATCAAGGCCACGTTCGGACTCACTTGGAGGCAAAATCTCTGCTTCGATTGGATGGATTTCTTCGCCCACTCGAGTCCTCTCTGAAATTCTGGGTAGATCATCGGGTGCGAGGTGTCGACCAAGAGGGCCATGTCGTCTTTAAATGGATTAAATTCATAATTTCAACAATTACACGCAACAATTGGCCTGTTAATGCTTTTTGCAGGCTGTTTCGAGTTAGCAAAATAAAATGATGTGTTCGCGAAATGTTGATGAAATGTAAAAGATTTTGTTTTAATAAATTGATTCTGTTCGATCAGCTTTTCAAATTTACTCCATAGTTACATTTAAATCTTTAGAAATAAATTTTGGAAATGGCAAATAAAACTAGCTTTCAAAATCTGGTCCTTCGTGCGAGGCTCCAATGTATTCATTCCTCGAGTACTTGACCCAAATCCTCAAAAGGATGGGGAGACCCATGACCTCCTCGTGGAAAAGTTCCATGTCATCGACTGTCGAGACGATGATCTGACTGAAGTATCAAATGACATTACAACAGCGTTATCATACGTTTTATCATCCAGGCAGCCTCATTAAAACAATCCTTTTCTTGTTGCCACGGGAACAACAGACGCCTCTTTCTTTCGAATTCCAAGGCGCTGATTAATATGAAGGAAACTGCTGGTAGGGGGTCGAGATGCTGAACAACTCGAATAATTACTTTTCTTTTTTTTTAGAAGATGATTACAAGAAGATTGTTACATCTTTACAGTATTGCAGTATTACATTGTTACATCTTTACAGTATTACATCTTTACATTGTTACACTTTTACAGTATTACATCTTTACAGCATTACATCTTTACAGCATTACATCTTTACAGCATTACATCTTTACAGTATTACATCTTTACATTGTTACATCTTTACAGTATTACACCACGATATCGTTTCAACGTCTCCATTCAGCGGACATTGGTCGCGAAATAAATCAATAATATCGAATGATGCGCACATCAAAGCAATCCTAAAACTCCTCCCGCTACAAGAATAAAGAAACTGTTTGCTTCAGATTACAGGAAGATGGATGCAAAAACAACTTTTATCACGAAGCACTTGTTTTCTGCTCGTAAAGGAAGGTTCCTCATTAACTACAAAAACACTTCCGTCCTCCATTCGAACAACCACTCGTAGCAACAAACAAGAAAATCCTGCTCGCCTCATTTCCTCATTTCGAACACAACATCAGATGATTGTTCACTGAAAAGCAATAACTCACTTGATCATTCCAGATTCAGTGCCCAGCAAAATGACTCTGTCGGGACTGTAGGTTAATTTGAGAGGGGTGGGCAGAAATAGTCCGTACATGACCGACGGATTATTCATGAAGTCCGTCCAAAAGCAGACGGTCAGGCACTTCACTTGCTGGCTATCCTTTGTTTTCTTTAGCAAATGTCGGGCTAAGGTGAGCATCTGTGGACAGAATGTTGGACGCGAACTTGTAAAAAGGGGACACCACGTCGAAAGACAAACTGTAGGAGTGTCGAATCTATGTTACTATGACCATGCGGAGTCTTTTTTTGCAACACAATCCAGACAAAGAAGAGAAAATGATGAAAGAAACATTCAGAGCTCGGTCTTGAAATCCCTAGGAATCCATTCCCGAATAGTGCCGAGAAGTAAACAGAACTAGTGACGTGCACGGACGACCCCGTTATAAGGCGGCATCGCTTAGCGGTCTGTACGCACGGAGCAGCTTCGGCCTTTTTTATACTCCAGCTGACCTACGGAATGTTTTCAATCTCAACCCTCTTTCTGGATGGTTGATCAAAGCTCATCCGAGTTAATTAGTTCAAACTACTCAAAATATCTTCAATGAAGATTCTTCATCTGTTATAATAGGATTTGTGTAGCATCACTGACCTATGCTAGATGCATACACACAGCATGTAATGAATCAGTTTCTTTGGACTCTTTCCTGCGGGGTTTTTTTTTTGCTCGGATGAGACACATTGAAAAGTTTTTTTTATGTTTGCTTGAATGAATACGAAATGAATGATTCTGAGTTTATTAAATAATTATTGAGTATTTATTAAAATGTGGCTGGCACAATTAAATACGCATTCTTAACCAACCGAAACAAAAATATTTCCAACAGTAAAATATAAATTAAAATGACAAATGCTCCTTATGAATATTTAAATTGTGTAATTATTTCTTGTCTTCGGTGGGATTTTTCCAGAATTATTTCCAAACAGGCAATAAAATAGCCAAAAAAAAAATGAATAGAAACAAAATGATAAATCTTTTTAGGCAACACGAGTTTAAGGCAACAACTTACAGTCATATTTAACGATTACTGTCAACTTTCAACAGAAAGTACAACAATAACAACAACAACAGCCGCAACAACAAGTATAAATAGCAAAATAAATTGAAATGATATCCCATCAAAAAATACATTAATAACCATAACAAAAAAATTAACAATAACAACAGTAACAACAATAATAACAACAACAACAATAATAGTAATAATAATCATATAATAATAAAATAAACAGAAATAAAATCTCAAGTTTTTCTCCTCATCGGCAAACGTTGCAATAACTTTCGTAAAATGTCCTCTCGTGTTTATTACAACAAGCGCTGGAATGCAGACCAACTGACCTTTTGAAATGAATTTAATGAATTTTCAATTAATTTTGAAATATATTTGCTTTTAACTCATTAAAATAATTCATAATATTCAGTTTTAAGTTGTAAATTCGTCCTGTTTTCCAAAACATTTTTTAAATTGTTATACTTATTAGATATCATCGTAGACATTATATAAAGTTACATATTTAACATTATATTACATTTATAAATTTAATTACGATGTTTATTCAGTGTTAATATATATTAATATCAATATTTCAAATATTAATTATTTGCATTAATTAATTATTAAAATGTTACATTTATTTAAGTCTGAATTCTGATGACTTTGTGCTTCTTTGAAATAGAATTCCTAATCGAAGATTTATTATTTTGTCAAATAATTTTAAAAAAAATCTCTCCTCAGGAGAGCATTTAATGCATCAGTGACGTACCTTTTATAATGAAATTCTACTTAAAGGTTTAAAACTTGGAATCGAGTAGTTTGGCAGGGGTCTATTAAAATTTAAACAAATAATTAATTTAATATTCAGTTTAATATATATTAAATAAATAGTTTGATATTCAGTTTAATATTCGATTTAAGTTCAAATCTGCTTTCCTCGCGTCTCCAAACTTTACAAATTTGCCATAATGCATGTAATTGTCTTCATGATATAAACTTTTAGATAGAAATCTTCAAATAAAATAAGAATATTTTTACAAATTTTAACTCATTATGAGTCATAAGTTGTAACTCGATCTCACAACAGTTATTTTCAACGTCAGGAACACCACAAGTTTCACAGCTTTTTTATTGTTTCATTCGAGTTTCAATAAACTTCAAGAAAGTTATTTTTTTCTTTACCAACAATTCTAATCAATGAGAACTTTGCTCGTTTGAATTTCCCTCGACATGATATCATCATCATCATTGCTGACCACACAGAGATTTATAACATCCTCGTTTTACAATAAACGAAAATCTAAGCTCTAAGTCTAAAGTTGCAACATGTTTTATGTTATAATAAATATATGTTATGTTTATATTATATTTTATGATACAATAGAATTTTATATGATGTTACATAATGTTGCAATTATTACCCAAAAAATCTGTAATGTTTGTGAACATGCGCTTCCATAATTTTAGTGCCCAACGGGGGATGCAAATATACCCCACGTTTTTGAACGTTCGTAAAAAGGTGCGTTTTACTTTTGCTAAAAAATATTTACATGACGTTGTAACAGACTTGTTGAAGATAAATCTCACAAAAACTGATGACAAAATTTTAAAAACGGACTCCAGGATTTCAAAAAAATAAAAGTCGGGGTACAATTGTACGCCCTCTCCCATGGGCATCCAGGGGTTAAATAAATGTTAGCATCACATTTGAGATCGTTTTGGTTAACGCTATAAAGACTGGTGAAGTATTTGTGTTTAAAGTAGCAAATAGTGTGACAGTTCGTGACGGAAAGTTTCGTAAGTCAATTTACTTGACTCACTTGCAAAGTGAATTTGAAATTTAATTTGATATTAACTTGTCCTTAAACACTACTGGTGTAGTAGATTTACATCTTGGATTGCTGTAAATTATTTTTTTTTATTATTCTCTATAGAATTATCAACTCACAATTCTTATCATGCAACTTAAAAATCAATAACCGTAGTGGGACAAATAAATACATCTATACAATATGGATGTGTTCGCTCCGAACAACCTGGGAGAAGTCACTGATGTCGTGTTTGACCGATGAGATCAAAGTTGTTCAACATCAAACAACTTTACCTTAACTGCGTCTTTGAAATTGCCACATCCACCAAATAATATTCGTAAAAATATCACGTTAACACCTTAAATGTCTTACTTCGGTGAACTGATTATAACCGGTTTATGGAATAAAGTTTACAAGTTTTTCAAAGTTTATTGTACCTATTTAAGGAGCCATAAGAAGGCTGTTAGGCAGTACATTCGCAGTTAGGCAGTATTTTTGTTATTTTTAAAGTTATAAATAGTAACAAATTGCCGTAAAAATTACCGGAATTAAATTTCTACAATTTTATTTATTCAAAATAGCACTTGCCAATTGCACTGCTCCAATTATTCGTTTTAAAAGGTAATAAGTTAATAATTAAAATAATAATTAAAAGGTAATAAGAAGTTTATTAATAAAGCTCTGACATTAATTTGTGGTTATAACGCTTTTTTGCTTCTCATCAACCAATTGAGAGTGTGCAGCAGCCATTCAGGGGAGCGCCATTGCCTTCCTATCCTCCATAAGTTACGCCCTCGATTAGGTGAATGGGTTTGTGATGAGATGGTCAAAAATTGCCAACCTTGTCTAGCTGAAGTTTTAACATTAATCCCATGGGGGGGATTTACGCAGTTTTCGTGGAAAATTGACGAAAATTCTACCCCACCGGTCCGGGTAACACTATGTGCCCTAGAGGCTGAAATATCTTCACTCCTATTCACGAGTTCATTGAACATTATTAATAGGAATATTCTAATTGAGTTCTTCGTTTCAAAGCACATCAAAGCGTTGAGCGTGCAAAGAGAATCGCTTATCATTCTCACGTCGAGGTGACTGTGTTTCTCTAATTCAGCTGCATGTGACCGGGCCTCACGTGAGTAGCTTTCATCGGGTTTTGCGTCTACTGGGCCTTTGAAATGCAACCATCGCCTGCGAAAATTCCGAGGGTCATCGGTAAAACCCAGATGAGTTTATGGGCAACAAAAATCCCGTCATCATCTCATAAATTATTGCTTGTCCTGAGGCTTCGTGAACAGTTTTAGGTCGAGTGCTGTTTGATTGATACGTTAATTAATGTGATTAAAGAAATTGAGGTGAGTTCAAAGTTTGTTAATAGATTCGGTTAAGCATCTCCAACAAATTTAGTTAGCAGGTGTGACGGTCGTGTTGTTGATTGACGTGATTACTGGCTAAGATATAGCTGTAGTTTTATCCAAATATTGAAAGAATAAACTTATGAATTGATATCGTTTGTTATTGCATCGGAAATGTTTGATAATATTTTAATTTGGGGATTACGAAAAATGCATAAAAACGAGTTTTATTTCGTAAACAGACGAATGTAATTAGAGTGAGTGAGCTGGAGTCAGTTACCTAAGAGTCATTAGAATGAATAGAAGTTGCAGCCCACAAAATAATTATAGATGCAGCATAGTGTCTATAATTAGATATTGTACATTCATACATAATGAATCAAGTCTTATGCTCCTGATCTCTTGATAACTTTGAAATCTTGTGAAAGTGAATACAGCTTCTGTTTGCACTGTCAGTCTTATTATATAGTTTCGCCTCAAAATATTGTTGATTTCAGACAAGATGGCAGCCAAAATAGCAGGTCTATTGAAATGGTGCAAGGCCCAGTGTGAAGGATATAATCATGTCACGTTAACTAATTTTACATCTTCATGGAAGAGTGGACTTGCATTCTGTGCGATAATTCATAGATATCGACCAGACTTGATGTAATTGTTGCTTGTATTTGAATCTAAAGAGTTATTATTTTTGAATATAATTTTTGCACTTTCAAGAGACTATGATTCATTGCCTCCGAACGATACATTTGGAAATTCAAAACTGGTTCGTAAGTTTTGTCTGGATTTCTGAAGAGTTTGTGATATCATTTTACAATTTCCTTACATGGCCTTTGAATCTATAGCAAATGAATTAGCAATGTTTTTGGCATAATAATGAGAAATTTAAGAAATTATTTGTTTTAATTTGGAAAATGTTGATAATACTTCTATGAATACATCTTAATTAGACCAATTATTGAAGTGGATAATAGCTTTTCAATTATCCCATTATGACTTCTAAAGGCTTTTGATGCTGCTTTGAGCCTTGGAATCCCAGCACTTTTGGATCCTGAGGACATGGTGGAAATGACTGTTCCAGACAAACTGTGCATAATTACCTATGTGTCACAATACTACAATTATTTCCATAACAAGCCCAAAGGTTGTTTGTCTTGCTATCTTTTCTGTCATTAGATTTTATTTATTTTTTATTTTGTATTGTGCAAATATGTATTATTTAAAAGTTGTTAATTTCAATTTAATTTAAATCTACATAAATTAGAATTACATCATTCAAGCATATTTTTTTTAGGTATTTCTCAGTTTTCATGATAATAATATTATTAATGGTGATGATGATGATGATGGTGGTGGTGTTATTGATGATGATGATGTTGATGTTGGTGATGAAGAATTAACCTCAGTGATGATGATGATGATTGTTTAAGAAAAGTATTTGTATATTTTCATTTGCTTTGTGGAGAAATTAATGATGAATTGGTTAAGTCTCCTTGTTGCATAATTCAGGATTAGTTAATATGGTTTATTAATACTAGTTATTATTATTATTATTATTATTATTATTATTATTATTATTATTATTATTATTATTATTATTATTATTATTATCATCGTCATCGTCATCGTCATCATCATTATTATAATTATAATTATTGTTATTGTTATTATCGTTATCATTATCATTATTATTATTATTGCTTTTCACAGTTTATAAGACCATTAAAAACAGACCCATAGCATCAATGAACATCTTAGAATTGTTACATTCCAATGATTCTCATTGACGTAGTAAATCATATCCTCTGACGTCGACATGAGCTTGCAATGCAATTAAGAATACGAATTCAAAGAACGACGATTCTTCGCAGATGGAGGTCCGTCGGTCAAAGTGGCGACGAAACGTCCTTCGAGTTCTGTGCAGTACTCACAACCTGAGAAGAAAGTTGCACCAATCAAAGTTGACCTGCAGGTGCTTCAACTTTTTGATTGCATGGTCGTTCAGGTGCTCGGGTCGTTCGGGCCGTGCTCTCGAGAGCAGCGGTCTGCATCCTTTGGAATCATCTTGAAAACATGGCTTAACTAGCTTTTATAACTATTTTAACTTTTACCAATTACCGTTAAAGTTAATTGTAATTATGCTCGATTATGTGATGATGATAACGACGGATAAAATTACGATCAGCCTGGAAAACGAGGCACCCTCGACGACAAGTGTCTGAAGTGCAAAAAGAAAGTTTACATCCTCGAAAGGCACATCGTCGGAGGCAAGTTGTACCACAGGCATTGCTTCCGAGAACTCGGTCGAATCTCGTCCCTGGAGAGAAACAAGGGAACGGAACAACTCCTGGAAGCCTCCAGACGTTTAGAAAGCTCTGCCAACTTAAAAAATCCTACAGTTGCTTCAAAGAATGAGCTCAATTCTCACAATGACTCTACCTCCAAAGCTCCAGTTTTGGCAACTCCGACTTCTCAAATCGGCAAAGGGGACCATCTCTTCAGTAAGTTAAAGAACATTCCAACAGCAACAGACACAAAATCTTCAATCTCATCCAAAGACAGTTACAATGCAGCAGTGAAACCAAAAATTGGGATTCAAAAAGACTCAAAGGCAGACAGTCGACTGGAATTCCTTCAGAAGACCGACCTCACCCCAAAAGGAAGCACTCCTGCTGTCACATCAAAAGCGATTCTTCCAAATGAAATCCCATCAAAACCTGCTATTGACATTTCCACTTCCAAACCTGAAAAGAATTCCGTATCAAAAGCAACATCCTTCTCCATTACTAAATTTTCAACAGTTGCTTCTCCTACCAAAACAATACCAAAAGCAACGCCAACCACTTGCAACTCAAATATTCACCTAGAAAAGACCTCTCCGAAGGCTGCCAGATCATCATTTTTTGCCTCAAAGTCCCCTCAGAAACCCCATGGTGATTTAGAAGCGATTGGATCCCAAAAATCAAAATCACAGAAAGACGAAAAATTAAGCATTCCCATCAAGTTGACCACCTTGAATCAAAACACCTCAAAATTGAAAAACGATGAAAATTCTTTGGAAAAGGAGAAGGACCTTGAGAAATCAATGAACCAACCTGACCTGGAAAACTGGAAGACTTCTGCAAAGGAGGGAGTGTTTCAGAGGAACATTTCGAGCGACAAAATTAAAAAAGTCGTCGGAGTTTCCGACGCGGGGGTCGACCCGAAATGCCCGAAGGTTTCCAGAATAAAATTCTGGAAATACTCGAATGTTGCCAGGAGGAAGGTGAGGTTATCGTGTTCTGCTTGTATTTATTTTAATTCTTATGGCCTACATAAGATTGTAAGGTTTTGTAAGGTACATAATTGTAAGGTTTTGAAATATAATTGCTCTTGAGAGATGAGGGCTTTTTTAAACTTCATAAATTTTGTTGAGATTAATTGTCGCAGGTCAGTTTAATTTTGGGGGATCTTTGCAAAAAATCTGACCAAACGAAGCGATTGTCCGCGATTTATGAAAGCACTTCCTTTGGTTTTTTGCAGGTGTCTGCAGAGGAATCTCCGACCGAAGTTGAAATTACTTTGAAACTGAAGGAACTCGATGGAAAGTTGGTTGAAGTTGAAGATAGTGGCAGGGAATTGGAGGAAGCCATAAGAAAAGGTTTGTGCCTTGTGGCGATGATGATGATGATATTGATGACGACGCCCACGATGGTCGTTCTCGGTGGTTTATTGTTTTAATGTAATTTCATTACTGTGCTTGAAGGATCAGAGGAAAAAATGGAACAAGAGGAAGAAATGATGAAGAATTGGCTAAAGCTTGTCAAGAAAAGATCAGAACTCATAAGGGAGGAGTCTGAACTTATTTACCAGTAATTAATTTTTTTACTGGTTAAATATTTAGGAATTATTATTTTTTAACGATTAACTTTTAACGACCACCAGAGGTCGAACCTTGAGAACTTAAAAGAAAAGCAAAGGGGATTTGCAAGGATTAAATCCTTGGGCAATAAAACCACACGAAATGTGAATATAAAATTAGGCAAAGCTTTATATTGACTTGCTTTGTTGTTATTATTGTTGTTGTTGTTGTTGTTGTTGTTGTTTTCACCATTAAATGTAATTACTATAACATATAATGAACTGTGGGTGCCTAAACTATTAATGAAAGGATAAACTTTATTGAAAGTATCCAACTAATGTAACTACGTCTCTGTGTTACCTGAAAGATCCAAGCTTCTGAAGCTTTTGGGATTCTGAAACACTGAAGATCCCCCCTATTGCTAACTTGATTGGTATTAAGCCATTGATGCTGTGCACAGATGCCAGAAGATTCTATATAACCTCATTAATTGTGCCAGTTATAGCAATATGACTGGCAATAATAATAGTTAGTAATAATAACGATACTTTATTACTATTAATGTGTAATTATTATTCAGGAGGCAGCAGCAGATCCTTGAGAAGCATCACGAGGAGTTGGAATATCAATATCGATTCTTGCTCAACATCCCAGGTGCAGTTGGATTCAACTTTTAATTTCTGGAAATGTTAATGTTTCAGGGAGATCAGTGAATTTAGGGATGGACATATTTTATTTTATAACATTCAATAATAATAATAATAATAATAATAATAATAATATAATTCATGAGCATGTATTCTGTGCAAAATATGAATAATTGATTATAATAAATTGCCAACTAGTCACAAACTTCCTCTTGAAACTGATGTCACCTCTTTTATTTTATGTGAAAATTAACAAATTTTCACGTATTCATTGGAAATTATTCTTAATTAGTTTTCAATTTTAGTTCATTTTTGATACTATTAAATAAAAAGTGTTTTTAAATTATTAAATAAAAGTTTTATTTTTTTAAATAAATAAATTTTTATTTTACTTTGAAGTGTAACTTCAATGTGTGTTGTTGGATGTTTTGAATTAAACCAAAATGTTGGTTTTACTACTACAATCATTAACTATTCATTCATTAACAAATAAAATGAATAAGTTAAGTTGATAATGAAAATGTAATTACCTATTATTATAATTTAATCAGATGCAGAGAAAAATGCAGAAGAAAAGAAGGTTGAGGCTCAGATTTTGGCAGAAATCGTGAAAATCGTTGAATCTCGCAACAGTATCATTGAATCAATCGAGACTGACAGAATAAGGTCGTCATCATTTTTTTTGTTTATTATTTTGGCTCGTATTGTTTTTGTATTGTTATATCTTATCGCATTATTGTTTTCAACAACATTATTGTTCAACAGATATGTGGAAGAAGACGAGCAGTACAAGAAATTGCTTGACAGTGAGTGGTTTAAAATATTATTCCTTAACAAATTTTTTGCATAATTAATTAATAAGTAAATTAGCAATTACAAGTAAGGCTTGCCTGCTCGATAGTTTGTTGTGATTTTTGAATGTTTTGACAAAATGTGCACTGGCCTTCCCGATTAGATAAGTTGTGAAGAGGATGTTTTAGAGGCCTGCATTTTGATGAATCTGTGATTATTCTTCTAGTCAAGTTAAAATTTTTTATTCAATTTTTTATTTTAAGATCCAAAATCGAGCAAGAAAAAGAGCAAACGCTTTGGAGGGTTCAAATTTTTAAGGTCTTCCAAGCGAAAGAAGAACAAGAACAAGCAGCAAGTGGTTAAAGAAAGTACTTAAATCCAGAGAGCATAATAATTATCAACGTTCAATAACAACAACAACTTGAAATGCCTTAAAATCTGCCTTGCATTTATCAAACTGCATTAATTTGTAGACTTCATATTAGCAGGACTTGGACAAATGTGCTTATCAGCTGCATGCTTGCCTTTATATCATAATATCTATTTTTGGGTATGATTTGAAATGCAAACAATTCAATGAATCCAATGTTAAATTTCATTTTATTTATGAATCAAATTCTTTTATTTATTGACTCGTATTTAAATTTATGTTATTGTGAATGTTATTGTGATATTATTATTGCATGATTTGCGACTTTACACCTCTCATGGACTTCTGAAGATGGTTGAAGAGATGATAATGATTCTCCAACGCTTTTAACTGATTCAAGTTACTCCTACACTAACTTACCCCAATTGTTTTCATCTTATTTTGGGAGCCTGTTTGTGTTAAAACATCACATTTGCCAATAAAGTTTTAAAAAAAAAAGTGACTTAATTCCCAAGATGAACAAACATAGGTGAACGAGGTAAATGCAGATCGAGAGGGCGAGAACAAAGTGGAAAAAGGCGTCTTCATGTAATTCATCGATGTAGAAAGCGCGACCCCTGGCGGGTGCAGACCCCTCCCTTGGCTGTTCACATGTAATGCAGTTCTACGGGCTAATCTGTTCGCGAGATTCAAGTTCTTTCCTACTCTTTTTTCAGTTAGCTTCACTGACTCGACAGTTTAAAGATATTTTTTTCATTAATTTTTACTAGCCAATAACTTCTCTTAGAAACAAATTTATTTCCTACGTCTTAAAAGCTCCAAATCTTTGATGCTTGATTTTAGTGAATATAATATTTTTGACTCAATTTATTTAAAACTTCGTAGACTCATTGTTCGGACAAAAAGTTTAGGACGATTGGCATGAGTAGGGCTTGAATTCCTTCGTCAGTCATGTCCAGACTTTCATCGTCGCTGCTTACTTTGGCCTCGCGCAAGAATTCCTCTGTTTCTAAGGCTAAGTTGTTGTTGTTGTCGTTGTCATTAGCAACGCCGACGATATCGTCGGACATCCTACCCAAAATTTGCTTCTCACAAGTTTCCTTTTCGACTGGAAAATTAGATAAAGTCATATTCGACATTCCAACATGGGGAACTTCATTGGCATCTTTAATTGGTCTTGCCTTTGGGTTGGTACTTTTGTGACTTCTGTCAACGGATTCAAACCTCAACAATGGTTTCAAAACGATTTTATCCCCGTAATACGAGCAACTACTTTGGCACCCAATATTCCTTCCGTGAGGTAGAGTTATGCAATCGCCTAAGGCTTCCCTTAAAATGCTACAGATCCTTGTTTCTTCATTCGACTTGAGTATTGGATGTGGCGATTCTTCAATGTGAATTTCATTAATATTCGGTGGTGTGGCGTTGAATGAATAGTCGCTTGGTTTTCTACTTTCAACTTGCCGCTTGGAGTTCATTTTGTGGAAGGAATCGTGTAGTTTTCTAATCTTTTCCGACGTGCTGATCCCCATACCTCCTTGAAGACAATCGGAAGGATAAACAGTACATTGGCGGTCTCTTGACTGCGGCTGTCTTGACTTAATGATCTGTTTATTCCAGTGAAATCCTGCGCCCTCGTTGGAGAAATTGCTATAACTCGACTCACCGTTTGCTGAGTTGTGATCTGTTCTCGAAACAAAAGGTGATTCGGATGTCATCGTGCAACCTGGTGTTGATATTCGAGTGGGAGTAAAACATGACCCTCGTTGAATTAAATTCTTTCCAGGCTGAAATGAAATCTTGCGATTGATGCTCGCCTTTGCAAAACTACTTTCGCATTCTTCGGGGGAAGGATGACGTACGAAAAGTTCTGAGGCCGAATACAACCTGCGAGGATATCTTGAGTAAATGCACTTTCAAAAATTAACGAAAACATTACGCGTACTTGTTCATTGACTGTCTTGGCGAGAAAATCTGAACTCCTGATTTCGAGAAACTTCTCCTCGGAAAGACTGAAAACTGTGAATGCGCTCTGTTGGTTCGTATTAGATTTGGCTCACTTGTAGGAAAGAAACATTGGTTTGTGCGTTGATTTAGACGAGGAGTAAGCGAAGAAATATGTCCTTGCCCATGTGATGTTGGTCTGGATGAATTCGATGTGATAATGCAGCTAAATCTGTTGTAAAAGTCTTCAGATTCGCGGTGAATCGAGCGATCATTCATGAGATGTTTCGGCATTTATCAGTCGCCTCCAAACTTCAATTTCTCCAAGTTTTCCATTCAAAAACTCAACAATTTTAACTGCATAAACAAATCCTGCAGAAATATTGATGACGTTATTTTGATGAAGAAACATTTATCAATGTCATAAGTTATTTATGAAACATATCAGTCTCGATTAATTACAATTTTTTTTAGCAATGACATTACCTAATCCAACATCTTTTTCTACTTGACGGAAATCATAGATTCACTTCAAATTAAATATTTTCAACTAAACATAAACTTAAAAGCGCTTTCGTGCAGCATTTTTAACTCACAGGCAGTATGGTCAGTCTATGAAACTCACTGCCATCGAGTTAGCTTTTGCCAGTCACTTATCCGGGTGGAACTTATCAATTTTTAATAAACAATCTTAATAAACATCCAGTCATTGCGACAATGAGATCCACCAAGGAAAGTCCACCCCTGTTCTCGATTGATCAGATTGCTCGGAAATTATTGTAATTTATCGCAAGTTGTAACCAAAGGCGGCAAATCCCTTTAAAGCTGTATTTTAAATTGTTGTTGAGTTGTTAGAGTCAAGTCAAAAGGATGGCAAAATATTCTTTTGTTCTTATAATTTTGGGAGCAACAAATTATTTTGTGATTGTGCAAATGCCGCTGACCACTAAGCGCAAAATTTGTTGAAAAAATGATATTCGGCTGGTAAGAAACCTAATGAAGACCGAAAATAAGACACAATTTTTAGAAATCTTCTGTTGTCTACTCTTTGAGAATGTTTTTACATTTAACACATTAATTCTCCAGGTAAATTAATGCATTTTAAAATGAGTAATAAATTAGAACACTTTGGTTAATAAAAGTTTTTAATTAGAAATTCGAGATATAATTTTCTAAATAAGTTTGATTATTCACATTTGTATAGTTCGGCTTCTTTTTTGGAGATTGTTTATATGTTTACGAATTGATATCAAATATTCTGGCTATTGCTATCGTTGCTTTTATTTTTCTGGAATCGCTTTTATAAACTAACTTTTATCCTAACAATGCCCTGCTGGTATTATGACAAAAAAGATCTTCTAAATACTCCTTCGTTTAAAGATGGAATTTCACCTGAGACAGAGGCGAGATACCGCAGAGACGGAGCCCGTTTTATTATAGATGCTGGGGCAAAGATGGGATTGTGAGCTTTTATTTATTATTACTCTTGTTACTTTTGACTTCCATCGGAAAGTTTAAGCCTTGAGACTGCAAGAACATGCTAATTAGGATGAAATGATATTAGGTTCTGCGTAAAAGTGGTTATTTACATTATATTTTTTTGGATTAATGACGAACAAAGTCTGCTTAGATTTAAGTATGCAATTGGAACCACTGCAATTATTTCTAGTGAAGAAATTTCTCACAATTTCTTGCAATTTGGTAATATGTTTTGCATCTTTTTGCAGGAGATATGATACCTGTGCCACAGGTGTTGTGTATTTTCATAGGTTCTACATGTTTCATTCTTTTTTGGAGTTTCCAAGATGTGTAAGTGCTTGACATTAGTTGCTCAAGGATTTGATTGAATCGTCACTCATGTCATTGGCAGGTAACAGCTGCCTGTTGTTTATTCTTGGCCGGAAAAGTCGAAGAAACTCCAAAGAAGTGCAAAGATTTGATAAAAATTACAAAATCCATGCTTTCAGAGGCTCAATTTGCCACTTTTAAGGATGACCCAAAGGTGTTGTGAATGCTTTTAATTGATATGTTCTTTCATTGACAGTTAGCTACAATTACTTTCAATTGTTTAATTTTTCAGTGACATACTGTTTCTAAGATCTATTCTGTTACAGGAAGAAATCATGACCATGGAGCGCATTTTGTTGCAGACGATAAAGTTTGAT
The DNA here is from genome assembly GCA_034509925.1 of Hirudinaria manillensis. Taxonomy (NCBI): domain Eukaryota; kingdom Metazoa; phylum Annelida; class Clitellata; order Hirudinida; family Hirudinidae; genus Hirudinaria; species Hirudinaria manillensis. Next base: position 5,987,358 of record CM067531.1, on the reverse strand, counting down.
TTGATGGTTGAACATCCGTACGCCTATCTCCTCAAGTTTGCTAAACTCATCAAAGGTGGATTTGTGATAGATCTATTATGCATCACATGTGATTGTAGATGTTCTTCATTTCTTTAAGGAGACAAGGCCAAGGTTCAAAAGTTGGTTCAAATGTCATGGACTTTCATTAATGACAGGTAAAGATTTTGCAAAGATTTTGAATGGAAATTAAATGTTATGGCTCCTGCATGGTGTGATGGTTATTATACCACTCGAGTACACGTAGCACAGTTCTTAATGGAGAAGTGCCATCATCATTGACTAGTTTTATAACACATGTTAATAATAGACAAACAACATGATGAAAGTGTAGAATATTCATGACATGATATCAAACAGCTTGTGCACAACACTCTCTCTCCAATGGGAGCCTGAGGTTACTGCTGTGGCACTAATGTACCTGGCCAGTAGGCTCAACAAGTTTGAAATCAATGATTGGCAAAATAAACCCATTGGCTTCAAAGGGAAATGGTATGAATTCTTTGTGGAGGACATCACTTTGGACTTGCTTGAAGGTTTGCCCCATTTGATGCTTAATATAACATTGTACATAATGCATAACACTGTTCCAATTTCATGTGACGTAGATATATGCCATCAAGTTCTTGACTTGTATTCAAAACCACCTCACAAGCAAGCAGAATCTCCTGTCAGGCAGCCATTGAACATTGCAGATGTTCAAACTCCCAAAGCCACTTCAACAGTTTGATTTAATGAATTTCAATAATTCATCTTTGCAACGACTTGAAATTATCTTCCATTCACTAGATTTCAAGTGCCAAAAAGCAATCTTCCAATCATGGTTGCCCAGGTTTGTGTACCTATTTTGCACTTTATAATGTTCTTGAGTTAACATTTTTGTTAATGCATTCAGCTTTCTTCTATTTTTGAATCACAGATTTAAAGAACAGCACAACTCTTGCAGTTTCTTCTGTCAAACAGCAGATTCAAACAGTTTCCACAACTCAGTGCCAAGGCTTGCAGAATTCCATCCCTCCACAAAACAATCATCAACAGCAGTTCAGTCAGACGAATCCCTACGTTGCCACAGGAATGTATGCTTCCTCTTTCATGAATCAGGAAGGCTCTCAGTCCATTCAATCGCTCGTTCACAACCAGGAAGTTCAACATGCCAAGGTAGGTTTTTATTGAAATTAATCCTAGAGGAAAGAATTTTATCGACTCCTGTCTGCAGGTCGTCGGACATACGCAGTCGTTCCAATATGCTTATCAGCAGCAACCGCCCGGCGGAACTCCGGCTCTTATTCAGTTACCGATGACTGTCGCTTCGATACAAGGATTTCATCAGAATCCGGCCAGCGACGGGGATATTGCATTCCAAGGAATTCAAAGGAAGAACGTTTATCAGGATGCAAGTCCAGGCAATACTTTCAATATATCTCAGTCCAATATCCACCAGTGGAGATGAGTTCCTGATGGACAATGTTTGTTCTTTGGTGATTGTTCAAGAAATAAGTTTGTAATAAAGTTGCAATGTTAAATCTTGACATATTGGGAAGGGTGAGATCCTAGATAAATAAATGCTGATGGTGGATCAGTGAGAGTTAAAAATGGGTAAGCTAACAGAGGATTCTTTTCGTTCCAGTTAAATGGTTAATTAACCATCAATTTGTGCATCGAGATTAACTTCAGGAATTATTAAAAAGTTTATTTACTTTGAATTATTATCAGCCAAAAGAAGTCAATTAAAAATTTAAGAATCCAATTAGAGAAACTTAAAAAGTATGTTTTTTATTGCTGAGGTCCTTGCATATACTTTGTATTGTGTATTAGAAATCACCACTTTTGCATATTATAAATTAAAAAAATGTGTTCATCTCTTGGAGATACTGTTATTTTTTATTGCATGGAAGTCCATAGTGCCCTCTCTTTCCTCAGCAATAATTAACGAAAAATGGCTAAAGTCATCACATTAAATAATACAACTAAAGAAGTGTTGGCACTCAAATATTGAGTACTTGTCTAAGTACTTTTGGGCCTCCAATGACTGTACTTATGCTCGTATTTGGACATCGAGTTCCTGTGCTCGCACTTTGTCATCCAGAGCTTATCCCCATTCCTAGTAATATTGATAAATAAGTTTAATGAGGGAGCTTTTTCATTTCCAATAATTTGTAAATAATATAAAATTAAAGAAAAACCTCAAATTTATAAAAAGTTATTATTGTTTTTGTATAATAAACATTTCAACTTCTAAAAAAGGATTTTTAATCGAATGCGTTTTTCGCATGGTTTTCGAAACTCACTTCAAAACACAAGTGTTGCACGACTGATATTGAACTTTTTATATAGATTAGAACATATTAAACAGAATTATATTTTTTACAATAGAATTCTGGTCAGGGTGAGTACTTCGCATCTTTGATTACCTTAAAGATTTAGATGATCGCCTTAAACATAATATTCAAAAAAATTCACGTGGTATACGGTGATCTCATACCAGCATAACATTAGATAATGTAGACTCTAGTAATTATCTTCAAGAATTTCGACGAGACTGATTTGACTCCATGTTAATAACTTTTATTTAACGTGTTATTAAGATCGGGATAAGAATATTTACACTAATGTGACTACAACCACGTGAAACATTTATAGGGTGGATGTTGTAAAAGATGCTCAAGAACCATTCAACAGATTTCCTTAAAAACATCAACAACAAAGATCTAACTTCTGAGAAGCATAACTTGTTACCTGATTCTTCCATTTGCACAAATAGTAATGCTTAAAGCTACTTTAAATAAAAAGTTATTCATAATTGCTATAAAAGTATTTTATTAATAGATCTCCTAGAATGCAGAGAAATGAAAAGAGTTGCAGTTGGACTTAAAAATCTGGGCAATACTTGCTTTCTTAATTCAGTTCTTCAATGCCTCATGCACACTGCTCCACTCTTCAACTTTTTGCAGTCACATGCTCATGAGAAATCCTGTTAGTCGCATTCTCTTAGATTCAAATTAATTGATTCTGTCATTGACATTAGTCTTTATCAGGTAACTTGAAAAAGTTTTGCATGATTTGTGAATTAAAGCAACTTACAAAGAGCTGCTTCAACAACGGAGCATCGTCTGTGGCTCCTCAGGGAATCTTACGAAACTTGAAAGGTCGGTTGTTTGATGAATGCTAAAATCAAGGTATAATTATTTCACTTGTTGCTTCATGGTTTTTAGCCATTGCTGGTCACTTGAGATGGGGAAGGCAAGAAGATGCTCATGAGTTTCTTAGATATGTCATTGATGCCATCCACAAATCTTCTGAACAGTGAGTGCTTATGGCATGCGCATGTTGACAGTTTGAAACAATAGTATCTGCAATTATTTTAGGAAGAAACATTCTACGAAAAAGCTACCATCCATAGCTGAAAAAATTTTTCAGGGTGACTTAGAAAGCCAGAGTAAAAAATTGTTCTCAATTGAATATTAGCAGGAATTAAAGCTAATAAGTTAATTATTAATTATCATTAATTAATAAAACAAATGGTTGTTGACAGTTAAATGCCTTCACTGCCAACACGTGTCTGTAAAATGCGACCCATTCCTGGATGTGTGTGTTGACGTCAAGGTTAAATATCAGTTCACATCTTAATCACAATTTAATCTTTATTTAAGTAAAATAATAATAATAATAATTGATAAAAATGCAACAACACAAATAAAAAATAATAATCTTTATTTAAATAATATTTATTTTAAATTATTAACTTGGAACCAAAACTAATTAAATAAATAAATTTTTTTATAAAGAATGTGCCCAGCATTGAATTGGGTCTGCAGAAGTTCACAGCTCCCGAGACTTTGCAAGGGGAAAATGCCTACATGTGTGGCAGGTGAGCGGACGTGTTCAGAATCGAGTTGTAGAAACAATGTTTATCGAACAATGAAATCCTTCGACGCAGTTGCAAGAAGAAGGTGAAGGCCTGCAAAATGTTCCAACTGCGACGGCTTCCGCGCATTTTCACGGTCCAGTTGAAAAGGTTGCAGACGAGTTTCTGAGATGTTTCTGTTCTCCAATAACCGACCTTGACCGCTCTCAGGTATTCCCCTTTCGGAGGTAAAGTCTCAAAGCACGTGAGCTTCCCCGAAGTGCTCGACTTGGCTCCGTACACGACCAAACAAAGGTCAACCGCCGAGTACGAGTTGTACGCGGTACTCATCCACGAGGGCAGCACCACGAAATCCGGTCATTATTACTGCCACGTCAGGGGTCCCGGTTCCAAGTGGTTCTGCATGAACGATTCTCATGTAAGCTTTCGATTATCTTTAGAATTTGTCTTTCAAAATTTCATAAAAATTTAAACAAGAATTACAGGAGATTAGGTAAGGGTGTATAACAAAAACATTGTTCATATTATTGTTAAGGATTAACTAATCACAGTATTGCAAGATGGGTACCTTACAAATATTAATAAATAAAACATTTTATGGTTCAGGTGTCAACAGTAAATCTGCAGCATGTTCTGAGATCACAAGCCTACATTCTTTTTTATGTCCAGAAGTCAAATTATGTGGTGAATATTATCTTTAAATTTCTTTAAGTTATTCACTTCACAAGTAAGCATTAAAATTAAATATCTTGAACATTGGCACAAGTTCAGTACCGTTATAAGTACACGTGCTCTATAGCATTTTTCAATTATGCTTTTATTCAGAAAATTCATATGCTTAAATATGTTATTATTAAAATTCAAATGCTTATATATGTTATTATTTTAATATAAATTATTTCAATGAAAATGTTTCAGGAGAAAACTTGTGGCACAGATAAGGTGTTCTTAAATGGTACTTTAATGTTAACGACTCGATCGATGATGAGTTTTATAATCGTTTTATAATTTTTGATTCCTCAGGCAAGAAAATGAATGCATCTTTCTTGAATGATGCACGAGTTAATAATTCCGAGAATTTGTTAGAATCCAAGATGAAAAAGTCATCGTCGACGGACCGTTTGACCGTCGTGACGGATTCAAAACCCGGCGACGACGACAACTCGACGTCGGAACGTCTGCCGTCAAAAGTTAGAGAGGAGAAAAACATAAACGTTCCTCGTGACGAAGCCGAGCCCGCATCTCCGAAGCGTGAAATCGTCGAAAACGGATCTCCCCTGAAGCGGGAAGAAGGATCAATTGCGGACGGAACTTCTCCTCGAAAGAACGCGACGAGCGACGAAGTGAGGTCCACGACGGGTTGGAAGGTGGTCGATTTCGGGTGCGACCGCCGAGAGGAAAAGTTCGGATCGACGTGCGCTTGGAAGGTCACGGACCTGGAAGCAGAACCGAAGATCGTCCCCGCAGAAGGATTGAAGAACGGTTTCTCGTGTGAGTTAGGATTAGTGCAGAGTTTTGGGATTCGTGTCTGTTTATGTATGCGATTGTATGTTGATTATATTTTGAACTTCCATAGAACTAGTAACAATTTTTATTCTGCCATGGGTGTATGCCATGACATAGGTTATTAAATTTAGTTTTCCTTTTTGCACGGCTCAGGTCCAACATTCCAATGGGACTCGAAAAGAAATGAAGTCGTAGCGGAAGCAAAGGATGACGAACGAATATCCGTGGAGCTGTCGAATAAGAAATTGACTTTTGGTCGACCGAGTAAAATATTCGTTGAATTTATTAACAAAATAGTTACATCCATTCTTAATGAATTTGATAAATTTTGAAAGTTCTGACGTGGAACGGTGAGAAGTCTCTGCTAGACTCGACGGAAAAACGAGAAACTGTTTCATCGAGGAGAAGAAAATGGGAGGAGATGGATGCTGAAATTGATAGTGGGAAGGTTGGAAGGATGGATTAATTTTCAGTTTTCAGTGCCTTTCGGATGCTTGCATTAATTAGAAACAAAATATGAACCAAACTAAATAAAAATCGGAATAATTGATCCCCAGGAAAGAAAGTTTAAAAAGAAAAGGCATTCCAAGGACATCAGCGACGCATTCAGGATTCATGCAGACCAACGCTACGCGAATTGCCAGGTGAGTTTCGAATTTCGTTCCGAGTGCAGGAGGAGTATTTAAGAAATACATCTTCGTTTGCAGAATGGTCCGCAACAGGTCTCGTGAAAGTTTATTTGTTGCAATAATAAATCATGACCGACGAAGCATTTCGAATTTCTTGTGATACAATTGAAGCTCAGGCATACGACTTACTTGAATCATCATCATTGTTGTTGTTGTTTTATTTGAAAGCGCATTGCAGTCTCAAAATGAACGTTTTTGGTGATTCTTCAAAACTTGCCGCTTCAAAACCACAATTTAAATTTTTCTGGGTGGAGGGTTCTATTGGAGATGAGTTCCAATGAACGGCTAATTTATTTATGTTTGAAATGAACAGCTTATTTATTTATTTATTTATTTATTTATTTATTTATTTATTTATTTATTTATTTATTTATTTATTTATTTATTTATTACGTGAAGGGCTTCTATTTCCAAAGTCCAAACAGAACTTTCCTCCAAAATTGAAGTTGATTCTTGAACTCATGAAATGTTGCTCACTGTTTGGTGCTGGGATAACTTTTCAGTTATTTCTGGGAGAGCAAAGTTTGGCCACACAGGTGGAAAAAGATCTGACACTGATTAAAATGTGAAAGTATTCCACATTTGAGATCAACATCAGGATCTGCAAATCATTGTCTCTGGTATTTTGTGGTGGACCTAATAAGATTTTAGGGATCCACCACAACACCAAAGTCAGATTGAGTACATTAAAACTTTTCTGGATTTAATTGCAGCATTAAAACTCCAATTAAAACTTCAGTTTCACATTTTAATCGTTTTCAGTTACAAATAACCAAAACAATGACTTATAAACAATTACTTAGACTTTCGCAGTGATCTCGAATATTTCTTGAGTTTCCACGGTTCTTGCAGACGAAATGAAACTCGAAGCTGTACCGCGGAAATTCCCATTTTACCGATTCAGAAACTCTCGGCCATCCATCAGATGCCAAATGTTTCTCGATCGCGTGACACGCCTCCATAGTACGTCTACATGTATGGAGTCCATGCAACATTTACCTCAGTTGTTGGGAATTATTTCAATTAACATTTAATTAAGAGAAACTTAATTGAAGGAGGAAAATCGATTTGATAAGCGTCGGTTGAAAGTTTTAATCCCATGCAACTTGTTGAGTCGTTTGTAATTCCTGACTTGCATGAAGTGTCCACATAAGTCGGAATCCTGAAATTGTCCGGTCAACCGTGAATATTTACTTACGCATGAACGAACTGCCTTTTGTGATTTGCTCCGATTGTGTGTTGTTTCCAGCTGCTTCTTTGAATGCGTTGCGTACCGAACTCAACACGTCGTGAAGGAATTTTTTTTAGAAAATTATTGAATTAAGCGATGAATATTTTGCTAGAAAATGTTTTATTGATGGATGGAACGACTTTAAGCTCAAAGACCTTGATCGTGCGTGACGACAATGGATATTCAAACTTATTTTTATTCAATGTAACTCTCATGTTTTTAAATATATACTGAACTTGTCATAATAATTATAAAAATGATAATAATTTTACTACATCCTAAGGGAGCCGTGCGTTATCTGATCACCGGCACGTAAATTGTGTGCCAGTTAGTTCTTCAGCGACCTGCGTGCCTCAAAGCTTTTTACCAATCTCCATCACGGTTTAGGAGGCAGGTTATTGCGAGATGGATTACCACAGTCGTGGCCAGAAATGCCCGAGCACTGAGTGTCCTTGTCACTCAAGACAAAGATCAATCGTGAAGATGTTGAGCTGAATCGTGGCTGAATCAGAGGGGATGATCAGTTAAAAGAGAGTCTCGAATCCACACCCTTGAACGGATAAAAATCCCTGATTTACATGCGTGGAACAGCGAACGTCACATTATAAGCTGTGATGACAAACATTGTGATGTCACGGTCCTTAGCAACGTTCATCAGCAGCAAGTCCACCAAATGCAAAACTTCTGACATCCTTCGATAGATGGAATAAAACAGCCCAAGGCAGATCAAATGGGGGAGTTTTCAGGCTCCTTCATCGACTCATGGAAAAAGATTGGTCTTCTGAAAATATTTCTGATCCGCAAAGAACTTATCGGAGCAGGAAAATGCAAAGGGGAAGTCTACGTGACAAGAACGACTTACCATAAAATCTTATAAAATAATCTTTGCCAATGTTGTAAGAGCGGTCCTTGGGGTTTCCAAGGTTTGAAGGACAATTTTGAGTTCATTTTTTTTACCTTTGAACATGTGTGCTGTTTTGAATATTAATCTGGTCTCATTAAAATTAAATGTGGTTGCGGCATTGGAGTTTCGAGACCATTTTAATATGGCCATGAACATGGATGGATAGTAGAGAATTCACTTGGAGATAATTTTGTCCTTAAGTAAGAAATTCTTGGCAAACAAAACAAGACATTCAAAGATCAGAAACTCGCATCTCAGGGTTTCTACGAGGAACGAGGATGGATTTGAATTAAAGACGCCATTAGGAACACAAAGAAAAAAAAAATGAACGAAACATGGCTGTCAATCGGACGATTAAAAGTGACCGATGCGACTTCCTGAATGGCCGTTGTCGCTCCCTGACTTTTGATGAAAAAAAAATGCGGTATCAGATCATCGAATTGCGAAGAGTTTGTTCGCCCTGGAAATGTTGTCCACCAAATGATGATGCGAACATTAATTCATCTGGAGAGGGCTTCGGGGTCATAATAAATATATAATAGTTAATTATCATAATACCATACATATAATAAATATGCTTATAATAATAATAATAATGTATATATAATAATAATAATAATAAACAAATAAATAAAATATCGACTGTGCAATATGGAGTCAGTATCCATAAGCCAGCAGTCCAAAAAGACTTTCCATCTTCACAAGTGAATGGAAAACACAACTTATTTACAAACGTACTCAATAAAGACACAGCAAAAGTTTTTACCCGATATAACTTCACATCCGCTCGAATGAACAGATGCCACAAATAAAACTGATTGGCAGGAACCGTCAAATATTGCAATGTTTGGCTCTAAAATATTGAAAATAAAATTAACTTCAAAATACTTTATTGAATCTTTATTTTAAAATGGGTGACCAATCACCGGTTAGTAAATAATTAGCATCTCCTTGGACGTTGCCGTCACATGTCGTTTCGTGAACATTTGAAGACATCTCGCGATTAATTGAATAATATTACAACATGAGTGAATAATATTATCTGTGAATTTAGGGGAAATTTAAAACAAAAAGGATTAATACATAAAAAATATTCATTATCAAAAGAAGTTTTTCACTCACTGAAACTTTCAAACCAAATTTCGAAATAAAGAATATCTGAGTGAGTGACAGGCAGAAGACAACTCATAGGATTGGACCTTTAGTACCCTAACCCTAACTCATTCAGACCGTTAACCTAAACCTACTTTACCTTCTAGATTTTGGAAATCCATGGCAAGCCGATAGAATCTGCCCGTAGTTCATTCAGGTTCCGAAATAAGGATGTGGACATCGAGGGGTTATTACCATGCCTTTCCACCGATTAGTATGCTTATGGTAAACTTTGCGATTTGTTAGAATCACAGAATAATTAATAAATACGCAATAGATATTGATAACTATAAATTATAATTTGTAAATTCTAGGCTCGTGTAGATTCCGACGAAACAGTTGCAACGAATCAAAAACATTTGCAGTTCTCAGTTAAAGGTTTTAACTCGAAACCTTAAATTTCCGTCTTTTCTTTGCTGTACGATTGCCTTGCTTCATTTCAACATGAATCGGTATTCAATTAGCCAGACTTTCAAAACATTGTGTGCATAATTCGAGGATTCATAGATTCATTTGTTCAATCAATTCCATTCACACCGACCGCATCAGAAGACATCAAAGTCCGACGATAATTAACCCCGAATTGATGACAACGTTTCCATGCCAACCTCCGCAACTCCCCCCGAGTTTGCAATTCATGGTTTTGAAGCGGTGAAATTATATTTTGAGTCCCGAATAAGAATTATTTCGAAGGCACCAGATGCGCCTCTGTTCGAATCCAGTGACCACGCATCGTCGTAACGATTGCATCTCCCGCATAGAAAGAAGAAACGAGAAATTATTAATTCGCGTGCGATTCTCCCCATGAAGCGATTGTATTCCCTGCATATCCCTTCGAACAACGTGCCTCATGAAACAATGAAACGAGAGGCAAAGTACCTCCATCTTCTTGATGTCTCCAAATGCAGCAGTAGATGCAGCAGTTTTTCATTTAAAAGCGGAGGAAGAGGCCAAGCTGTTCACGGCCATGGTTCCTTCTCGTGGTGGGTTCGTTCGATTCGTTGTCTCAATGTTTTCCTTGATCTTAGCTAATCTTAGCATCTTGGGTTTTTTTGTTATTTACTGTATTTAAATATTAATTGCGAATTAATGCAAAGATTTTCTTCAAGGTTTCGATGTTTTGCTTTGTCGGGAAGAAAGCAACGTTCTTTAAATATTTCAACTTTTCTTTCAACGGTAAAAAATATGAAATATACAATCGTTTGTTTATTTATTTATTGTTTATGATTTTGTTGTGATTTATTCATTAGTTGTTTAAGGCGATGCCAGTTATGAATGTGTTGACACATTGAATGGCATTCGATTCCAATGTTTTGTTGCTCCCTCAACGTTGCGCAATAGCTTCGCGATCAAACTTCTAAATATGCATGACACGAAATAGTTTTCATCCTTCCTGGTAAAATACTTTTGCAAACAACGGTTTAAATAAAATATTTGGTGATAATTGAATAGGTTTATGAATAATTAATCGGAAGTTCATGAAAGTCAGGAACAAAGAAGGAAGAAATAATGAAAGATGTCAACCTGATTGCAGTAGTTTTGTTAACCACGAATATTGCTTCATTTGAACCACGTGAGTTTCAAGCAGTTTTCCAACTGAGTTTAGATTTATTCCAGACGTTCGCAAGACATCATCGTAGTAGTCACCGTCATCGTCATCGTCATCATCGTTATCATTATCATCATCACCATCAATGTTATCGTCGTCACCATCGTCGTCGTCATCGTCATCTCCATCGGAGTCTACAATTCCTAAGCTTGCCTTTAAACGGCAATTAATTTGAAAACCTTCCCAAAACACGTTTGATGTTCTTGATGACTGTCACCACCTCCTTGTCACCAAACTTGAGTTTATGAAAGAATGAATGGATGGATGGATGGATGGATGAATGGATGGATGGATGGATGGATGGATGGATGGAAGAACAAATGAAAGAATGGAGGAGTGGAAACGTGGTAATTTATACACCCAGAGGGACCAATAATTGGAATGGCGAAGTTTCCAGGCGAAACCCGAGAACATTTTAGAAATTATTGCGTTTAAAAAATAAAAAATAAATAAATAAATATAACGAATAAGCAAATAAAGTAAACGGATTATTTCAAAACAACTTGACTCGACCTTTGCCCGATGAAAATGACCTTCGGATTTGCAGTTAAAAAACTCCTCGGTGAACCCGTCAGTCATGAAATGCAGGCGAATCTCCGTTGAAACTTTTGCAGATTGCGACGTTCTCATCGAAAGTTCAGACCGAAAGTCCGGGAACATATCCTCTCCAAACTACCCGAACCACTACCTGCCGAACCTGAAATGCATCTACAGGTTGATCGCCCTGCAACACGAGAGGGTCAGGGTGGAGTTCAAAGACTTTGAAGTCAGAGGGGTTCCCCCCAGGTTTTGGAATTGCTGTCGAATGAAAATTTAATTATTCAACATTTTAGGTTCAAAATGTTCAGTAATTAATAATATTTTATTATTGTTATTATTATTATTGTTATTATTATTATTATTATTATTATTATTATTATTATTATTATTATTGCATGTTATTCATTTATTATAGCCGCAATTTAATTCTTAAATTTAAATTTAATGTTGAAATTATTTTAAAAATTTCCTTCCATTTGTTTGCCGTTTCCAGGTTCTCACTTATTCTGGTCTTCCATTGTTTGATTATTATTTGTTTTTTTGTATGTTAAGATTTGTTTTTTTACCAATTAATTCATTAATTTGTTTTTAATTATCAAATTTATCAAAAATTCGGCATCAATTCCTAGTGTTATTTTTTGATCTTTCGGAATTTAAACAAATGGCGGAGTAACCATTCCATATAATATATATTTATATTATTTATTTGTAATACATCTGTATATACATTATTTATTTGTATTATATATTTCTTTTATTTATTTGTAATATCTATTTCCATTGTTTATTTGTATTATATATTCGAGTTATTATAAACCTTGATTAAATAAAACATAAATCTTAGAAAAATTGAATAAAATTGAAAGAAAATATTCCCCTTTCAAATGAACCGTGAAGAAGTACATCTCCACGTCGCCAATCGATCACGGATGTCCCTCATTCCATCTTCAAATATTAATTAATTGTATTATTAATAACAATATTATTAATTAATTGTATTATTAATAACATTAAACAATATTCTTCTTTTTTAAATTAATTAACGCATTAAATTAATAATATCTGGCATTATTTTTTACTGCAGCAAATATTTTTTTGGACCCTGAAATTCTAAGGAAGACTTCCTTTGCGTCGAAATGACTTTTGATTTGATTACATTTGTTCATTAAATCATTAATAAATCATTATCGGATGTTTGTTAAACTGCTATTAAACCTATACCAACCAACAAACAACACTAAACGTATACGATAGCACACACACGATAACAACATAACAACATTCTTTGTCCAAAATTTGTCTTTAAAATTGATTGAAAACATGTTGCTCGAACAAAACATTAATCTCTAAAAGGTTTATTAAGTTTCCTTTCACAACTTTTACGACAAAATCAAACACAAAATTTTAAAAAAATCAGAAGCCATTTAATTACGCTGGTTCCATTGAAATTCCATGTTTTAATGGCCCTGATGTTTCATAGGTCACGAGAACTAAAAATTATTCCTTTCTATATTAAGTGTAATTTGATTAGTCCTCCACGTTTTGCTTAATTATTTTTGCCAACGATCATTCATTCATTCATCCATCCGTCCGTCCATCCATCCATCCATCCGTCCATCCATCAATCCATCCATCCATCCATCCATCCATCCATCCATCCATCCATCCATCCATCCATCCATCCATCCATCCATCCATCCATCCATCCATCCATCCATCCATCCATCCATCCATCCATCCATCCATCCATCCATCCATCCATCCATCCATCCATCCATCCATCCATCCATCCATCCATCCATCCATCCATCCATCCATCCATCCATCTCCATCCATCCATCCATCCATCCATCCATCCATCCATCCATCCATCCATCCATCCATCCATCCTTCAATCCATTCATCCATCCATCCATCCATCCATCCATCCATCCATCCATCCATCCATCCATCCATCCATCCATCCATCCATCCATCCATCCATCCATCCATCCATCCATCCATCCATCCATCCATCCATCCATCCATCCATCCATCCATCCATCCATCCATCCATCCATCCATCGCAGTCTTTCCTTCGTCGCGGAAGGGAACTTGATAAATTATTGTCCATTGTAACTGAATTCCTTCCCTGCATTCTGCTTTTCTCCGATATTTTCGAGCAATGAGTTTTGCGAAACGTCAAGATATACAATTGCAACGACATCTAAAATTGTAACCAACACCGTTAGTTAGAAATAACATTATTATGAATTACATAAATAGCATTACGAATAAATTAATATATAATGAATGAAACAAATTGTGTAAAAGTAAATTAAGTAAGAAAAGTGTAATCTTCTTAGGTAGCGACCCAACGGGCTAAGAATAAATTTAAATAAATAATTAACGAGAATTTATGAATGACAGAATTGATTATCGCTTCAGATGCCTGAATGACTACGTAGACGTTTACACTCAAGTGTCAGACTCGACCCAAGACCTGCTCGACGTCCCACTCCACGGAAGGTTCTGTGGCAGCGGCCTGGAACTCCTGCCGAAGATTCTCATCTCCATGCACAACGTTTTCATCGTCGGTTTCTACAGCGACCAGCAGAAGGAGGAAAAAGGATTCCTGGCGTCCTTCGCCTTCATCGACAGTTGTGAGTTGAAACTGAAAAGTTGTCTTCTTGCGAATCTTCGGAGCGTTTCACGAGAACCTTTGCAGGCATTTCTGGCAGGAATTCAGTTGAGCCCTGAAAAAGTGAAATGAAAATTTAAAAATGGTGCGAACATCCTTGTTAACATTTTACGCTAATCGGTTTAATTACATGATTAATGTGATAATCTACACTTTAAATCCTACATCATCATCAACAACAACAACAACAAGTGATCATATTAGCTTCAGTTGATCGTAACAGGTCCTTTCTTTGAATAGCTGGAAGTAAAAGAATGTTTTGCTGTTTTTGAGAGGGAATGTTCATATTCTATCTGCTTCTCTGGGGAAATAAGTATGATGCGGTGGTGTGCTTTCATATACATACGTGTATGATGTTCAAGGCGTACATGTATGATGGTGAGACGCCCAATAAAACAATTACTTTCGCTGGCAATTAGTCTACGAGCTTCGTAGCTTCAATTTTCGTTCATATTATTCAGGTATTTCATAAAAATAGCAGTTCCAAGCAAATAAGGACTTTAATATTTTGCTAATAAAAATTTATTTACAATAAATAACGGCTCGTCGGAAGGCGAAATTACCAACTCCCGCATATGAAAGCACATCGCCTAATAGGACGTACGCTCAATTGGTCAGAGAATTCTATTTATAGCAAGCTGCACAGCCGGGTCGACATGATGCCGGGTATGCCTTCCGTGAAGTTTTTAGTGCTTCCGTGTCTCTTGTGGAAAATAATGCTTAACAAGTGATAAACAAGTGATAAACAAGTGATAAACAAGTGATCATGCAAGTGATCAAACACCTTTGCAATCGCAAGCCATCTACAACGTGGGGACTCCTGCACCTTGGAACCCGTGCGGACAAACCATCCACGGCATGTCGAAACCCTCCGGTCACATTTACTCACCGACTTACCCCGGGGTCTACCCGGACAACGTCTTCTGTTTTTATCGCCTGATTGGGGTTCAGAGACAGCGCATCAGACTGACGTTCGAGGAGATAGACTTATACAGCGGAGGAGATCAGTGAGGAAGTTTGATTGAATTTTCTATCTCCATCCTGTCGCTCGTCTGCTCATCTACACCTTCATCGCAAGATTTATTTTATCTTTTTTCTTTATTTTTTTTTTTAAGTTGTCCATTCGATTCCATCAAAGTTTACGACGGACCCTGGAACACGAGTGAAGTCATAGAAACTTATTGCGGTCATCGAACCAACGTCACCGTGTATTCCTCCTCGTACAATCTGTACATACAATTTGTGACTAAAAGTGGTCGAATAGAACCCACCAAACGTGCCTACGTCCCTCCGTGGGATGGCACCAGAAACGAGGAAGTTTCAATTCAGAGGAGAGGATTCAAGGCCTCTTATGAGATTTCTGCTCATTTCGTCGACCTGAGTTGGTTTCTAGCGTCCCTTTTTTTTTTTTAGTTTTCACGCAAAATTAACACGTTTTCATCGTTTAAAGCATTCATTCGTGATGGAAAACATGTCCGTGGCACAGGTGCGTTCGGTGATTTAACTCTAAATCTTGGACGGAATACTTAATTTTTTTTTGCTTCGTTCAAAAAGAGTGCGACCAAATGGTTCTCAGCAGAAACGAGTCAACAGGGTACGTAATCAGTCCAAACTTTCCCAACAATTACCCTCTCGGGGTGGTCTGCAGCTACTACATAGACGGACTCGAAGACAAACAAAACCTCGAAAAAGCCAAACTCATCTTTGAACTTCTCGACATCCCGAAATCTCACGAAAAGTTGAGTTGACGCCTTCTTAATCTCATTCGATTCATCGTTTCGTAAGGCCGAATCTACTTCGCAGTTGCAGCAATGGCCACCTGAGTGCCTATTTGAGGGGTCAAACGGATCAAGCAGACCTCGTCATTTGCGGGTCCTCGTTGGTTCCTCCTCTCGTGAGTTCCAATCCTCGTCTGCTGTTGGTCTTCAACAGCTTGCAATCGAAATACTCCGGACATGGTTTCAAAGCGAGATTCCATTTTTTAACAGGTTTTCCTAAATTCTTAGATGCAAAATTGTAGTAAAAATAAATAATTTAGAAATTACGTTAAGCAACCGATTGAACGTTGTTCTTTTAAATGAGCTTATTTCTTGCAGATTATGCAATCCCAGGCACTCCTGCCACGGAAGCGAGCAAATGCCACTTCATTTACAGAAGCACGTCGACACTTCACGGTACTTTCAACTCCCCGAGACATCCCAGCAATTACCCGGACGAAGCCAGTTGCATCTACGAGTTTTTAGGTCTTCAAAGCGAACAAATCAGAATCACTTTCGAGACTTTTAAGCTCGAAAACTCTTCTCAAACACCGAGGTGTGCAAAAAAAAAATTTTTTTTTCTTGTTTTGATTGATTTTCCGTGAAAATTGTTTGACATTCCTCAGCTGCAGCGGAGACTACGTTCAAATTTACAACGTTTTCCAAACGCCACACGGCAAGAGTTCCTCTCAGCCACCATCATCCGTTGTGACTCACATTAATCCGGGAACCGATTTGTTGACCGGTGTGTACTGTGGAGATGTAATTCCAGGACCCCAGTTATCAGAGGAAGAAGCCACATCAGTCAAAGTCCTTTTCATCACCAACAGCCAAGGAGTCAACACAGGATTTAAAGCAAAGTACGAATTCATCGAGAAAAAGGCCCACAACAAACGTGAGTCTTTCTCTTGATGCCCATCCTCGCTGAGTGAAAATAAATAAATAAATAAATGAATAAATAAATAAATAAATAAATAAAACTAATTATTAATATTTATGAAATATTTACAAACATACTTCATTATTTCATTGCCCTGAAATACTTTCAATTGATGAGCGGTTGTGCCTAAAAATGTCTTTAAAATTCAAGACGGATGGACCGAAGAGCAGTTTGCAATGCGTGTCGAAATAGGAAACGTTCCTTCAGGACATTCACGTGACCGACAAATGTGAAGAAAATGAGTTTCAAAATGTGATTTTAGAATGCTCACGGATACTGAAGAGTTTCTGAGGTTTCGAATAAAGTCGTAGAACGCTGAACTCAGAGAAAAATATCCTTCGAACCAAAGACCAAATCATTTGAATAACGACAATCCGTCCACTTGTCTTGGTGGATAATCACCTACCTGGCGATTCTCAGATTCTCACAATGACCTTCAATGCATCCATCTATTCGATTTCATGCAGGTTGTTTCTACAACATAACTTCGGGTTCGGGGGGTCAGATATGGTCTCCAAACTTCCCTCACAAGTACCTCATCAACAGCACTTGCGAGTGGCTTATCATTTCCAGGCACCCAGGCGGAAGAATTCTGCTCATGTTTGTCTTCTTTGCAATGGAAAGGAGCCAAGATAGTTAGCCGTTTGTAATCAGTAAACTAATGAACTAATGAATTAATTTAATGATTTGTTTATTAATATTTGTTATTAATATTGTTGTAATATTAATATAAACACTTTCATTCGTTTCAAATCATTTGCAAGAACTTGGATGTGGCAATGCAGTGTTGAAAATCTACTCGAACAGCGGTGGTTTTCCAACCCACGAACATTGCGGTATCATTGCAAAAGGAACAACAGTTCTTTCAGAAGGCAACTCCCTTAGACTCAGGCGAGTTGTTGTTGTTGCTGATAGTTGTTGTTGTTTAATTATAAAGATATTGTGAATGCTTTCGTTATTTTAATTATCATCTTTGAGATTCGATATTATTTTAATATTTATTGAAATACTTGAAATATTTATTGAAATATTTATTGAAATATTTGAAAATATTTATTGAAATATTTGAAAATATTTAACATGAATGAACGAAGCCATTCAAGTCGCGACATTCGTGGCAAATCAATCAAATTTCAAAATAAAACCAAAAAGCACAACCTTGGATTTCTTCAGAATTGATCTCAGTCGTGAAATTTTAAATATATTTTTAATAATTGTATAAAATATTTAATTAAAAAATATCGAATAATTTAAAATGTTCGGAATATCTGAACAAAAATCAAGAAATCGTTTGTTTACGAATACACGTTAAGCCTGGATTAAATGCTTTATTTGTGAATAAAATTTTAAACATTTAAAATAAAGAAGCCTACACAGTTTCTACAAATAGAGCTTTTAAATACCTTTATACTTTTAACTTCTATATTATACACTTTATACTTCTGGGCATCCCAGTTCTATACTTTCATCTTCTCAGCCGTTGTAAGTTGTCGATATAATGGCCAACTTCGACGAAAATATTTCTGATACCGATTCATAAAAAACCAAAATATTTAATTACATTAAATTATTCATCTTAATGTTAATTTACTCAATTAATTTAACGATTATTGACATCGAATTTAAACAAAATTCAAAGTTGTAATGTCAGACGATAGAGTTGGGATGATATGTGTTGATTTGGAACGCCCTGCTAATGTCATGCCAACGAACATCATGTTATCCTAAGTCATGTCAACGAACATCATGTTATCCTAAGTCATGTCAACTTATACATATCACATGCCCCAACCCTAACCCTAACCCGACATGAGATGGCAATAATCTTCAACAAATTCGTCAATAATTTTCAGTTAAAAGATTGACTCGAGATTCTATTAATTTCAAATAATAGCTTGAAATTCAAAGTGAAATTCTTTCAATCAGGTTCGTCAGTTCAGCTCGTGCGATTGGAGCGAAAGGATTTCAATTGACTTGGACTGAAGTGCTTTCTGTTGATTCGAAAGGTCCTCCTTCGTAGATGAAAACTGATGAGTCCTTTTTTCTTTATAGCCTTGTTGATGTTTTCCAGCTGTTATGGGGCGCGTCTATGGTTTATTATTGCACATTACTTGAGTTGTTGATATTATTGTCGTCGTTAATAGTGGTATTGCTATTGGCAGTAGTTTTTGTTGCTGTTGCTATTATTGTGCTTGTTGTTCACGAGGCAGGTTGTGACGGTTTCAAATGCAGTGTGACCGGTTACTGCATTCCGACTGAACTGAAGTGCAATAAAATGGACAACTGCGGAAGAAACGACAATTCAGACGAAACGGCAGATTGTGAGTTCGTTCGAAAGCATTCAGTTTGACTGGGAATTTTTAATTTTTAATTTATTTTTCAGGTGGTACGTTACTTGGCATTTTACGAGTCTAATGTTTGCTTAAAAGTGAACTTTAAGAAATTGAAAACACGGTTTCATTTCGACTCTCACGTGTTCGGCCCAGGTCACACGTATCAGGATAGCAGCATCTTGCAGATCTCCATAGCGACGGTAGGCACGCTGATGCTACTCATCGTGGTCTTCATCGCTTGTTTCGTCATACGCAAGCGTAAATCTCTGACGCGCAAGAGCAAAGGGGATGCCGGAATACGTCACAACGTCATGAGGCATCCATCGACGTCCGCACCCGTTTGCAAACCGAGCCACGCCTACGTCGGTCTGCTGGACGGGAAAGTCATCAAAGAACAAACTGAGAAAGTTTCAATAGTTTGATGTTCCGTGCGATGGTTTTTTTTTTATTTGTTGCGTTTAGAAAATAAAATAAAATAAAAGTATCTCTTTATTGCTTCCATTATTAGAAGGAACGAGTCCACAACCCTAGAGTTTTTTCTTTCGAACGATCGGTCGGCACGAAATCAAATTTCGCGGCTGCGCTCGAGTCGCGTCCCGCAGTGACGTCACTTCCTGTCGACGACTTCAATGGCGGATGGATGGTCGATGTTAGGGAGGACGTCGTCCCTGCGTACGTTGTACTCGAGGACCACGTAGAACAAAACGGCCGTCGTTAGGAGTCCAATCATGACGTACAACTTGAAGGAAGCGCAGACAAACATTCCCAAGGTGAAGGTCAACGAAGCTCCGAGACCCTGGAGCAGACGGACGTTCTGGAATGCCACTTCCTGCTCTTCCTGCTCGCAGCACAAACTCACCAGACCTACAGCGATGACGACGACGATGATGATAGTGATGATGACGACGACGACGACGATGATTAACAAGGACAATGACGATGGATAATGGATTTGATGAGCATCTTGAATGCGTCAACAATCGCAATTGCGTGGTTTCTTTTTTAACTCCATTTCAATAAAACTTTTCTGCAGCAGTTTCGCTTCTTATTTAAATAATTTATTGTTTATTATGTTATTATTTATTTATTTATTAAGTTGATACACAACCCAATCATCTCCGTCTCTTCATCCAGACTATAAAGATTCAATTGCAATAGTTGTAAGCAATAAACAAGCATAAGGCAAAGATACAACAAGATTCTCTGGAACAAATATTCATACAAGCACAGTGCAGTGGCAGGACAAGACGACAATTGAACTGTTGACAATTTACACGTTTCAGTCCTTTTGGCAGAAAATGGCAGAAAATACACGTGGACTTTCAAATTAATAATTAAAGATTTAAAAGCTTAAAAAATTATAATTCAACTTTTATTTCCTGGTCTCAGGCTTTTATTGTTATTTGATTCATTATTTAATTATTTCAATTACTTAATTATTTATTTATTTCAATTGTTTAATTATTTCAATTATTTCTTTATTTCAAGTTTAAGCGGCAGATAAAAATCATTACCATAAGACGTCGCTAATTTCACTCTTTGAATAAATAAATAAAATAACTTGTAATAAATAAAATAATAATAAAATTATATCAAGTCAATTAAACAAAATAATTTGTAATAAATAAAACAATAATTAAATCAAATTAATTCGAATAACTTCACTGACTAAATGTTTAAACGTCCACTTAATGAAAAAATAAAGACACAAACTCACAATTACACTGGGTCTGCCAGATGGCGTTGCAAACTCCCCAGAAGGCTGAAATAACAAAGAAGACTGGCATGAGGGTGCTGTCGGGGATCCAAACCAGGAGAACCACCATGAGTGCCATGTGGAGGATGCAGGCCGCGCCTATGAGGACCTCACGTGCCAAGCATTTCGAGATGGAACCGATGATGAAGGAGAAGATGAAATTAGTCACACCCATAGTCATCATGTTGTAACCCACGTAAGCCACGCCCACAGAACACGAAACGTAGGACTGTAAATATAAATTTCATTTATTAATATTAATTATATGCAATATCATAATTATAATATTAATATTAATGATATGCAACCATATTAATATCGGATTAAAATCCAAAAGCTGGTCGTTGATTCAGTTTTTGATGAAATGAATGCTACGACCATATTTAACATCTCCATGACAGCAAGAGGCAGATAACAAAAGCTGTGGATTCCTTCAACAAGGAGCAAGTGCACGTCAGATCTCTGATGTCCCCAGACACGTGATCAGGTATCGCACAAACAAACAAACAAACAAACAAACAAACAAACACGAATTGCAAGACATTCCAAATTTAATCTCAGATTCATAAAGTTATTCCGTAATAACTGGACTTAATTAAATATTTTAAATAAATATTAATAAATAAATTTAAAAATTTGTTAATAAATTAACAATTAAAGTATAACTTATCGGGAAAATAATAATGTTTAGAAAACTAATTTCCAATAGTTAATAAAACTATTTTACAATTTATATAAAAATAATATAATTATAATGTAATATTATAATTAATAATAAAACAATTATAAATAATAAGTGCTAAATAATAGTTAACGAATGATCCAATTAACTGGGAATGTTTATAATTTCAAATTATCACGTGACGAATCACGTTGAGGCAAAAGTTATGAGTTTACAAATTCTGCTGACAATGAAGTAGTTTTAAGTTATTAAAGCCATGTCTGGGCAAATACATAACTGAATAGATACGGTTGAAATGATTACTATTTATAATAATAATAATAATAATAATAATAATAATAATAATAATAATATTAATTAATACATTAATAATATCATACTAATCAACATTATAATTAACAATATATAATGTATGTTATACGTATGAGAATTATTAAGAAATAAGTTAACAACGTAACAACTATTACTTTGTAGACAGTGTTTAAGACAAACAATGAACCTTCGTGTAATCGGCACAGACGAAGGCCTGTTCGAATCCATTGAAGATGAGCAGTGGAATGAGGTAACTGAACTTCTTCCTGACTGTCATCAACTTCAGATTCTTCATCAATTGTTCCTTTTAAGTTTAAGTTTTTTTTCTATTTTCAATATTTACGTATTTACGAGCCGTAATTTGCATCTTATATTATTTATTATTTAAGTAATATTATTACGATTATACTTAATTAATTAATTAATTAATTAATTCTATCGTGTGGTACTATTTAGAATTTGAATTAATTTAATTTATCTTTTTAAATTTATTTCGTTTTAAAACGAATTTGTTTCACTAATGTAATGACTTAAGATCGAGAACATGGTATGGAACTGCAGAAAAAATAAAGTCGCACCCCGCACTGCGATGGAGCCTCGTCCACAGGGTTGTTCAATCTGCTCAGCAGGAGGACGGACAATAAAAGTCCCAGGGAGGCACTGCCCATGAAAACCCCCATCAGGGTCAATACGGGTTCAGGGACGAGGGTCACTGGAGTTTGGACGATTCGATGTTGCTCAATATTAATCACTGTTATTCAATGTTGTTCTATGTTCAATTCCATGTTGCAATTATTTCTACGTGTTAATATCGATATCAATTAAAGGTCCGAATAGCTGCAAACGAGGTTTCAATGCCTGCTCAATTGTATCAGCATTTTAAAATCATTGCAAATTCAAAGCGACATCACTGTAACATCATTTTAAAATCTTTACAACATCTTCCTCGCATACCTGGCGATGACGCATTAAGGGTCGGATGCTCCTCGCAAGAGTCGTAAATGCCGCAAAATGCCAGACTCGAACCAACGTTGGCGTCTTGAGAATGTTGTAGGAAGCTATAAAAACTGTTCTCAGACGAAGAGAGCAGAAACGAGGACAAGAGATTTCCCCAGACGTGAGACGTTTGGAAGGAAGCAAGGAAAATTCCGTTGAATCGGAACGAATTGTCGGGAGGTTTCCATTTGGAATTGTGTATCACGCTGCGCATGTAGGACACTTGAGCGCTCCACACCAAACTCTGCCCGAAGCCCACGCAGATTGAACTCGGCACGAGGGTGAAGAAATGGGGCCAAAAGTTGGCAGCAATCCAGATGAGGTAGGACAGGAAACCGAGGACTATGGACCATTTGGACGTCAGACGATCGACCAGCGTCGGTCCGAAGAGCGAAGTAAGAAACATAGTCAGGTGAAGGCAGCTCAGAGATATGAAGCCCAACCTTCCGGCTGCATTTAAACTTGACTGAAGGTTTTGAATCGACCTGAATGCTGTGAAGACCAAAAGGAAACTCAGAGAAAGAACGATCAAGTTCTTCGTTGCCAAGCAACTGGATGGGGGGTCAGAGGTCAACTTGGAAAAGTTTGCCAGGGAATTACGCGTGTCTCCGTTGATTCGGGGTTCTTCAAAATCTTCGACCCCGTCGCTTTCAGTTGCCGCTTTGTAGCTGGCTTTGCGTTTCTTTCTGCGTGAGGAGAAATGTAATTATAACTGAATATAATCATAATATAATTATTTCAAAGGAATTATATTCGGTTTCATACGTGAGAATATCTAAAAGTTTGTATTTATTTGTAAAAAATAATTTATTTATCGTTTATAAACGTTTCAAACTTGACGATTCCATCGATGAAGTCATTTTGACTGTTTGGCAGTTTGGTCGCGTGACGATAGCTTTCATTTCTTGGACGTGTTGTCTGAGTGGCGATGACGTAGCTGGGTCTACGAGGACGATACAAACTGAAGTCGAAGGTCAAGTTGGCCGTGAGGTCCCAGGGGGACAGCGACATCTCGGAGGTTCAAAAAAACATGGCACAACAAACGCTCTTCTTGTCCTGGTAACAATAATTGAACGATTATTTTATCAGGTTGTAATTTTAATTATTCCATGCAGTTTTATTTTCCATCTCTGATGCTAGCAGATCCCAATTTAGTTCGGGCAAGATTTTTATTAAAAATCAAGATCGTCATAATTTAAACCGTTTTTTAAAAAATTGTGAAATAAAATAAATTGCCATTAAACTAAACATCATACTTGCATACACAGTTTATTTCATTCACTAAATCACCGACTGTGTTAGCACGACATGCAAGGAAGGTTACAAAATTGTAACGCGATTTACTCGGTTAGCTCAAAGATTTTCAATGATATTCACAATAAATAGGAAATTTCGAGGATTTATTGCAACTTTAAATGCTTTTCCATTTGATCCTTTGGCATCGGCACATCTGATGTTGCATCCTATTCCAATGTTTCGCATTTATTTCCACTTTAAAAAAAAGCACTTCAATATGAAAATATTGCAGTTCAACTCAACTCACTGCGTCGGAAGGAGCAAGTTAAATATTCAGTTCAAACATGGATGAAAAACACTATCGAACGAAATACAAACGAACGAACATACCTCGTTGAGATGCCAATTCAGAGCAATCGATTAAAAGATCGATCGATTAAAACATTTAATTGTTCGTTGTTGATCTCCTTTGCAGAGGAAAGTGGAATTTGAAATAAAATTTAAAATCAGGATGTCAGCAGGAAGGCAAACAGCTCCTCTGCTGCCAACAGCTCCACATCTCCTCAGACTGGACATTCAGTTGTGCACTCAGCAAGCAACTCTCCTGTTGCCTTGGAGATCGTGCTTGTCTTGGATTTCCTGCTCGTTATTTGCAATAATTTAATTGTATTATTATTACTATTAATATTATTAATACTATTATTATTATCAATACTACTATTGTCATTATTATTAGACAATTACATAATTCATGCAATTAATATTTATCCATTGTAACTGAAGAGAAATATTTTTTAAGCAACATAAAGCAATGTCTTTAAGTGCCTTTGCAAAATTTTATTGACAACCTGAACATCATAAAGAAAAGGACAATCCAAAGGAAAGGATTTTCTTTTTGTTATTAAGAAATTATCATTTTTATGAAATTTTTGAAATTATGGCTGCATGCTTCTGAATGTAATTGTAAACATTGTAAGTTTTCTCTTTGACAACAACGTGCCCGTCTGTGTGCAAAAAATAGGGGGACCGATTATAACGGCTTAATTTGAGTTTGTTGAAATAGAGATTGTGGAACTTGCCTTGAATCAAGATCCTAGAATTAAAAGAAAACTAGGACCCGACACACAATTGAAAAAATGGCTTTTAAAATGATAAATATGGATTAGTAATTGAATGAATCTAAATTGTTGTTCGCTCCTTAGGACAAATTGGTCAAAACTCATATAAAATCAAATCAAATTCTTTGCAGTTGTTCAAAGATTCATTGTTGATGGCAGCATTTTACACGTTGTGGGAAGCACGTGGAAGAGCAATTAATGTGCACGTGGTACACCTGGTCACCTTAAAACAGGTCAATGACCTACTTTGCAAAGAAAGAAAATCGATCAAATTATTGTGATTCAACGTGAGGCCAACCAAGCGGAGAGCGAGGAAAGTGTTTGACAAAGTTGATGTGACGGACAAAACTATGAATTATGAAATGGTGAAACATCAACGAACAAACATCAATATGAACCATGAAGTTCTAATAAATAAATAAATGACTCTATTAACTGTCGAAATAAAAAATATTAAAATGTTTAATCTCGTAAATAAATTGTAAAATTATTTAATTTATTTAAGTTAAGTTTTTCAAGACTTTAGTAGAAATAATTCGGTAGAAGGAAAATAAATAGCAAATGCAGCTCCAAACCCCGAGCAAAGCGCTTGATGAGTATCAAGACCTTTCAGCGGATAATAAATTATAATTCAATTTATAAATAATCAAATAATTCATTTTATGAAAGCAACAATTCTTTTAAACCTGGCGACCAGAGGCCAGAATTAATTATGAATTCATTAATTGGCACTTAAATGTCAGCATTACAACATTATTGGTATTATATCACACGACACTCCCAGCTACACTCAGTCACTTGTATACCAAGTTGTGTCTCTTCTCTTTATAAATAAAAATGTAACTGTGCGTTTGTGTGTCATATCATTTTTCTCTGAAAGTTGTTCACCGATTGCCTTGAAATTTTGAAACAACATTGCGCTTAGACGAGTGTTTTACATGGGAAAAGTATGATTTTTAATTTTTTCTTTTCAATTTAACCACTGAATTGAGCCACTGAAACGCGTGCAGTTAGTCCATGTGAGACTTAATTTAATGAACTAAGTTTCTAGTTGCCATAATCTCCAAATAAATGTAAAATGCAAAATTTTCATTTAATTTAATTTGTTAAATTGGTTATTTGCTTTTCTGTTAAGAGTGATGGAAAGATTAGGAAAAGTTAAGGAAAAAAGAATGCCTTCCTGTAGTCTAAGGTCGTGTCAGTGCAATTAATGTAAATAATTCATTTGTGTGGCGCCATGCAGAGGCGGATGTAAAATACCTTAGCGGGGAAAGGGACACGTTGGAACAAAAAGAAGCCAAGCTTTTTTCACCAATTGTGGAGGAGTTAAAATTTTCGTCGACTTTTTACTCCAGATTTGTTGTGGTAGGTTAACGTTGGTCTTGCACAGCAACAAGATTCAATCTGAAATTTCGGCCCTCAGATCGCCAGACACATTCTGTTTCAATTTGAAAAGCAACGATGGTTCGCGATTTCCGCCTACAAATCCTCTGGTGGTGCCTGGCACTTGAAACTTTTCGCTCACCTCGGGACCGTTAAGTCCATCAAGTTCCATTTCGTCTCCTAGAATTGTATTTTTTTTTAAATTTATATTTTCCATCCGTCAGTGATGGTAATCATGCGTTTCAAAGGGATCTCCGGCGAGGGACTAATTAAATACTGATTTGGATTTTCTGGTTGAAAGGCAGTCTTCGGGAGGTCAAATCGGGGTATTAGAAAATCATTTCCTCTCTTTTGAAGAAGTTTATTAAGGAGGAAATGTTATTATTTCCGGCAGGACAATGTTTCGATCCACACTTCCAAGAAAGAAAATGAATTCGTCAAAAGCAGAAATTTAAAAGTTCAGACTTAGACAGACCTGGTTGTCAAATTAAAAAAAAAACCGTTTCGTTTCATGACACATCAAAGTTGGTTTACAACAGTGGAAGACAGTTCATATAATCTGACCTGAAAAAAAAAGCTCTTATAAGAACTTATAACGGAGGGACTTTATTAACAATGACATGTGATTCAATGTTATTCTGAATAAATTAGCATTATTAGATTATTTTAGATAAGCGGAACTTTTTACATGTTTTGCAGTTGCATTGTTCATTTTACGACTTTTAATAACTATTTATTTTTATTTTCATAATTAAGGTTTAAGAGGCATCAAATTAATGTACAGAGACAATTTATTCACAAATTCACAGTAACTAGCGCGCCTTGAAAATCATATTTGTAGGTCCCTTCGTGGTTTCCATATCCGCTGATAAGTAAAATAAAAAAGCCGGAGTTTCCGTTGAAATTATCGAAACACTTTGTAATTAACACTTAATTTTAATATTTAAATTTTAATCGTTGTTATGCATTTAGTTAGTTGATAAGTTCAATCAGAACCTGGTCGATTAAAGATGAACTACGTACGGATTTAATGAAAGATTAGAAACCGAATGAGGAACGTATGATATGTTAAAGTATGAACGTCTTCCTACAGTTTGTAAATCAACAAAAATTATGGCAAAGATTGAAACATTATCAAGTTGAAAAAATAAAACTTCCTCCAAGTTTTAAAACCAAGCATTATTAGTTGCTAAAAATGCTTAAAAAAATAGTTCCTTTCAGCTGGAATTGATGAAAAAAGGATTTTAAGTGGAAGACCAAATTTTGCATGAATCTCTGACTGGAGAGAAGTTTCCAGGCTTCTTGATGGAGTTTCAGAGTAGATGAAAAAGTCACGTACATGAGACTGATTTATGGCCGTTTTGGTCCACGGATGATAGGCCGTGTTAATGCAACAAATTCGGCGTGCATGTCCCTCGATTTACTCGCAATCCTCTTTCTTCGCAGGAAACAAATTTCCTTCGAACCATCTTTTATTTCATTTGTTTTTATTGGAAAAGGAGCTTACTTTAATACTCATATTTGAGTTACTATCGGTCAAATAAGCGCTCGTTTATTTGCTAGTTTCGGCAAAGACAAACAGGAAAGTTTCATTTCGAGGCAAAGGTCTGGTCGTTTTCTCATGATCGGAGAGTTGTGCCGCTGAGCATGAAGTTGGAGTAATTCATGGCGATGTGTGTGCACCCTTTAGATTGGCTATCGATCATTGACATGCCTCCTCGTGAGAACTTGGCCAAACCCTGACAGTTACACTCACATCCACACAGACTTCTACCCCCAATCTACTTCCTTGTTACTTGTTAACAGGTTGCAATTCTTTCCTACTCCATCTTATTAACAGGTTGCAATCTTTTCCTATTCCACCTAATTAATGTTTGACCACCACTCCTTGCATGTGTGCTTCCTCGTGCGAATATGGCGCATTAGCCACTTGATATTCGCTTCGTCGATCCGCCCCTACGTGACTTGAATACAGGAGATGGAGAATATCTCTCTGCAGGAGACAAACTTTATGAGTAACTCCATCAAATTAGGACACATTCAAACAAGTCTTTTTCAACAAAATAACGATTGCAAATTAAATCAGTACATTAAATTATATATATGAAACAAATAACAATTTTCAGCTCAAATGGACGACATCCAAGCAGGTCATTCGTTCAATCCTTTTGCCCTTAGTTTTCATAATCAATCCCAGGACCTTGAAGACCCCTTGAAAGCTCCCCCAGAAATTGGTTTAAACTTCTAGAAAAGACTTTTTACTGAAATCGAAGCACGACATTTGAACTGATTTCTTCGGTCAAACTTTCATCAGAAAAACTCGAAGGGAAAGATTCGCTTGATCCATCAAATGAAGAACTGCTTCGCTTCTCTTTTTGTCGGCGATTGCAAAACCAGACACGAATGACTTCCTTTTCGAGTTGAAGTTTGTCTGACATCTTGCCAATGTCCGAAGCAGACGGTTTTGGCTGCTGACTGAAAGCCTCTTCAAGAACTTCTTTGACGTTTAAGTCGATGCTGGTTCGTTTCTTTCTCTTCTTGCTCTGTGAGGCCATTTTGTCGATGTTCGTCGGGGAATTCCTACTCGAATCGGTTTCTTCAAGCCACTTCTCAAGCAGAGGTTGAAGCTTTTTCATATTTTTCAGACTTAGTTGTAGAGCCTCGAAACGGCAAATTGTTGTCTGAGAGAAGACGTTGCCATAGAGAGTTCCCAGGGCCAGACCAACATCGGCTTGGGTGAAGCCCAACTTAATTCTTCGCTGTTTGAATAGTTTCACAAAACCCTCGAGAATGTCGGGACAATGCTTTTGTTCATCTCGCTTGGAATATTCAATTTCAGAATTTGTTTCGAGTGAATCATTCAAATATAGGCACTTTCCCAGTTGTTCCTTGTTAAGTTGGGTTAAGTCAGGCTGGTCGGCATCTCTTGTTTTGAGTCCATATCTTTCCTTCTTATTTAGAAAATAGATGTCACTAAAGTTGTTGGGCCAAAATTTATGAACCTCGTCAATCGAATTGAATGCATTAACAGATATATAATTATCTTGTTTAACAGTTATATAATTATCTTCCTTGTTCATTTTTCAAATTCCTACAAAAAGAACTTCGAGCCTACGTTTCCTACGATTTCTACGAGAATGTTTTCCCGGTCCGAATGCGACACTTCTTTATAAAGGATGCGACCGACATGCACGCTTTGAGCAGAACACCGTTGATTGATTAAATGTCTTTAATTACGTCGTCAAATTGTTTTCGATGGATGGATTGATTTCTGGATTTTATTTACGTTACCAATCGTTGACCCAGCAGCGGAAATAATTAAATGACCCGTCATTTGTACAAACAATATCAAATAAACTTTGAATTGTAAACTTAGTTGCTAAGAAATTAGTGTTAGTGCTAGGGATCTGATGGTCTTTGAGTTCGAGAACCAAAATAATTAAATTTAAACTTTGAACGAAACATTGCTTACACCTGCTCCATCGACTTATTTTCCAATATTGCAACAGCAATAAAATTATTTTCTCACTTTAATCTAAAGACCTAACCAAACTTTCTCACTATTTAATTTGTTATTTGTGCCATGTTTTTATTGTCAGGGATAATTGATATTAACACACAAGACGTGAATTTTAGAGCAAATATTGCAGATTGCTTGTTGGACAAGTCTCCATTGCGCCTCTTCATATGCTATCGACTTATTTCTCCTGTAGGATGACGAAATCTAAGCATTAGAAGCTTTCGGGTCCTATGGTCAATTTTGCTCGATCTCTGAGAGGCCTGGTGAGGATTTTTGGCGACCAGGACAAATCGTTCAAATTTGTGTCCCTGGCCCATGACCGCCAATCCCAGTATCTTCGTAAGCATCCTCCAGCATCTTACAATCGCAAATATCAATGCACGGTTCTTACCCCTCAACATCAGTGAAAGTTTCCGAAATTTAGGTCTGGCGAAAACAGCATTGTTTGTACTGCATACTTAAAATAAGTGTGAATTCCAGTTTTTATTAATGTTTTAGGATTAGGGTTAGGTTAGGGTAATCCAACAAATCCATCGTTGATTCGTACTCTGAGCCCCTTTGGCACCCCTAGCCACCGGCGCCCTTGGCCAATACCCAGGGTGCCCCCCTCTCAGACTTCCTCCAATCAAGTATGCAATAGCTTCAAGGCTTTACGTGGGCACTGGAATTGCCAAAGTATTTACTGCTGATGATTCGAAAAGACTTTAAATTGAGTCCATATTTATTATCATCATTGTTATTTATAAAATCTCGATTGTTATCTTTAAATTGAACAAATTCCCTCATTTGCATATTCTCGTTTCATAATCAATAACTGTAAATTTAAAAAAGAATATTTCTCAGATAGCAAAGATTTCGCAAAAATAGTTTTATTAAGCATACCAATGACGATGAAATAGTGCTTAAAAGAATATATGAATCTAATCTTGGCCTTATTACGTCTTTTATTTACATTGAGCTTTTTATCGTTTCGGATTGCGATGGAGAAGCCGATTGAACTGTGCCGAATGAGATTTGCAAACTTTAATTTTTGGCATTAGATTACTTTCTTGCATTTAAATTGTCCAGACTAAGACATCAAAAATGGGAAAAGGATTTAATAATTATATGACTAAAAAGTTCTTCCATCCTGGAAGCAAAGAAAATATTAAAAGGGTAGGCTT
The DNA here is from genome assembly GCA_034509925.1 of Hirudinaria manillensis. Taxonomy (NCBI): domain Eukaryota; kingdom Metazoa; phylum Annelida; class Clitellata; order Hirudinida; family Hirudinidae; genus Hirudinaria; species Hirudinaria manillensis. The sequence continues at coordinate 5,955,968 of CM067531.1, read as the reverse complement.
GTTAAAGTAGCTCATTTTTACCAAAGATAATTAAACATTTATTTTACTGGGTGAGTATAAGTCTCAACTCTCATTATCCACCAATTTTGCCTTTTCAGGTATGGATGGCTGAACAAAAAGCAGAATATGAAAAAAAGAAGCAAGAAGACTTAATGAATCAGTACCAGAGGGAACAAGAGTTGTATGCAAATAGGTGGGGCTTTTATTAAAAAGTTGGAAAACTTGTTGGAAAACATTTGAATAGCAGATGGTTGCAAAAAGTACATTGCAAACAGCCCTTAGAAAGGGAATACAAAAAAGAGTTAATTATTAAAACATATTAATTATTAATGCATTTACATGCATCTTGATTATCAAATGCTACAATACTTTATTTTGCTTATAGGCAATTGCATTTTTTTTTAATATATTTAGGAGTAACTAGGTTACAAATTTGAAAAGTACTATAATTTCATTCAAATGAAAGAAAGAGCTGATAAATGGTTCAAGTTATGGAATAATTTATGCAGAGCTTTACTTGGAGATGAAAAGGCAAAAGTCGGTCTGAATTTTATGTATGACCCTCCTCCTGGAGCTGGAAAAGGTTAATTTCCTTAATTGTTTATAAATTGTAATTAAAATAATTAGTTCCTGACATAACTACAACTTATTAGAGGCGTATAATTTTATGACGATACTTTCACTTTTTGATATTAATGGCGATGACATTTATTTTCATGCTCTCCAATAAAGAGAAAGAGGTCAGTTCCAGATTTAAGTTTTTTTTCTAACTTCACGATATCGAGAATCCCGATCGATTCGACATCCTTAGGCAGAAGAAAATGAAATGGAATTCAAGTTCGAGTGGCAGCGAAAATACAACGCGCCGAGGGAGGCTTACGCGAAGGGAGACGAAAACATCTTGGATCAACCTTTTGGAATTGAAGTGAGGAATGTGAGGTGCATCAAATGCCACAAGTGGGGCCACGTAAACACGGACAGGATTTGTCCTTTGTTTGCAGTCGACTGCACCATGGAACCTCCTCGACGTGAGTCTCCGATGCGACGGATTCGATCTTTTATGGATTTAACACTTAAATGTTTAACTTCTGATGTCAATGAGTGCAACAAGGAAGTGTTTGCTCGAAGCAATGTTGCTAATAATGTTAATTAACTCTGTGCAAATGTTATTTATTGAATAATGTTTGTAACCTCAATTAATGTTACTTCAATTAATTCAATTATGCGATCAATAAATCCTGTAGCAAAGTCATCATGCAACAAACCACAAACTGAGGATCCTGAAGTTGCATTCCTTAAAGGTTTGACTGATGAACAGAAGAAGAAGCTCCTAAAGTAACTTTATTTACGCTTTATTATCAATTTATTAGGGACAATCACACGTGTCATTCTATCTACAAATGTATTTTGACCAAATATTTGTTCATATTTATTATAATTTTATGCATTTCATAAAAATACAATATAATGGTTTGATTCATTTGATAAATTATGACTTCATCTTACTGAGGCATCAAGCAATTGAATGACATTTCAGGAAACTTGAGAAGATTTCAAAGAAGAAGAAAAAAGATAAAGCAAATGAAAGAAGTATTTTTTTCTATTTGAAATATTTAGGAGGAAATAATATTGCATTATTTATAAACGATATTTATTTAATAATATTTAATTACTTAATTAATGATTAATTCTTGAATTAAGTGATTCCAAAGTTCATACTCTGCTGAACTTGTTAGTTTTCATTACAGTGGCTCTAGTAGTTATAATAACATCTTCAATGTGAAATTTTTTTATTTTCAGGTTCATTGAAACATTCTGATGAAGACTGGCATCATCATCATCACCATCATCATCATCATCATCACAAGAATAAGAAGTCAAAGAAGGGGGACTGAAATTAAAAAATCTTTTTTCTAAAACTTTCCGATTAACTTTATTCAAACCTATTCCGATTCTGTGATCAGTAATTTCAAGACACAAAGGAAGAACTTGATTGAGAATGTTGTGTTTGCCTCAAGTTGAATTGAAGTAGACTAATTGTTTTCTTGTTTCTCTTTGGTGATATTTTTCATTTGTTCGCCCAAGGAAACATGTCCTAAAAGCACTAAATGCTTGTTTGTATATTTGTTCCCCTGATGAAATCTGTAAATAAATTTGATAAACTTGAATTGAAGACTCTGTTTCTGGCTTTGCTAGCCTGTGCAGTGTTGCAACTTGATGTTTATTTTGTTTCTTGTTCAACTTGATAAATACCAAATTCTTATTATATGTATGTTCCTATCTTTAAAGTCTACTGTCTTCCCACCCAAAGTTTTGATGCAATCAATCCCCAATCTAAATAAAGAATTGAACTCAATGATTGTGACTTCGAGGCGTTGGCTTTGACGCATTCATCTGTTGGATGTCAGTTGCTTAACATGTTGTGTAGTGAGGAACAGCGGGAATCCTAAATCTAAATCTTTAATCTAAATATGATAAAAGCATTTTTTCATGCCAGAACAGGTCGTAGAGCTGTGTGGCGAATTCTTTCTTATTGATTGGCTTTGAGCTCCTTGAATGCTATTCTTTCTCGCCAGATGAATATCGTGGTTTGTTTTTATAAATGAGGTTTTTATATAATCACCTGATGCCTCCCGCTATGAGAGCGCATTGAGAGACCATCTCGGTTCCCACCTCGTCAAAAGAAATGCATTTTTTTAAATTTATTTTCATAATAACATAATGGGCATAAGCAAAACGAATGTTACATGCAGGAGGTAGGAGCACAAGAAAATTTGAAAATATTCAGTTATTGTTATAATGGTCAGTTCAAGAGGAGTTCCTCTTATTAAGATTACCGAAATTTAGGTAACTCGTCTTATGAACGATTTGAATATTGACAAGGAAATTGAAGATCTGGTTTTTAGAGGGATAGAAGTATAGCCCGGGGTCTTAGGCATTTCGCAGGAAATAATTCGTCGCTCGGAACGAAGTCTATTTCTGGAACGGAGACAATAATCACGAACATCAGCGTTTGTAAATATTGTTAAGTTTGTACGTTGGTTTGCACACTGAAATTATGCGAGTTTGTAAGTTGAGTATCCTTTCAAGATACACGATGTACACTTTACGTGGTTCCATCTTACAGGGCATAATAAGTAAAATATATTTTTCTTCATAAGAATTTTCGCGCCCTATTGTTCCGGTGAACTTCCGTTTTCCCTTCGATGCGTTTTTGCCATCCGCTTGAAGAGATGTTTAAACATCATTTGAATGAACATTGTTACAAAATCAAGTCGATCAAACAGGCCACCATTGTAACCGATTTTAGAAGTGAAATTATTTCACAAGTTTAAATGTAAATTACCAACTAAGACAGGAAGAAATGCAACTTTAGCAATTTATCTCAGCAAATCATGTTCTGAAACAACAAGATTTAATTCAAAGCAAGACTGATGATCTTTGTTTTGCTTGAGACCACTATTGGACATCATTATAACAACGTTACAGCCACAAAATCAATTTTTTGCCATACTCTTGTGATTTCAACTCGCTGCAGCATAAATATTTGAAGAACAAAAATGATGAGGTCGCAAAATTAGCGATAGAAAATATTAAGCCTCTCCCACAAAGAGTTTCTATAAAATGAGAACTTTTCAAGTCATGGTCGCTACGAGAGACGTCGCAGAAGGAAACAACTCGAAGGGAAGAAACAGAGTGAATAAAAACATGTAAAACAAAAGGGTCAACCCTCTAATAAAAATAGTTTTTCAGAAGATACCTCCCACCAAATATCAGACTCGAGCAGAAAAATTAAATCCGCCTCTAGAAATTTGGTTCGATGTATCCATATGCTTGAAATGCTGAGAGCAAAAGATAAATAATCCACATGGAGACAAAAACAAAAGCCGTCACGATCTTCGGAACCCTCGGGCCGCCCAGCTCTGCCTTGCCCAGACAGGCAGAGGAACGTCTGATGAAAAGCATGATGATGCAACCGAGAGCCAGTACCACGTACACCACCACACTAAACGATAAAGTACCAGCAGGCACTTCAAAAACCTTCCCCTGAAATTGTTTTTGTAAAAGATATAATTCCAAGTCTAAAGCTTGATTAATATTAATATTAATAAGTGAAGAATTATATTATCATCGACAAAAGCGAAAGTCGAACCTGTGACGACCAGAATATGGCTGCCAGAACCCAAGGAACACCCAGTCCCAGAAAAACGTTCACCGAATTACTGCCGGTAACGTTTCCTATAGAATTGTCTGCTGTTTTTTCCATCGTCGCAGCCTGCTTGCTCGCAAAGAGATCCGGAACGCTGGTACCCATGGCGACAAAAGTGATGGCGGTCACGCTGTCCTTCAGGCCTACGAGGCACCCGAATATGGCCGCCAAGTCCCCCACGACGGCCGTGAGACATCCGATGGCTACGAGGGACACGAAGAAGGACAACCATCCGCCGCAAAGGTTGGTCGGAGGTATGAAAGCAAAGATAATCTGCCAAAATTTAAAACGATTTGAACGTTACGTCCTTCTTCTCTGGAACGAAGCGACGAAACGTGCCTTCCATCCGAAGGTCAGGAAGTGCATCACGTAATCCATGGACGAGGCGCTTTCGATGTCGCCTCCGTTGACGTTCATCGCGTTCCTGAATTGTTCCGACCACGTCGTGGTTTCCACCCTCAGCGTGTCGTAGTTCACGTTGAAAGTGCCCAGGAATTTGGTCATCATGTTGTTAAAGTCTGCAGATGAAAATGTTTTCATTTACTTTTTTTTAAGTGAATGACAAATACCACCTTCGTGGAAACGATTGCACTTCAAAGATGGCCATTCTGTTCGAGTATTGCAATGAGTTCCAAAATGAAGTCATGCAAACGTAATAATAACTCGAGGACTCTCAAGCGAAGAGTCTCCAAACGTTATTCTCTGAAACGTTGAACAGCCGAACCTATTGCAATCGAATCAACCGATTGAATATTTCTCACCATCGTCATCAACCACCGTGATGATGGTCTTCTTCAATCTTCCGATTTTAGCTCCTTCAGAATCTGCACTTATCAACATGACTTTGAAACTTTGGTCTTTTTCTTTCTCCTTGTAATCATGTTTCAAAATTGTCATGGATGATTACTATTATTAATTATATTGACTTATTCCTAAATTAATTAATTAATTACTCATAAATTAATTAAAACTAAATTAATTAATTCATTTCACTGTAACTCCCTAAAAGTTACCTCATTATTTATGATGAGAATTTCAAGATTCTTCTTCAATTCACCAGTTTCAAAGACCACGATACCCTCCTTGCCTTTATAATCCTTTCCCTCGACGGCCGTGATGTCTTCTGTCCTCCACTGCAGAGTCACCCTTCCGTCCGCTCCGTTGCTCCTCACGATCGGAATTTCCGCGAATCCCACGTTCTCCTTGAATACAAAACTCGGCCTCTCGAACTCAAACGTTCCAGGTTCTGCAATATCAATTATAATATTAATTATGATGTTAATTATAAACTTAACATGAATTATAATGTCAATTATAAATTTAATTGCAATATTAAATATAATATTAATAGTGAAAGTTCAGAGCAGAGAATATTTGCTTTTAAAAGCTTAAAATAATGCAAACCATCATCATTAAGGATGGTGACTTCTTGGATAGATTTTGCTCCAAGGACTGCATCTTGGATCAGATCCGGACAAAGAGAGAGCTTCACGAAAAAGACCTCGTCGGGTTCCCAAACGTCGTCGTCTATTATTTCAATATCGATGCTCTTTTCTGTCTCTTTTGGTCCAAAAACGACGTCCATCTTCAGTGGAATGTAGTCCTTAGTGGCTTCTGCAGTTCCATCGATGGTTTCGATCCTGCAAGTCAAATGCAAGAATTTATTGGATTCTCTTCTGCCGAAACTCGCCACAGTTGGCCGAACTGCTGACCTGCAGTGAACGGTATTGGACATGTTACCGTATCTCAGCATGGTGATTGTAACTTTTCCGTCTTTTTCGAGAATTGCAATTTGAGTTGCAGCTAATTCAACAATTGCCATTCTCTTTGAATGTTTCATTTCAATCTCTGGTTTCTTCAAGGCCTACAATTTCAATAATTTGTGAAGGATAAATATAGGGTTATGGCTAACGATGTGCAGACATGCATCACCAAAAACATGTTAAAGAATCTCCACAGTCAAATGGAAAATTGGTACAATAGTTTAGAATGCACTGCTTGACGTCTTTTAATCCCAAAAGCCATAAAAGTGGAAAGTATTAAAGTGAAAGGAAAATGCATGTTTTTGCCACATTTGCATACATGATTTACATCACAAATGGATCTCATTAATAATTAATTTCTCCCCAATAAATACAAAGACCAGGTAACCTCTGAGATGGCTTCATCATCTGTATTCTGAAAAAGTATTGCATAATAAAATTTAAACAATACTCCTGCAACATACAAAATACCACTCAGGAAACGGATGTTCGTTGCACGTCTAACACCTCATTCGTTGTTAGGAAAAGACATCAAAAAGTGAAGAGAAAACAAGATAATGATGAAACTAATTTCTTGTTTAGAATAAACTGCATTTTGTAAAACAAGCAAGCTTCAGCTGCTGTTGGAAGCTACTGATTGCATATGAGGGGGCTATTTATGTTGCAATGGAGAAATTGAAGCTCAGGTTGTGTTAATCAAAACTAATTCCTTTTAGAATATGTTGACAATATGTTAATATGTTGCATTAATACTGGTCAAATAAGCAATTTGGAAATTTTATAATAAAAGAATTGAGCAAGATCATACAAAAGCAGAATCTAAATTTGATTTTTTTTCTAAATTGTCATTAATAAACTGATTTCATTGAACATTCAATTTAATGTAATTTAAGTCTAATCTAATATATATCTAATCTAATAAGTGATCCAAAATAAAATCCAAAGCAACCTGTGACTTCAAGAAGTGTTAAAAATCACTGACATTTCATCTACCAACATCTACTAACTAATGTCACTCAAACAAACTCATTATTCACTAAAAATGAAAAATTAAATAAATATTGCTAATTTCAAATGTAAAGTTCTGAAAGTTATTTAAAAGCTTCTATTTAACTGTAATTTGCACTTAATTACAACTTTCTAACATGCTTTTTGCATGATGCTGCCACACAAAAGATTAAAATCAACAAATTGATGTCCAGCCATCAATGTTTCCAAAGGGGAAGCAATTTCAGAGGCAGATTTCAAATCGATGTTGGGAATGAAATACCACAACTGAGTTATGAATTCAGCAGAACCACCTTGTTTTCTTTCAAATTTGGAATCAGTTAATTATGAATAAAATAAATTTGAATAAAATCAATTTTTAAAAAAATAGCCAAAAATTCTAAAACATTTATTTTAATTCAACATTGCCCCAAAAGCAGTAACATGCATCAAAGAAATTCAAAATCCTAATTTTTAAGCCAATACTTTTTATTTCTTTAGTCATTCGTTCCATTCATTCATAAAATCTTTCTCCGTGATCTCTTGAAAATTCATAATTTTTATGAAATAAAAACTGCCACATTTGTTACAATAGAGAAGGTAACATCTATGGTTGATTCCAGTGCTCTGCTAAAAAGAACAGGGAACCAGTTACAGTCAGTGCAAGCAGTTTAAGGGTTGATTAGCAACAAAATTATTTTTGCAAGCATTCAGCAAAAATATTTTCAAGCTGTATAGCATCTAAAATAGAGACATAGTTACAAAAAATGACTGTCGTCAAGTGTTGGTGAAACCTAACTCTTGTTTTCTATTCTTTGGAGTCAAATAAATAATCAATGCCTTCAGTTTTGGAAGTACACCTCACTTTGCAGAATTAGTTTTAATTATTCATAGCAAAATTCTGTGAAAATAAAGCCTCTTAAAGTATATTTTCAAGTACTTCAAATAATCCTAACATTTAATAATGAAAATATAGTGAATATTTTAAATTTAATTTCCTTCTACAAAAAAAAATGTTCAAATTTTCTCTCAACCCACCTGTTCCAATTTGGCATCAACTTTTGGAACAAGTTTTGGATTTCCTCCCAGTTGCTTTGTGGCATTGATCCGATACCAGAGGCGATTCTTGGGCTGCTCTTCTGCAAATTTTATTGTAGACAGTCGCAGGAGTTCATCGTCTCCCAATTCCGGATGCTTTTCTCTCAATTCCTAAGTGGCGACGAAACTTTTTCAAAACTAGCGATAACATCAAAATGATTCGGCAGGACGAACCCACCTTCACGATTTTTCTTAGGCGGTCCTCATTTCTCGATCCTGGTTTTATGATGAAAGATGCATTTAGCTTGGAATAAATACAACGTAAAATACAAGGTAAAGATTTGTTACCCACCTTTCTTTTTCTTCTTGTTCCATGGCAAGAAGTTGACGAGTCTGTTGGCTATCAAGAAAAGCGGTAAGAGATTTTTCTATCACACCATTCTCCATTCGAAGAAGCAAAATTAATAGAATCAATATGTTTTATGTGATGTTTAACAAACAATGAAATTCAATGACAAAGCAAGCTGTCATAAAATAAGATTTACAGTAAAATTGATCAAACAAACAAATAAATAAATAATGAATAAATTAGCAAATATAGGTTGTCAGATGATTCAAGCATGTCTAGCAAATGTTTGTGCAACAATGAAGCTAACAGAAGAATGAAACAAATGAAAATGTTTGAGAAAGATGAGCAAATTGCATGCTGTAATCATGTTGTCATTTTTATCTTCGTTAAAGCAGCAGGCATTACTGACTACCAAACTACCTCTTGACAAAACCTTTGTTTCACCGTCCAACTCCACTGCTGAAAATGTTCATTTTCATCACACAATTGAACATTAACCAGTCAAATGAATGACAAATTGTTCTTTGTAAGAACAATAAAACATTATTTTGCTTCAGAGAAAAATGCAAAGCTAAAAATATCATTTCGAACTCATCAAAGAAAGTAAACAACTAAATTAAATTTTCTGCGGCAGGTGCGAGTACATCTTAGCTTTGAAGCCACATTGAAATCTACCAGTAGTTGATCACTTTAAATGCTTGGTGCTATAAAATAACAATTTAAGATGATGTAGCAGGTATGTACCATCTTTAAAATGATCTTGAGTGCATTTCCATTTATGCTATTAGTTTCAAATGGCATAAAACAATTGCACATTTAGCCTTTGCCTTTCAGATTTTCAAGTTTCAGGAGAAGATGTAAAAAAAAAATTTCACTAATTTTAAGCGATGGTCCTTCGATAATTTATCAAATTTAGAAAGAAAAAACAATGGATGACTGGTAACTTTGTGATTAGTGTAATGTACCTCATCATTTAGTGCAATTTGAGCCATCATCAGAGCATCACGACTTGAACATTAAGATAATGAGACAAAAATCATTATACATCCATATTTAAAGTTCATTCCAAGTAATGGAGTAAATTTAAATTCATGTTTAAGATAATTTGAATCTGTTTAGATGCATTAAAGAAACATTATTGCAACCTTTATTATCAATATTGTTATTATTATTATTAACATTATTATAAATAGTCTACTAATATTATAAACTCTGAAATAATTTACAAGCTTCAATCATTCCTTACAAATACAAAATTAGTTTTTCTGGTAGTAGACTTGATAGTTGTAACATCTTGATGCATGACTCATCTCAACTTTGTCCCACATGCAGCACAAATTATACTGGCTTACCATATCCTAAAGGCTTGCCGGCTTCAACATCATCTTTATCACTTTCTTCTTTTCGGAAGCAGTTTTGGTCCGTCACATAAGCCAATATTACCAAAATAGGGAACATTGCCAGCGTCATGAACGCTTCCCAAACTTCAACCTCGTTAGGGCTAATCACGACGAGAACTATCACCAGCCAGATATAAGCAAACAAACTGAATAGGGACGTCAAAGCGAACACTTTGATGCCTGCTATTCGTCTACTCTCCTGATTCGGTATAACCGCGACGCATAAGCCTGTTATGCAGAAGAGGTTGAAAGCGGCTGATCCAACTATGGTTCCAGGACCCAAATCACCCGCAACGAAACCATTTCCGACGGTCTCTATGCACGCCAGCAAAATTTCTGGAGCGCTGGATCCTAGCGCCATAAGTGTCAAATTGGCGACAGTGTCGTTCCATACCTGAACAATTGCAATCAACTTATGAAATGTCACCATCGACGAGAAAAACACAAGACACCAACCTTAACTTCAACTTCTTCAAATCCTTGCGCGTTATCCTCAGATGCGACTTTAATGATCCTCACATGACTAGTAATTTTTTCGATTGAGCACATAAAGATGTCTGCGACTATGGCCACTCCCAAAAAGCACCAAATCAATCCAGCGAAATAGAGAAGAGCTCGCCACCATATCGGCCACGTATATTCATTAATAAACGGCAGCAACAAACCTTTATCAGAGCAAAAATAAACGTCTAACGCACACGCTCTTTCATGAGAACAGTTCGTAATACTAGAATTCATTTTGATTTTCAAATTTTAACCACCGGTAACTCCTTGTTTTTCTACAGTTTACTTCAGAAGGCGAGACAAAGCCCTTTCTTTTGCTTGTAAACGCATTTGTCTAGAACGTCCGTGGACTTTGAACAAGTGAAACTCGTAAAAGCCAACAAACTGCACCAGTTCAGATGGTCAGTTTATAAATTATGCTGAATATCCTTATCTCGTTTCAGTCCGTAAAAGCACTTCAACAACAAGTTCAGAATACGAGTGAGCGTCCGAAGCGATCCAACACCCGACAAGACAAACATTTCACATCGAATGCTGAGCTGCAGATAACTGCAGGATGGGAGCAGCAATTGGTTAGAAGATCGATAAACAAGTGTCGATGCGAACTCGCGTGCAATAATTCCCCCAAAAGAAGGTGGGTTTTACTAAATTATTAATAACTTAAAGACGCTTTCGTTGCGCAAGAGCCTAAAACAAGAGGTCTCAAGCAATGTTTCATTTTGATGATCATGTTTCAAAGTGGCCTAGTCAGGATTTTAAATTCGTTATTCGGAGAGTTTTTTTTGCAAGGGATGGGGTGGGTTGGGATATCTGTAACTAGGGGGTTTTAACTTAGTGACATGCGATGACCATGTTTTTGATTTTCTCGCCAAAAGTCAGTAACTTGGGATACAAATTGCAGGTGTTCCCTAAGCACCCGTGGCTTCGTCAATGCATTATTTATCACAAATTATTTATTTCAGTTGCTGTTCGAGTCCTATTTCAATTGCTGGAGTCTTCCGCGCTTCTAGTGTATGTCATCATAACCACCGCTAATTTGTTTCATTTCACTTTACAAGTTGGCACCGCCTCGTTATCTCGTTATAGCTTGTCTTAAATATGCATGTAATTATTTTGGAGGTATTATTTTTAACATTAGCAGTAAATTCTAAACAGAGTCACTAGAATCCACGCTTATAAATTGGTATTAAATGCGGCACTTCAAAGAACTTGAACTTTCCATTTTTGTTGAGAATGTTAATTGGCCATGAGGTAAAGCAAACATTTGATAAGAATCATTATCATAAGCATCGTTATTATCATCAGCATCAAGACCATTATTATCATCATCATCATCTTATTGATATCAACGCGGACGCTCCAAGAATCAATGATAAGAAACATCTGCTTCAACTTCTGTCCCTCGCGCCACACGAGTGGAAAGTTATTGCAAAACAATACCACCATCCTTTGCTGTTTTTTTTTTGCCATTTTTCATTTATTAAACATGAGTACTGACATAGTACGAGGCAATTTAATAATAATTATTAATAATAACAATTCATAAATTATGTTTCCATTTAATTAAATTTTTAGCCCATCGAAAGCAATGGCACTTGGAACCAATTTTAATGAATATTGCTCTTATCCTTGATTCCGACAAGATTTATTCATTTTTTTATTGATTACTAAGAAATAAAACTGCAATATTTAGGTCTAGAATTCCTGGTATTTCAGGAGAAGTCAGGAAATAAACAAGGAAAGATATTCGGAAGTGGATGAATTTTTCTTGGCAGACATTGGGCCAAATCCACCTGATAAAATCTGATAACATTACATCGGTATTTAGAAGCGAAGTAATCATTAACAGCCGTAAGAAAAAAAAGTGTATTTGTTTCATATTCAATGTTCAATTGTTCAGTTGTTCAGTCGAAGGATGTGAGATGGTCGGGGTAGGTTTGCTTTCGATTTTGTCTCAACCGATAAAATGCGTCACATCTTAGATATTTCGACCCATGTATTGTACCACCGTCGAGAAGTTAAGTATCATTATTTTATTATGTTCCTCATTTAAAATGTCACCATGTAATCATGTGATGCATGTCATCATTATCAAGTAATACGTCATCATTATCAAGTAATACGTCATCATTATCATTACTGTTCCTGTTCTTAGGGTTAAGTTTGTTTTGCAGGTCTCTCATTGTTCGACTTTGTGTTGAAACGAAAGTTGTTTAACGTAATTTGTTCAACAACGACTTTTGAAGAAATTCTTCAGCAGTTGATTTAAAGACACATTGAAATGTTTTCCATTACTTGGAATGAATAATTGACAGTTGCAAGGCACCTTTTACGGATGATTGTTTAACTTTTAATGGATTGATTTTATTCTTTTTGCATTGTTTCAGTTGTATTTGGCCTTACAGAACTTTAAGTGATTGAAACAAGCATTTCAAACCTTGAAGTGCAATTTGCAAAAAAAGTAATTGCAAACAGACGTGCTTTCTTAAATTGAGGTAAACCACATCATCAAAGGTTTGCAGTGGAAAGTGCTAGTTCCTTCAATAATATTGAATATCAGTCAAGTCTACCTACAATTGTTATGTTCGCTCAGAAGTGAATTAATGCACTAGCGTATCACATCGTCTCACGTTTCTCAGAAAACAACCTCGTTACTGGGGAGCAACAACTTGGGTAACAAATGTTTTTAAGTGGCAACCTGCTTCATACAACCGAGCGAAGAGATGACTTCAACACGTCAGTTGTTGTCTTCGAAATGTCTTTTCGCATCTTTCATCCTTTTAAGTCTACATTAAATTAAATACATTTGTAAATAATTACACTTTCAAATGAATTTAATTGATTTTAATCTGAATTGCATTGTGAAAGATGTTTCTAACTTCTTTAGGTTTCGGTGTATGTTGTGTTGTAGAGATAATTGCCGAGACTTACTTTTGTAAATAACTACACGAATACTTCTCAATCATTCACAGAAAGGAGAAAACATCTCGGTGTGAACAACGCACAAGCAAAATCACGACCGGTGAATGTGCAGTGCAAATTATAATAAGCTCCAGTTATAAAATCTCATCAAGGTTTATTTGTTAGGTGGTAAAATCATTTTGCATCAGTTGAAATGATCCCACAAAGTTGGAAGCTTTTGGTAACTACCATAATTGTCCTAATGTCTCCTTTTAACCAAGTATTATAGGCAACCAACAAAACGATGAACGCTTTACTGAGGTAAATCAAAACAATTACGAAAAATTTCTAATAAATTTAATTTATTATTACATAGTCGGTGATTTAAAGACACCATTACTAAATAATTAGCATTAACTTTCATCTGAGTTGTGGCGTACCAACTGTTGTTTTCCATCTTTCCCGATAATAACCCGACGCAGTGCATCGCTTATTGTTATTATTATGACAATATCCGATAATAAAGTTGGCGGGATGACCTCCGAAATTCCGGAAAGCCCTTGAAATATTTATTTTCATGGGACTGCAATCAAGGATCTAATTTTAGATCTATTACGGCTGTAAGACGAAGGCTCTCGTTTTATTACAATGCTTATGCGTACAATGTAGTAATAGTTGTTCAGCGGTTGAATTGAGTGCGTTAAAAACAGTACTATAATACAATTTTAAAAAAACTTGATTTGGTATGAAATTTCAGATTTTTAGCAAGGAGATAAAAATGTGCATTCCCGATTACATCTTAGACCGATATCCCACCATTAGCGCAGAAAAAATGTTTACAGTTGCCTTGTGAATTTAAAAATAACTACAAGTGATGAGATACAATAAAATTTAAAACTGAATACCGGCAGCATTTGCAAAACCAAAAACAGTCAAGTTTCGCTACTATGCCACCAGGCGGGACCGAGCAAAAGTGGCATAGTAGCGAGAGTGGCATAGTAACGAGGGTTTGTAAAAATGACCTTATTTTATCAAATAAAAGCGGCTTTATTTTCTCAAGTTACCCATCAGCTCAATCTAAAGCTCTCGTAATCGTTGGCTGCCGCATCTCCTTTCGGCAGATCTCGTTGTCTAGCCGATCGTACTCTTGCATCACACCAGACTTGCGACCATCACTTCAGCTTCACCCTGCACTGTCTTGAACGTGGTGTCGTGGCGCTTCTTGAAATTGTCCAACCGTTCGCTTGCGTTTCTGAGCTGACATTTACTAATCTTCACTCCAACTCGCTATTCCTATTTACACTCCCAGTCACCTTTGCCCATTCGACCAATCAAATTCCATGGAATGTTCCATCGCTTTCCTTAATCATTCCTGTATGTCCTTAACTTCATGGGTTAGATAAACATTGTCAGGACCATTGTGGTATCGTAGCGGGAGTTGGGGGTGGCAGAGTAAATTTATTTTGTATTGAATTTTGTCGGGACCGAGCAAAAGTGGCATAATAGCGGAGTGGCATAGTAGCGAGACTTGACTGTACCAAGTTACACATTAGGGACATCCGTCTCCAAAATAACTGATTGTTGAAATTTATGGATGTTGCTGGCAAGTCACATAGTAGTAATATATATTATTAACACTATCAATATCATATATTGATATCTCATATATTAACATATATTATTAATATGAATGATACAAAGAAATTGTGCAAAACCAGCTGATGGCATTATATTGGCCTCTTTCCGTTTAACAAAACACGATATAAGCAATTGGCATGACTGTTATTGAGTTAACATTTACATGGGGGTGTTTTTATCATTATAACCAATTATTATAATATAATTTATAATTACATTACCATATAATATTATAACCAATTATTATAATATAATTTATAATTACATTACCATATAATATTATAACCAATTATTATAATATAATTTATAATTACATTACCATATAATATTATAACCAATTATTATAATATAATTTATAATTACATTACCATATAATATTATTATAAATTATTATAAGTGATGTTCATCCGTTCGTGTTAATGGTCTTTCAACGAATGGATTAAAGAAAATAATTAGAATAAATCAAATAACGACATCCAGAATCAATGTGCGAAAAGTGAATTTCGAGCCACCATTAAACGGAAGAAGAAAAAAAGGTGACTTAAGGTTGGTTAATGAATGGTTGATTTATAAGCTTCAAGAAATTGCAGTTCGCAGCTAATCAAGTATAGCATTATTTTCCAGCTTATTTTCCAGTTAGCCTTTTTAAGAGCTTAGAAAATTGAGAAAAAAAACCAATCAAAGCGAAAGAAAAAAAGATGAAAACTTTGCAAATTGAGTACTAATTGCTGTCGAGATGATGGAAAACGTGCCACTTGACGTTGAATGAGACTTAAACTAATCTGTCCTGGGAGGCAGAACAGGCAAATGACGAAATAATTCTCCAAAACTATGTACGTAAATTATCACATGATACTATTAATACAAGACTTCGGCGAATTTGAAATCATCGAGCCTTCTTCCAAACGAGGAATTGAAGTCGGACGTAGCAAAGAATTGCCAAGATGATGGTTGTCACTCCTAAAGCAACCATGTTCTTCCACAAATCCCACGACTCTGCAAAGTCGACATCTTGCTTTTCCAGGTAGCTATTGCCGCATATGAGCAAACCGCTTAAAAATATAAAGGATTTTGATAAATTTAATGGCTCAAAATGTTGCTTTCCACGTAAAGTCAACGAAGGAGAAAATGTTTTCTTACTTAGGATAAGAAGAGGTCAGACACGAAGAATTTAGATAAAACGAGTCAGGATAAGAAGCATTCAGCTTATATTCGGCATCTTTCAACTCGTTTATCAAGAGTGACTGTAAAATTGTTTTCAATTAACAATTAATTAGAACTAATTAACAATAAACGTCAAATACTATTTTCTAGGGGTTTTATATGAATCGCAATTAAACTGCATTTTACTAATATGTAACTGTAGCTATACTAATATGTTTATAAGAATTATTGATGGCAACATGGAACATACTTTGAAACCGTATCTAACAATACTGAGATACTGCATCCATCTGATCCAAATTTTAATGGACTTTACATTTAAGAGAAGACCCCCGAACAGCTGTAAAAATTAAATTATTGATTTAATAATAAATTGTAACTGAAGTACAAACATTAGTTCAAATAAATACCATCATTATCAAAATGAACAGTCCAGATAGAACATTAGCAATGGCAAAAACACGGCAACAGGCGCTGATGAGGATTATTCCTACGGCCGAACATAACGTTGTGAGGAAGAGACTTAAGAAGAAAATGAAAAAATGGACGACCGTTCTTCTCAAAGCTGCGTAATTATTTCATAATTATTTAACGTGATTTAACATGACTTGTCGATACATTTTTAAATTCATTCGAAATTTTAATCGAAATTACGATTGGAAGACACAAAAATATAAAAAAAAAACTCTACTCACCCAACATAAAGTAAGTGATGATACAGAAAAATGACAGTGGAATAATCCGTTGTGGGATCAAATCACAAAACATTTTCGACAAAAAATACGCAGAAACGCTGTAGTAGCCACTCTTGCATTCGTGTCTGAAAAATTGATTTCATCCGATAAATTGGATATTATGTTTTAATAGTATAAATATTAAATAATTTACAAAAATAAACTTCTCTCTTTTATGAACAGCTCGATTGCTCCTAAGTTGCCAAACATTTGAACGAGTATTAGGACGTAAAAGGCTCCAGCCCTTGGTGAATTAGAAATTAGAAATGGTTGGCATTGAATTCGTTTAATAATAATTATGAATATTACAAGTTAGTGTAATTGTTTTACTTATTATGTTTCATAATATTTTGATCGAAGTGATTTGAATTTCTGGAGATTGGAAACCAACCTATTTTGAATTGCTTCTTCACCTTCAGTCGTTAGATTCAAATACAGAATACCGACGATAAGAGCAAAGATAATCATGGCTGCAATCTAGTAAAATTGAATAATATCTTATTAAATATTTATTACTGAATATTTCATCACTAAATTTCAAACAATGTTTTTTTTAAATGTTATAATCCCGAAATCAATAAAATCAAATAAATGAATTCTATATTTTGGGACTGGTTAAGAGGTAACCAATTTGTAGTTACTTGGGCTATGAGACCAATGGGATTTCTCACGACGTTCAGAAGATTTCTCTTGGATAAGTGGAACAACTGAATTTATAAACTTAAATTGATGACTTGCAAAGACAAAGTTTGCGACAATTTAATGTCACATTAAATACTAAACCATATTAATTGATTCTATCGATGCTAGAAAATCGATGGCTTCGCTGTTAAAAATAACTTCGTGGGACAAAAATGGACAAAATTAATCTGGTCTTCAGCGTTCTAGTAAGACATCTCATCGGAATATCAATGTAGTGCAAAAGTACTTGCTAACAAAGCCTATTCAAGAACTTTTATTGGGCGGACTGAGGTATTTCATGCGAAACAGCTTTTGAAAGTTGTTTACACCCTAAACTTCATTCTGATAGTCGGCTATTCCTAAATACGACTTTGCCGGATTTAAGCAATCATTTAAAGTGCTTGCTAGAAGTGGATTAGAAAGAGATGAAATCATGATGTTATAAAAGCCATGCCATAAAAGAATTAGATTCAAAGGAGTTCGTTATCTGATAAGAGTCCTCATAATTTGACCGCAGGCTTTGAAAGCAGAACACTTGAGGAATAACGTTTAGCATGTACAGTAGTTAATAATGTTGCTTTGCGTGCGTTTGGCTCATTATGTTAGTTAATGCTTTGCTATAACTATGCTGGCCTTTCATTGTTGTAATAGAAACTAGTCAACCTGAGAGAAAAATGAGGCTGATTGAACGGAAACGTGGCTTGCGTTTTGAACGGCTCCCCTGACCTTCACTTTGTTCAGCGTTTCTTCGATTTTGATCCTCCAACTTTATGAACAAAATACTTTTACGTAAACGTTTTATTTACATTTTTATACAAATTACAAAAATCCTTTTAAATTTTCAAACTCATAGTCGTGAAACCTTCTTTGGAAATGGGATTCTTGAAACTTTGCTGACAAAAGACTCACAATGGAGCCTTTTTTCAGGTCATCCAACGAACAACCAGATATCCTGATGTCACCGTTGAACACGATATCTAAACAAATTCACAGATGAATTATCCAATTTGTGGTAAACAAATTAAATTCTTCAATAAATAAAATAATAATAACAATAAATCCACCTTGAGTTGGGTCCGCATTGCATTGTGTAACCCAAGGCAGGGAACTTGAAGTTGCTTTTGGTAAATATTTTTCTTAGATTTTATCATATAACAATAAGAGTCACTCTCAGTGAACTATTATTTTTGTTTATGTTATCATTTAAATTATTCATGTCATGTTAATCATGTGATTAGCATTTCACTCACAACCACTGGCGCTGGAAGAGAGTGATGAATGGTAAGAGACATCGCCACTGATGATGTCGAGGAAGAAGTCAGAAGGATTGTTGTGTGCATCGCATTTGAAATCTTAAAACCAAAGGCTTTCAATTTTCACCTCCATTAATTATTTTGTTTTTGTCAACTTATAGAACCATATTCGATTCTTTCATTACTCTATCACAATATGTCATTATTTTATTAATTTACTATTATTAATATTATTATTACGCCGTCTTGTAATTATAATGTTTATTATTAATGCTATTATTAAGTAGTACATTATTGTAGATGTCGGCAAATATTTTCAGTTACTGAGAAGCTTCCAGGGTGTTGAGAAAGCACAAGTCGGAGCAGGACCTTTGATCGAAGGTTAGGGGGATGTGTGGTACATTTGTGGTACATATTGTGTATCCAATTGAGTGATTGTTTACATGGACTTTCATTGTTATATATTTCACGTTGAGGAATTCAATAATAAATTCACGCGACCTTCATCTTATTAAGAATAAAGTCGATGATTGCGTCAGAAGTCGATGGTGGAAGAGAGGTAAACTTTCGCAAGAAAATGTCTTAATCTTAATAAGACACACGTCGTCGTGAGGAAATTCAAAAGTAGTGCCCAAGATCTTGAACTAATTTGAAAAGCCAAGAGAATTCGTTCTGCACGCCTGACAGCAGACTGAAACTTCATTTGGCGTTAACGATGGACAATGGGCGAAATTTAACGGGTTACACAAGCGACGGGCTGCAATGTTTCCAAACACTCTTCTGACTAGAGCCATTGTCAGCACACATATCGAGGGACTTTTAAAAGAGTCTAATAAGGTACTTTGATGAGGTTTTTGATGTACTTTTCGTGCCTTTGCGTGCGAAATCGATGCGAGTTCGACAAATATAGTATGACCCGGATGCAATCTTCTTTCTATCTTCTATATAAATAAAAATGCAATGTGTCTGAAAGTACTTAACCAATTGCTTTGAAATTTTGACACAACATAGTGCTCGATTAGAAAAGTGTTTTTATATAGGTTTCATATATATGCCACAACTATATCATGTAAAAATACGTTTTTTTTTCCCGAGAATCCTGCCATCTTGCCACGATAACGTCACTGCATAATCTATATAAATAAAGCGAGAAATTAGTCGGTTAAAGCGCCTGCCTCTATACAAATAAAAATGTCGGACTGGAATTTCGGATAGGTCGTAATTTCCGACATCTGTATTATTTTATTGTTATACTCTTTTGTAATTATTATCCACTGATTATGGTACCATTGATATTATTATAGTTTATAATGTTTTATATCATCGCATACTTTTATTCTTATGCCAATTATTATAACCTTGCTCTTGGAAGAAATCGAGGGCAGCGGAAGCCTTCCCGTGGAAGATGACGTGACCGGATGCGAGGAGCATGAGGGTGTCAAAGAGTTTGAAGATGTTGTAACGTGGTTGGTGGATGGAAAAGATGATCGTCATTCCACCTGATGATAACCTGTGTTCATGATTTGAATAATTGAAACTTGAGACAAAATTAAAAAGAATTTTCATCGATCACAGAGGAAGTTGACGAGAAATAACGGCAACTACTTGAGTTAAACGTAATTTTAAACATTAATTCAATGAACCAAGGGAATCGAATGAACAGCTGAATCACAAAATTCACGGCGATGATGACGATTTCTGAAGAATTTCTGTGTTTCTGTGTTTTAAGAAGAATGAATCATTTCACGTGAATTTATTAATTAAGAGTTGAAAAATTCAGATTTCTTTCTTCATTCATCTTCCTTCTATTGACAAGGTGAAGAATTGAAGAACAAGTATTTTTGAAACGAGAGGAAAGAAAAACTTAACCGCTTAATAAGGGATGCCATAAAACTTTTATCATCTTCAATGAAATATGTGAACGTGTGTCTAATTCTGAGATAATATTTCATTCAACAATCGAAAATATTGCAATAAAAAAGGAATCAACTTCAGCCTTAAAAGGCTACAGCATTATAACACAATAACGCCCTGTTTTTAACCTGCACGTGAATGTTGAAGAGCAATTTTACGTAAAAACAATTACAGGAAATGTTATTAAATTGATGAACATTTCAAATAAAGATTACATAAAAGCAAAATATTCTATTTGCATGAAATTTAGCATTTGCTTTGGTTTTTTTTTTAGATATTTCACAACTTTTGAGCTAAAAGAAACACAACAATAAAACATTAACAACGATAATGACAATGACAATAACAATGGCTATACTACATATTTGCCTAGGTTGCCTGGTGGACTCGGAATGTTCATTGAACATAGTTCAAAGATAAAGTCTAGAACAACAAATAATAGTAATAATAACACTAACAAACAATAATAATAATAAATAATAATAAAATGTAAATTAAAAAGAGATTCGTTGAAAATATTCCAAAGGAAGCTGTGAAATTCTACCTTTTCAACAGGGACATGACGGAGTTTGCAGTGAAGGCGTCGAGTCCCGTGGTCGGTTCATCGAGGAAAAGAACTCCACTCGACACGAGCAGTTCCATGCCTATACAGGTTCTCTTCCTTTCTCCTCCCGACACACCTCTGATGAACTCAGTACCCACCTAAAGATTTAACATTTAATTTATTCATAATCACGGCTTTATTTTTTAGAGATGAAAGATACCGGAAATCGTCTTCATGTCTTTTGTATTTATTATTAATTATTTGTATAAGTTGGACATGTTTAAAATTAAAGAGTTCTGATACACAAGTTAAAAGAAATAAACATATAAACATTATTAATAGTTTTTGGAGTCATTTTAGAAAAGCCAAACAATATAGTTATTATTTGAAATTAGAAATATGGCTGTAACCGTTTATATCGTTTTAATCGTGCCTAGTGCAAGATTAAATAAAAGGCAGATTAATGGTGCATAATAATAATAATAGTAATAATAATAATAATAATATGTTACATTTTTTTATAAAAATAATATAATAAATTTATAATAATAATAATGTAATAAATTATTATAATAAATTAATTACTATTTATACTACATTTATAAAAAGATAAAAAGTAAAAATGCCTTAAAATTAATTTCAAAGAGACAAATTTCTGAAAATGTGTCGGAAAAAGCAATGATTTTAATTCAAAATATCTTTTAGTGTTTTTGTCAATGAATTGGTTGTAACGTACAAACGTGAACCCAAATAGTTACGTAATTAACTGTACTAGCAATAGTACGATGCAATAATATATTATATTATATCAGCGGTACTACTTTTAAGTAAATCGAAATCATTCAAGCGTGACGATCTTGAATAAAAACATATTCTTAACTGATAAGCAGAAGGACAGCCTAACATGAAAGGATAAAAATAAATAAATTCTTTATTTCTGTTCAAACATTTTAATTAAGCACTTAATTAAGTTAATAATTGCAGTAAACAGGCCTTTAAATAAAATAATATGTCATAACAAACTTTTTCAAAGCCATCATAATTAAATCGAAAGAAATAATTAATATAATAAATATATAATGATTATTATTATAAATGTTAATAATAATTATTAATATTATAATAAGTATATAATAATGATTAATATTACAATAAATATATAATAATTATTATTCCAAAAATGTAGGGGCGCTTTGAAACCAAAATTACAAATATAGATGAAATTTGTAAGGTAAAAAGATTGGAGCTTCATTGCAATATAATAATTATATAAATTATATATATGTTATAATTTATTATAATGGTAATACCTTTGTGTTGGCACATTTGCCGAGACCCAATTCTTCAATTAACAGTTCGACTTTAGCTTTTTTTTCCTTTTCGTTCATGGATGAAGGAAGCCTCATGTGAGCGGAAAACATCATGTTCTCTTTCACCGTCAGTGTGCCCATCACCTGATCGTCCTACCAAGTACTCAATGCATCAGTAAACGCTAATCGATCATTTCTTTTGTAACGGTTGAATCTAATTAAGTCAAGTTAAGAATAATCTATAAATAACGAGGTGGTTACCTGTCTAACGTATCCGGCTCTGAAGTTGAAACCAGGCGGCTGTTTGTGACCATCCACGAGAACCACACCCTTTAACCCAGATTTGTCTTTTCGACCAGCGAGAATATCGAGTAACCTTGTTAAGTAAAAATGATTTCTAAAAGATTTTTCACAAAAATATTGGAGCTCTTTGAAACCAAGATTACAAATGTGGACGATTATGTAAGTTAAAAAGTTTTGACTCACGTTGTCTTTCCACAACCGGTTGGACCCATGATGGCATTCATTCCTTGTTTAAACATTCCCCTAAAATGCAAAATAGATTCAATTGAGCCAAAATATTATTAGAGAAATATCAGAAATATCTAAATAAACGAAACAACTTACGAAACGTTATTGAGTAAAACTTTGTCGGTCTTTCTAAAAACTGAACCCTTTTTGCGAGTTTTCACGTTGTAAAATAACTTATGAAAACTAATGACGGGAGTGGATGTTTCTGCTTGTTGCAGGTTGCTAGTCCTGGCAGATTCCAGGTAGTCAGCATAATGCAATTCCCTAAAAAGTCCAGTTGATGAGACAAATCTGTAGACGGCAGTTTTCGGTGGAAAAGATTGGTCCTGGGTTTGAGCGGTAGTCCAGATTTCAGTTGATAGCGATTCGTTATAGGTAGGTAGTTCACGAAGAGACTCCATTCTTATTATTTACTAAATTAATAAAGTTGTTATGTTCTGCAGAATTAAACTGCAACTCAGTTACAACGGGGTACCAGATATCATGAGGCCTTATAGCTTTTATTGTGCAGCCCAAAACGAACAAGCTTTGAAACTAATTTTACGTGCACTTTGAATGGCTTTGAATAACATTATCACTTTCAAATGACATTAAGTAATAATTCTTAAGAATAAATTATTTTTTTTAAATGTTACTGGAATAATTTATTCAGCAAGCTTCCTATTTTATTGTGGTTCTTTATCATCGTCTTCATTTGCATAGGAGGCTGCCCAATGACGTCATGGGATTTTGTCTATTTTTACCCGTCCCAATCATCAAATTTCACTTGAAGATACTCTACCCCCTCTGGTATGTTGTCACAAATCTTTGACAGCATCATTTGATACGAAAGACAACAATTTTTCAAAAAAGGAAGTTAATGTTGATATCCCTCTAGCAATTAATAGAAAGATTAAAAAAGCAAAAATAAAACTTTATTCATGTTCCAGGAAAAATATTTCATTATTTATTTCTTTGTCATACTTCGATTAAAAATTGTTATTTGGTGTAATCTTAAAAGTTTAAACTCCTCTTCATCTCCTCAGAAATTATTCATGAATCCTCCTCCGAAATGAAATATGAATGTCTCTCGAATGTCAGAAAAAACGTTGTCTCTGAAGGCTAGGCTCAGAAGAGCAGAAAAACAATGCCTTTTGCTGTTCGAAAGACGAGAAAGACTTGCTATGGACTGTTGCTTTAATTAATTAGTCTGTCTTCTCTTCGCATAAAATTGGGACTTTCGCGAAGGCAATGAATAAAAAAAAAGAGGCTGTCATTATTTGAAGCAGATGTTCCAAGAATAACTGGGGAAAATCGAACATATTACTTAGCTCTTAGAAAAGAGTAACAAATGTTTCAAAGATGTGTTATTAATGATAAAGTTGGATCAGAAGGGTTTGCCTGGAAAGTTCTCAAAGACGCTAATTGACAATTTTCTTGGCGATTGAAGAGCTTCACATTAGTTTATGCTTCCCATTAGAAACTCCTTAAAATAGACAAAATGATGAAGCCCTACTTGTCATTCATGATTTATTTGCGCCACTCATTCCTAGAATTTTTTTAAAGAATCTAGGTGCTGTCATCTGACGATATAAAAATGAATACGTTGAAAGGTTTACCCAGGTTGATAGTATATTACTGTCGCAAATACGAATAGATATATTGTTTCAGATAAGCAGCTAAATTGCCCGTCTTTCCGAATTCCTACGAGGTGCAGTAAAATTAAATGTAAAAATATTATCTGCGCTTCGTTTGGATTTAGCCCTACTCTCCCCTTCCAAATTTGATAAGCATTGTAATTTGATAATTTGTTAACCTAGTTACGCAAAGTAATCCTGTATCACCTAATTTGTATAGAGGTCACCTCAGAGGTGACTAAAGTCGGTCGAAACAATGCAAAGTTTGTTCTTAACATTAGTAAGGCTCTAGAATCTTGAGAAGTCTGTTCCTCCTGGTCATTTCGCGTAACAATTTACAACGCAAATAAGTAAAATGGTGCACCTCTGAAAGGTACTTGGACTTTTAGGATCGCTTTGAATTGAGATAACGTAGTTGTTCTACATAATCTATGTTGAATATCCATTTACAATTTTTCCGAATCGTGTGCAAGGCATCTTAGAAAAGCAATTTTTCAAGCTTCCTTAAAAATCGTAGCTCCTCCTCTCATGAATAGTAAGTGTTCTCAGATCCTGGTCGAGACTCATCAAAAAAAAAATAAGAATAAATTGCGAAATTATATATACCATAAATATAATGATAAATAATAACTTCAATTCAAATTAAAATAACTTTACAGGTTTTGCTTGGACAAAGGTATAAATTCGATAAGAAAGTGTAAATAACTTTGTTGCATTTTTTTACATTGATTAACTCCCTATATCTAAATGGAAATCATATGATGACGATCATGTTTAATAAAGCCAATATTTAGGTGCGGTGTTTGTCGCGGAGTGGAGGGGTTAAAGTTTTACTTTCGAATTGCTTTGCTCTGAGGATGTCGCCGTCTAATTCGGTTCCGTTTTGTTCACTTTTTTGTGCATTCACAGCACAATTTTTGATTGCTGAGGCTGCTGATATAGATTCTAAATTTGAAGAAAAAGCTGAAAAAACACATCAAATTGATAGCCTTAACTTGCTCTCATATGTATCTTTGTTGATACTTACGATCTTAACAGTTTGGCTTTTTAAGCATAGACGATTCAAATTTATCCATGAAACTGGATTGGCTCTCATATACGGTTAGATAAGTTTCAAATGGCTACACGAGGTCAATTATTAAATGGCTAATTATCGGGTTAATTATTATTCTTATTTTGTTTTCAAAGGGTTGATTGTCGGGGCTATTATAAAATATTCTACAAACACAGACAAGATAGATGCTGCCAATGTTGTCTACAATCTAACTGGTGATCTTCCATCATATTTGAGGCTTGAGGTCATCAAAGAATTTAATCAATCTTCTTATTATCAATATGTTTTTCATTCACAAATTAATCAAGCAGCCTTTGATGATACTGATTTGCAAGAAAAGGTATAGTTAATATTGACTAGTATTTTATGTATGAATTTGGATAAGTTGAATTCTTTTATAACTTCTTTCTAAATATATCTTTGGTAATCATAAATTGCATACATAGAGCTTTTAAATGTTTCGTAATTATTTAATTTTTTTTGTACTTTTTACTACATTTTTTATATTTGAGATTCTTCAATTTAGGCAACATTTGACCCAGAAATATTTTTCAATGTGATTTTACCTCCAGTTATATTTAATGCTGGATACCAAATGAAGAGGGTTAATATAATCTTTGTGGTGAAGTAGCGGCTGCCTTGATGATTTATGATATATTTTGCTTAAATTTCAGAAACATTTCTTCAAAAATATAGGTGCCATTATGACTTTTGCATTTTTGGGCACTCTTCTGTCATCCTTCACAACTGGGTTACTTAACTTTGTTTCATTGCAAATGTTTCTTGATCTGATTAACTTCTTAATTCATTAATAATAATAATAATAATTAACTTCTTTTCTTCATCATATTTGTTTAATATTAGATTTTAATTATCTTTTAAACAGTGGTCTTATGTATGGCTTCAGTTTGCTCATTTCTTCATCTAAAATAAATACATTCACTGATTGCTTATTGTTTGGAGCAATAATATCTGCCACAGATCCAGGTTAGATTTTGATCACTTCAATTTTTGAGCCTTTGAAAGTATTAATAAAATGCTTAAATTGGATATTATTATCAAGCATAACATTATTATCAATGCATAACAAAGTTGTCGTGAAATGTTTTTAATGCCTGTCTATCATGCTTCTGCTTTTAATCCAGCAACAATGTTTGAATTAATGTTTATTCAATAATAAACTAAATAGTCTGACTTCTTTCAATATTCAGAATATAACAGATATTTATTTTTTAATGTTTTAAGCTAATTTCTCTTTAATTGGTCTAAATTATTCTCCTGGATTTATCCATTTCTTGTGTCCTAAACTTTTAGAGAGAATTCTCTCTGTAACTGAGCATTTGGCCTATAGGCTTGTCCACTGGTTCATATGGATATATAGTGGATATGTAGTGGGTATATAAGGCACTCAAAAGATTGCCTAAATAAGTTTAAATGTTTTTGTTTAAAGTGCCATTTAGCAAATTGTTATTATTATTATTGTTGCTGTTGTTGTTGTTGTCATCATCATCAGCATTATCATCATCATTATTACTACTACTACTACTACTACTATTGCTATTACTAAAGACATTGATGTTAAAAGGTATTTATATTGTTTCAGTAACTGTTCTTGCTATATTTAATGATCTTAATGTTGATGTGGATCTTCATGCTCTGGTATTTGGAGAGAGTGTTCTCAATGATGCTGTGGCCATTGTCTTAACAAGGTCAGATGGATGAAATAATATTTATATTTGAAAATAATCTTTATAAAGCAATAGAATAAGTTTGTTTAAAGCAGACCAAACCAGCTTATTTGCATTTGCATAGTGACATCATTACTTTTCTGTGATTGAGGAAGTTATTTATTTAATGCAAAATATTCACATGATATCAGAATTATAATTGTAAATTATGGTAATAAATTTCTCCTCAATGTTTAACTTTTGTCCTTAACAGCTCCATAGAAACATACAAGAGTACCTCTACAGGGTTTGATGGGGGAGCATTTGTTGGGTGCCTGGGTTATTTTTTTGCAGTGTTCTTTGGTTCATTCCTCCTTGGAAGTACTTTGGGTTGTGTCACTGCATTTGTATCCTCTGCTTCTATAGGATAATATTCATAATATATAATTATGCTTCTGTAGGATAATATTCATAATATGAGTAATATTCAAGCAAAATGATAGGAAAATATTTTTATAAGCCAATAAAACTATCTTAAGTGAGAAATTAACTCGATTCAAAATTGTAAATCTTATGATGTCAGTGGAACTAATGAAATGAATTGCTTTATTGGTACTACATGATAAATAGCTTTTTATGACTGGCAATAACTTGAATTCTTTAAATGATTTTATCAAGTACTTTATTTCCTTAACTCTGCGAGTTTAGTTGACAAAGTTCACCAAATTGAGAAACTTTCCTCTCCTTGAAACATCTTTGTTTGTTTTAATGTCTTACGCAACATTTTTGGCTGCAGAATCTCTTAAACTCACAGGTGCGTTGTTTACAACTGCTACCTGATTTGCAATCATAATGTCCTCAACTTGAATGCATTGCAATTCTCAGGTATCGTTGCTGTCTTGTTTTGTGGCATATGTCAAGCCCACTACACTTACAACAATCTTTCTCCAACATCACAAAATTCTACAAAGGAGGTTTGAACCAATAATCTACAAAAATTGAGTTATTTTAATCTGCATTATAACTTAATTTTGAATATTTTATTTACTTAAGTTGTTATATTGAATGAATCTTCTTTAATTGTAAAAACAATTAAATCACTTTTATGTGATTTTGTGAAATTAAAATGAGTCAAGAACAATTGACTTAAAATGTGCCATAAATTAATGACAATCATTGAATCCAACATTAATTTGGCTCTTCATCCGCTTGCACAACCTCGCCAGTTGGAGATGCAATATTATTGCAATATTATTTGATGGAATTATTTTTGATTTCATTAGATTAGATGTTATTTATGAATATTGTTTTAATTATATAATTTATTATATATATTAATCACTTTATTATTACATTAATTATATAATATAATTTAATTATTTGATATTTTTCAGCTTTTCCACTTGCTAAATTTCCTTATGGAAAATTTTGTGTTCACATACATTGGAGTTGCTACATTTACTTTTCCAAAACATTCCTGGGATGGTGGACTAATAATATTTGCATTGGTATCTTATTAATACTTTTAATACATAATAATAATAATAATTTTAATCTATAATAATCTTTAACATCTATTTTCCATCAAGGTAACTGTGATAATTGGCAGAGCATCTAACATTTACCCTCTGTCATTCCTTGTAAATCTCGGAAGAACCAACAAAATTCCTTGCAAGTTTCAACATGTCATGATGTTTTCAGGTTTGTTTAAGAGTTTATTATTATTATTATTATAAGATTTGTTTATTTATTAAAAATTAACCATTGACTGACACAATAAAATAATGAATTTAATAAATCTTTGAGAATCTGAGATCAACTTTTGAATGGTTTATTCATCTGAATTTGAGAGAAAGTTTCAGAAAGTTTTTGACATTAGCTTTTTTACAAAGCATGTCAACTGAACCAAAAAGTACATGAATTTATCTAAAAAGTATATGAAATTATTCAAAGCACCATTTATTTATTACCAGAAATTGATACAAAGCACATGAATTGATTAATATTGATTAATAATTAATGAACATGGATCCATCCAGGCCTCAGAGGAGCCATGGCCTTTGCCCTTGCAATGAGAAACACCTCGACTGTGGCACGCCAAACCATCCTCTCGATAACGCTGATCATCGTCATCATCACCATCGTTCTCTGCGGAGGCCTGACGACTCAGCTCATGTTTTGGCTTAAAATCAGGTGCTTGCAGATCTCCAGAGTCGCATTTTTAACTTTTATTATTAAAGCTTATCAAAGTTTATCTCACTGAATTCTATCGTCGACAGGACTGGATTTGAGGAACAGAATGACCCGTGCGATGCTGTGAGTGATAAGTTTTATCGATTGTATGTAATAATACAATCAATCAAATTATTACTAACTGCTGCTGCCACCATTCTGTGTTCTGACAAACAACACCTTTTTAAACCAAATCAAAGCTTTGTAATGTTATAGTTTATTAATTAATTAACACTAATTAGTTATTAATTAATTGTTAATAATTAATTAATTGTTAATAATTAATTATTATTAATTAATTAATTGTTAATAATTAATTAATTGTTAATAATTAATTATTATTATTAATTGTTAATAATTAATTATTATTATTAATTGTTAATAATTAATTATTATTATTAATTGTTAATAATTAATTACTATTACTAATTAATTAATTGTTAATAATTAATTAACCAATTAATATTATTTATTTATTATTATTTTTAGTCACAACCTACTGCTTCCCAAGGAGATAAAGGCAAAGTTGCCAGAATCTGGAGCAGTCTGGACAGAAGGTCACCTCTTTAAAGAGACATTGATACGTTCAAATACTGATACTGGTGTATTTGTACAAGTGAATGTATAAGATGGTAGTTTATTATAGTTATCTGATCACTAAACTTCACCAACAGCTTCATAAAACCCCTCCTGACGCACGCTTCTCCGCCGCTGACGGAAACGCTGCCAAAGTTCTGCTTGCCATTGTCGAGACTCCTTACGACCAGCGAACAAGTAATTTATTTTTTTAAAAGAAAGTTTATTTATTTATTTTTTTTTATTTTAAAGTACATTGCTCCTGCAGTTGACGGAGGTCTCCATTGCCAACGGCACGTCCGTCTCCTCGGACATCGATCTCCTTCCGATAACCGACGAAAGTTGTTCTGCGGTGGACCTTTTGCCAGGTTAGAAGAAGGTTGTAATTCATTTAATTTTAAATTATTCTAATCACCAGTTCTGCATCAACAGCTTGAAATCCCAGGCAAACTACTCCATCAAGATTCCCCTGAAGCTGAAACTGACTGTGAATCAAACACTCCTTCCCTCATTTGACTCTTTAATCACTTGAGCCATATGATTAGTTTAAAGTAATTACCCATTTTCCCCCAAGAAAATCAATGGATGAATCGATGGGGTCGGAAAGTGCAATCTATCGTCCATCAAGGACAGCATTTGCAACGAACACTTTTGGCAAAACAACCAAAAAATCACAAAATAATTGTGTGTCTATTATGTTAGCAATGCACTCAAAATTAGCAAAAAATGAGGAATGCTAAAGTTTTATTTAAAATTCAATATGGAAATGATGGTTAAGCATCACAAAAATTAATAATTCTATCAAAGGTTCTTGGCAGTTCTGTAAATTGCGTTGTGGAAATCCTTAACGATTCTAAGACTAACATAAAATAACTCAACAATGGCAGATTGACTTAATTCTAAAAGATTGCGAGCAAGATTAAATCTTAAATCATTAAATAGCAATCAATGCCAAGAGAAGATCCAAAAAAGTTATTTTGCCAATGCACAGCACCGGCACTTAAAGCATCAAAAATACAAATTCATAATTAATTTTGACGGAATTTGTATCCACAAAGAATTGATTTTGAATGGGATGGCAAGATGTCCAGATCTAATACTTTAAAGTGACAAACAGAATTTTGAAAAAAATAGGCAAAAACCAATCTTAATGCTGCAAATATACTTCAAAAATGCTGCACAACAATTCAATTAGACTGATCGATATGGTAATGGCACATTAATAATAATAATAATACATTAATAATGATCATTAATGAAACAAGAATTGACTTTGATTTCCGAACGTTTTGTTGAAAATATGCTTCCTTTGGTTGTCAACAATTGTTTTCACATGTTGTAGAACTGCTGCCAGATGTCACCAGATTTCTCCAAGGAGCTGTTAAAATAATTCAAGTAAAACTATCAAATGAGCACAAATTTTTCTATGCATGAGATGAGAAGATTGAAAGTGAAAATAAAGAGATTGTTGAAATGAGTAGGGTCTGAACCTAAACAAGTTTGAAAATTACTTTTCTTTGGAAAGCTACAAACCTGACAATGTCTGAAAATGCTCTCCACAAAGGTTTGACCTGGTAACTTAGGTTGTGTCGGTCACACAATGCCTTCACTTGAGATGACACTTTGACTAAATTGTGTCTGGGCATCGTAGGGAATAGACTGTAATGATGTGATTTCATTTAAATTTATAAATATTTAGAAGCAATGGAATCAAAACAATTGTTATCAGTTTCATGCATCAATCAATTCCAATACAAACAAAAGACAAATACAAACTGGTGTTCTATCTGGAAGTTGAGATGACCACTCCACCAATCATTGAAGAGGGAATGTTCAATGTTGCAAGAGGCCACTAACTGGGCTGTTACCCAGTCATGTGACTTGTCATAGTCAACAAGCATGGGAATATGACTCATCTGAGTTGCCCAGACAAACCAATGACTCTCTAACATTCTAATTTAAGAGAAAGAACAATTAATGATTCATAATTTCCTGTAAAGGAAATGAATATTTTAGCTAAAAGCTAATGAATATTTTGTCATACAATTTTTATCTTGATAAAAATCTCTTAAATTAACCTCACAAACAGGAAAAGAACAAATACTCCAAAGAATCCAAGCATGGGCCCAAACATGATTTGCCATCTAAGAAAGAACATTGATGTCCAAAAAATCTCCTACAACAAAATCAAATGAGAACTTAAAAACTTGTGATTTAGTGAAACAGAGTTAAAGAATACAAATTGCAAGGAAATAAAGTATTAATCAGCGGGTAAAATCATAAGTCCCTTAAAATAAATTAATTATTTCTGGAAATGCCCAAAAATAGGAACAGTAAGAAAAATAGCTGCATACACAAATTTAAATTCAGCTATATTTTTGTGTTGTGAGCGACCGAACGTTGCCGAGGTTTTACGATCTCTCGTTCGGAATAAGAACGAAACGTTCACTGACCATCCATTTTCTTCTTTTGATGAGAAAGTATGGAATTTCAATGTTGAAGTACAAGGGAAGAAGCAGTGGAGGCAAAACTTTTAAAAACATAAAGAAATCTGAGTGCAACACTTAAAAAATTTAAAGAAAATGATTAGATAATCACCTTGAATGGACTAACAAGGTCTAACTGAATATAATCCGAATCATCTCTTACAAGTGACTATTACACAATTAGTTTAACTAATATTATCCTGGCAACATCTTTATCATGGCTTTAAAATCTAATAAACAATTAATATGTTCAAGAAATTTAATACACAGTTTAATTAATTTAGCATTTAACGCATTTTACTGAATAAATTAGCAACAACGACTTAATTAGCAACAGAAAGGAGCAAGATTCAAAGTCAAGTTTTTTTGCTACTTTTTTGTTTTACTTCTTAAAGACGTGACTTGAGTTGACATCACAAGTGATTGTTGCTGCTTTAAATATACTGGAAGGCAATGTTCTTATTGGCAGGTATTGGCAAGCAAAGTTCTTTATTAAAGTTTATTTACCTTTATCATTGTCCTTAGATTAGTAACGTTAACATTTGCCGTAATGAAATTTCCAAAAGGACCGAATGAATTTGATATGAAATAATTGATTGTTAGAGAAATAAAAATAGCTTTGAAGACAAAAAATACATTTTAAACTGAAATGCAAATGAAAATAAATTGGATTCCCACAAACCAAAATGAAAATACTTGTGTTGAAGGTTATATGGCAAGTACTTCTTCTTTTTCTTACCATACTGAAACAACATTAAAAAGCGAATAAATAAACTCAAAATAAAAAATAATTAATTAATTAAGTGAATGGAACTTAAACAAAACCAAAATTGGTAAATCCCAAATTAGACAACATTATGTGGAAGTTTCTGATACTAAATTTTAAGAAAGTAATGATAATTTATGTGATGCTGTGCACAAATGTGCACAATCTTTTGTTACATGTGAATACTCAAAAAAAAACTTAAGAATTTTGTAAATATAAAAAAAAAGCAAAAAAATTTAAATATATGACCAGATAATAATTTTGTTTAATTTTTGAAATATTGAGTCCGACAATAAGCAGATGAAATGATAAATGTTAACCAATCAACACAACATCCAATGGTTCCAATGGTCACATATTGGAAATATAAAAGAACATCGCAATAACACGTGCAAGATCAAAGCCTCTTTGACAATAGTTTGGAAGCAAAGCTAATGTTTAAAAGTGTTGTTTTTTGAGACTCAAGACTTTCAAAAGCACGTAAGTAATGTTTAAAATTGAAGATAGTCTTGTCTTTCATAATTGGAAATTGTTTGTTAGTGGGTTAATTGTTAATGCCTTATGCACACTTATTTTGAATTAATTCAGAAAATAAATAAACGAAATGTTGTTATTAGGTGCAGCATCAATCCTTCATCAATAGAATTGCATACTAAATGTATAACCTAAAGTTATAATCAACAAGCTTTAACAACCAACCTCCATGGGAACAGTTTTTCCAATGAGGAAGAGCGGTGCAAGGGTGACATCAGGATCCTTGGTGAGAATGTTGGGTTTGGCGTGGTGGTTCAGGTGCCGGAAGTTCCACCAACTTGTCGAAGCTCCCTATGATGATTAAAAAAATTGAAATGGTCCAAGATGATGATGGTTATTATTATTATTATTATTATTATTATTGTTATTGTTGTTGTTGTTAACACTGATCTTTCATTACTCTCAAAGCCAAGAAACAAGTACATGTATTTGGTATAAAAATATGGCAATTTCATCAAATAACTTAATTTAAAAAACAACTTATAATATGCAATTATCTTAAGTTATGTCAACTGATTACTAAAAAAAAGTACTTCAAAGTTATTTAAAAATTAAATATAAAAAATAAGTAAATTCTTAATTTAATTATTTTCAAGAGACAAAATTATCATCAACATTAAAAGAACACTCTTAACAGAACATTGAGTCATTAACCACTCATTTTGAATGAGTTT
Source organism: Hirudinaria manillensis (assembly GCA_034509925.1). Taxonomy (NCBI): domain Eukaryota; kingdom Metazoa; phylum Annelida; class Clitellata; order Hirudinida; family Hirudinidae; genus Hirudinaria; species Hirudinaria manillensis. Next base: position 5,921,442 of record CM067531.1, on the reverse strand, counting down.
AAAGTCAAAGGTCAGTCAAGGGTCTGCTATGCTCAATTGGTTGCTTCCTTGGAAACATAGAAAAATAAATATAATATATTTTATAAATTATTTCTAACTTACTAAACTATGGTAGAACCAAAGGCAATTTTATTTTATTTCATTTTATTAATATTATGACAAAATTCACAATATTAATTAAAGTATTACATGCATTTACCTATTTAATAATTTACATAAAATTTACATTAGTACATAAATTAAATTTATTGACATATTTTTATATTGTAGAAAGCAAGACTACAAAAAAAAAAGTGAGCTACATAAAGTAATAAGATTAAAGATGTGCATGCTTTTGCAGTCATACATTCTGACCTATCATCCTAAATGCAACCAGAAAACAAACTGCCGTAGATTGAAGCGAAACTTGTTTGCAAAATAGTGGATCAAAGGAATAGTAAAATTGAACAACAGTCAAAATGTAGAATTTTTTAAAATAAAATGCAAGAGAAACTGAAAGGGTTTTGGGCTAGTTTATCAATGGTCATTTATTGAAGGCTGGTCCTTTTTCCTTACAAAGTTTCAATTACTTTATTAATTTAGATATATTTCTTTTTTTAAACCAGAAAACTTTACAACAGACTAACAGGAATACAATGAATATAATGTCATAAATGAGTGAGGCTGCAAACATTAAAAAACAAACCTTTAAGAAGTTCAATAAGAATGTCTGAGTAATGTGATTCAGTTTTGAATTCCAAAATACAGATAAATGTCCATAATCATGTTGAGCCCAACCTGCCTGAATCTATTTGAAATGAAAGTATTTAATTTAGTACTTTCTGAGTTTTATAAAGTACATTGTACACTCCCCACATCCAGTCATTGTTAAACAAAACCCTATCCACAATATTCATTTTTTTAGACATTAATAAAAATAACAAATAAAGTAATTTTAAAAAAACTACAAAATTATGCACCAAATGCCAATCGAATATTTACAATTTAAATATTTCATAAACAAAACATAACACATGCACACAACCTGAGCAATTGCCAGAAAGCAAGATGCTATAACATAAGGAACCCATCCAATTCCAAACCGATGCATTGTCCACCATCCAAGAAATTCAAACATTAAGATATGGGCCATTATGAAAGTATAAAATATCTTGCTAGGTTGGAATAGTCCAGCATCTTCAGCAGATTTCCTGATTGCTCTAAAATCTTTTAGTAAGTCTTCCTGAAACAATACTTAGACATCAATTTTCATATGTTTCAATTATTTTAATTTTTCATGTACAAACCTTGGCAGAACTAAGATCAGGCCCGACGTTTTTTTTAAGTTTACCAACGATCAGAAATTTCATGTGCTTGCTAACAAGAGGCTTGTTAATGTGAAAGGCATACCAAGCATCCTATTTCGAAAAGACAAACACTGACGTCTTAAGACATCGACATATACTCAAAAAAAATCTCTAACCGTTGCATCTTGACCGGCATAACTAGACAATATTTTTTCTCCTCCAGGATGCTTCCTAGCCCAGCTTGACACATCGAGAACAAAGTCATCAATTACAATCCATCTGTCGTTTCGTTCGCAATGCTGTGATACTTCAGCTAATGAATATTCTTGGAGATCATCCGCACTGCAAGGATGCCAACTAGCTTTTCCCATCTTTACAAAGTCCAGAAGTGATGACAAGTTGGGAATTTAAGCGGTTCGATTAAGCTGAAAGCGAGCGTGCTTCCACTCCTGATCAAAACCCCACAACTTCCACACTTCTTCAGATCATATACCGGCCTCTGCCAGCCTCCCCTTTCACCCGCATAAGGTGATCTTAGCAGCAGTGATGGCAATAATTTGTAACGAAAATATTTAGATAAAATTATTAAATTAAATCCATTATTCATGTGAATTAATTTTGTAAGATTTTAAAGTTATTTAAAACAATTAAAATAGGTATCTATTTATTCGTGATTTTAAAAAGAAACCTATTTTACTGTAAGTTGCTCCACAGTTTCACCCAACTGCTCTGTGTAACAAATTTATTTTAAAAGTGTAAAATGCTAAAATTTAGCGACTCCTTTTTTATTGGAGGGAATTTTTAATCACTTTTACAAAAATAATTAAATTAAATTTATCAACATCTTATTATATAGCTTATTATATATCTTATTATCTTATTATATAGCTATCTTATTATAAATTGGTCTAATATGACTTCTCTGGATATTTTGCTGAAAGCTCCTAGAAATTTAATTTTGTTGGCAAATCTTTGGCATATGCTATAAAAAAACTTACCTCATGCTTCTAAAATGCTAAGGTTGTTTGCTGCACTGTTTTCAAACAAATATATAAGCAGACTTTTAAATGTAATTGTTAAAAATAGATTGATATAGTTTTGAAGACCAGAAAGTGGTGAAGTGGCATTTAGTTTGAATTAATAGTCGTCGCTTCAGGTGACTCAGGTGTTTCAATTACTTTTGCTTTTTAGTTAAGTAAATTTGTTTCAATAAATTCCAACAGTAATTACATCAAAATATCTTAGATTGAAATTCTTTTTTTATCTTCGTAATTACTGATCTATCATTTGAGCAGTCTAACATTTAGTCAAGGCTCTTAGCCGGTTTATTGCCAACTGACTTCAAGGTGTCGCTTCAAGAGTTGATGTGGATTAACGGGATAAAAAACCGAATCTGTCCTTCAACCTCCATCCTCCCCTTGCTCCCTTTTCCCCCTAAGACCCCAGTGGACAACCCCAACATCTTAAGAATTCCGATTACTTAAACGAAATTTCTTGAGGTCAATTTCTCTTCTCCTGAAAGCATTCTGAGGACAGGACTTAACGCTTTGTTACCATGGTGATAATAAATACATAGAAATATAAACAGTTTTTAAAATTAAAAAGGTATCCTAAAACAGAGAGGCTATTGGTGATATAATTCATGTTAAAAACCTGTTTATGGAATCGCTTCATAATTAGATCCGCTCAAAACAGATTACAGAATATCTTAGACTTCCATGATCTGATAAAAAAAGTCATGCAAAAGTTACAAGAAAATAAGGTATAAAAGCAATTGAAGGACCGGAATTAGGGGAATGTACGTATATGAATGTATTTTGAATGAAGAGCCAACCAGTGAGCATGAGCCAAAACTTTTGGTTGTGGGGTGAGGCAGATGCCAATAATGGATTTGAGCGATAAAATCATTATTTTAAAACATCACTTGTAAAATAAATTAAACTGAAGATACGAACATAAATCTTTAACATAACCATTTTTACGATCTTCAAACTATGATTATTTAATTCAAAACTAAGCAATAATTATATAGTAGTGTAGTTAATGGTTCTATAGTGAAAAAAACTCCGGGGTCTGCGTACTAATAATCGATAGAACAAATTTATTGAGCCTCTTTTCAGTTAACGCAATCGAATATTGAGTTAAATATTTTCAAGAATGATCTTGACTCCATAGGTTCCTGGATGACAAATGGTTCACATCTGTTCATAGCAGAGTCCGTTTCCGAATTCACCGTCTTCCAGTTTAGTTGCAAGCATCTTTTGGAAGTCAAAAGTTTCGAGAACAAATTTCTTATTTCTGCTGACCTCCGTTCATCATGTGAATCCGTCCTTTGACATCCATAACATTCGCTATTCTTGAAGAAGCGTTTGCAAGGATGTTAAAATGTGCGAAACTGGTGACGTTGGAGAAAGAAATATTGAAAACTGGGGTTGGTCCGTTACAATTAATGGGATTATGCGAAGTCTTAAGGAAAAAGAATACAATTAATGGAATGAGTGGGAAAGAATGTCTGGTTTTGAATAATTCAATTTAAAGACAGAATGTCGAGTTAGAGCAGGTGATTGTGTGTGATTTTAAATATATGGTATGAGTTGAACGATCAAAGTTCAAATGTCAATTGCAAACGTACTGCACATGATTAAAATGGGTAATAAATGTTGTTGGAGCCAACGAATTAATACTATTTTTGTTATTGTTATTAGCCCAAAAACTTATTAACCCTTGGGATAGTCATAGCTTCGGATGAAGTTTTTCTAATTGGCTCTCATTAATGAGTGGTCTGATTTTCACAGACTTTTCACAATCCCTGAGATTTCATTTTGGTTATATTTAATTAAGAAAATTTTATTTTTCAAAATTATTTTAACCATTTTTCATCTTAAATGTTTATTCACCAAACAAAGTTAAAACGATTTGCGATTGCTGTGAAGTTTCAGAACTATAGTTGAAGACGTTTAAAATTCTTAATCCGTTACGTAACTTCATCTGAAGTTGATTCCAATTTAGCTAATAAAATATATTAAGTTCGATGGTCTATTCCAAGAATAGATTTCGAACAATCAGAACAGAAATTCCAAATCTAAGGAATCGATCGAAGCCAATGTTCAAACGACGTCGAGCAAACCTCGTCTAAAGGCGCTTTCGCCCGAGACGCATCGTTCGGAAATGATTAACTGAACAAGTTCAAGGCGAGCTCTTAAGCTCTCTAAAAAGTCTTGCAAGAGGCAGCTGCTGGCATTTAGAGCAGTCTCATGCATTTACTTGATACGAAGCTCTTTTTCCTAAACCAACTTACAGCTGTGTCTCTCTTGGAGCGGGCTGTTAGTCTGGCGCGCTATACAGGGGACCGAACTAACAGGGAACTGCACGCGTACCCTCGGCTGGTCAGCAAATTATTATTATTTACAAATAATTCTGTAACCAAATATTATTTCGACACTGGATTATTGATCAAGTATTGATAAATATTGAGATATATTGGAATAAACCTGCTGGGAATATTGCTAAATTAGCTGGACGTCACTTTCTTGACAGGAGATTTCAACCAGACCTGCCGTCGGATCCTCGTGATCCGAGTATCGCTCGCAATGGCTAGGTATGCTACGAAGTTGACATTTCTTACCTGGAGTACCGTAACTTTGCTGATACTGCTGCAATGGGCTTCAACATCAGGTAAGTTAACGAAATATTTCAACAAATTAAGAAAAATATTCGCATCAAGTTCCCAAAAAGATATGATAGGCGCAATATAAATCCTGGATGGGAAAAGAAATACCTATATCCCTTGCCCAGACAATCTTGTGGCGGTGGTTAAAGTCTTAAAATATTACCATCATTTTATAATTTATTTCTATCGAAATACCACCAAATCCATAAAAAAACTAAGGTGAAAAGATTTGATGCTATAGCCTAGGATGTATATAAGTTTGTTATAATCTTAATTATTAACCATCAGGTTATTGTTGTCAGTGGCTGTGTTGCCTAGGGGTAGAAATTTCATTCGGCACTCCTTGAAATATTCGCGTTACAGATCAATGTTACCGGCACCAAAAATAGAATGGATGGAACACAATTATTAAGTACTTAAATAAGAATTCTGCCGAATTCTTTAACACTAAAGAACCATGAATAGTTTGGGTGTTTATTTCAAAAATGCGATTCTGAATTTGAAAAACTGTTATTATTAAGTTTTGATATTAAGCTGAAATAATGACATTCGTCATTAAATTTTTCAGGCGAAAGTTCAGCTCATGAGAAAGTGGTAAGATGATTGATTGTTTTATTTAAAAAAATAAAAATATTTAAAAAAAAATTTTTTTCAGCTCGTCAGAAGCAAAAGAGGAATAAGGGGACCTCCCGGAAAGCCTGGCCCAAGGGCAAGTAATCAGTAGAAAGCTAAACAATAAAAAAAAAACAGTGATAGTCCACTTATAAATATCCATTTCTATGTTTTTAGGGCGATCCTGGGGACGATGGAGCCCATGGCGTACCGGGACCGCCAGGACCTCCAGGAGTTCAAACACAAGTATCTAAGAAAATTTCTCAATTTCGTAGATCACTTTCGACCCGATATTCGAAAACGACTTTCGCACGTCTCCTTTGTGACACCTTTTCGTTTTCTAGACGGCTGAGTCCTTCTTAACAGCTTGGGGACAGGGTCAAGATAAGGCAGGAACATCGTTAACAAGGCCTCAGTTCATTCAAGCTCAAGTGGTCAGTAATCGTTGAAGTTGCTTCATCGATTCACTAGATAAGAGTGAACGCTTTGTACCTGAAATCACTTAAACTTAAACTGACTCTTCTTTCAATCGAATTAACGCCTTCCAGCTCGTTTGGATGACATAACAAATGTTTGCGGAAATTAGTTTTTTAGACGCTAATTATACAAAGCTGGTTACATTTTGAACTTTCCGCTTCATTGAACATTGAAACGATAATCTTTTCTTCGTATCAAGGGACCCATCGGACCAAGAGGGCCAAATGGACTCCGTGGACCAACAGTAAAAATTTGATTTTATTGATATTGGTTACCTTGGTGGAGTGAATGCTGTAGTCAATTGTTTCCGTGCATGTTTGTCAATAAAGATCAATTGAAACAATTCAAACAAGCTTCAATACATTCAATATATTCATTGTTTATTTTTTTTCAAGGGTCCACCGGGTCCAGAAGGTCTGAGGGGAGACCCTGGTGTACAAGGATTAGTGGTTGGTGGATGTTTAATCTCCTGAAAATATTTAAGATTATTAAGATAATGAATATACATGTATTTTATATTATAGATAGTTCGAAAAAAAGTCATTTATAAAAATAATTTATACCAAAATAGCATAACTTTTCAAAATAATGCATCACTAATGGAAATCAATTTTCGACATGATTAGGGCGCAATAGGATCGAGGGGTCCATCAGGTCCACAGGGTCCTATTGGTAGAGAGGTTATTACTTTTAAATTATTACAATTATTACTTTTAAACGTAAATTATAATTATTTAAAAAGACCACTTCTAAAAAAAGGACTGAGACGTTTACAAATGGTTTTAATTTTGTTTTTCTTGAAAGGGAGAAGTGGGCACTCATGGAGAACTTGGTCCCAGAGGATTGACGGGACCACCCGTAAGTTATTAGCAATATTTACCTTGTTATCTGACTTGTTTTGGTCGTGCAATTGAGTTCATGTAATGTTCTTTATGCGGAACATTTGTACTTTGCTTTACAACTACATTTGCCATGGACTTTTGGATAAGTGCCATCGTTGCTTTATATTTATTCAATCCAGCAACTAAATTGTATGAAAACAAAAATTTCAAAGTTAAAATTGAAAATGTGGCATGTAAAAGCAAATTCTATTGGCTGGTCCAAAGGGAGTCACCTGACTTTTTGATAGGTGCTATATAAATGGTCCGCATGCTTGGGTACTCCCACTTGGTCGAATTTGTTAAGACATCCTCTGGCAACAAGAATTCGAATCACTTCACGGGAGCAAATCATCTAGCGCAATTGTCATGGAAGTTTATAAGCGACAGTAGCATCAACAACGGGCGTAACTTTTCAATTCGATGGTTTCGCGGATTCATGGAATACTTTATTAAAACCTCTTTTGTTAACAGCTACAAAGTTCAAGTTAACGCGAATTTGCTTGTAATTCTATTTTAATACGAAGATTTGTAATTCTTCAGGGTATTTCTGGAGCTTCAGGAGTTCCTGGTATGCCCGGTCCAAAGGGACATAAGGTAGATATTTTAAAATGTTAATAATAAAGTTTTGTAATAATTAATATATATAATAAAAACTATAATTAATATATGTAATACATATAATAAATCGCAATTACAATCAATTTTGCCAGTTGTGTCTTGAAATAATTAAATGCGATGTTTTACAATTTGATAATCTAGGGATTCCAAGGAGTTGTTGGAGAGAAAGGAGAACAAGGAAGACATGGTGACAGGGTCTCAAACTGAAGCTTTGTTTTTGAAAAATTAATAAATGGCAATAATTTTATCCAAACATCAGCCATTGCAAGCTACTAAGCTCCAGGACGAAATCATTTTGACTAGAATCCATTATCAAATTATTTATTATGCTTTACGAATTATTTTAACTCATTTATTAATTAATTCTAATTAGTTAAAAATAAAGTAAAATAAAAATTTCTCGGACAGGGTCACGATGGGCCGGCTGGACCTCCCGGTGAACGCGGTGCTTTGGTAGGATTTCCATGTATTCACTCGTGTTTATGAGCTGCCAAGTTAACGGAACTCTTCTTTTTAGGGTCCCCGAGGTTTGACTGGTGAAAGAGGCCCCGAAGGAAAACCAGGTCCCCTGGTAAGAAGTAGTTGGGATGAAGTTTAATTATTTCTGGCACGTTAGTTTTGCGCGATTATTTTTTACATTACTTTTACTTTTTAGGGTTTAAGAGGTGTTGATGGCTTACCAGGTTCTTCCGGTGACATTGGAAACGCTGGCTCGCCAGGACAGATTGGAGTCCCCGGTCCTCCTGGTCCAAAAGTAATTCACGATATAACATTTTAATCACATACAATTTTATACTTGACACGATATAATATTTTAAACACACACAATATTATTAACGTATTGATAATATCAAACATATTAATTCTTTAGTTGGGCTTGCGATTTTTTTAACGAATCATGCGTTGAATGGCATTCGGCAATTTTTTCTGTTCCACAGGGCGGTCAGGGATTGCAAGGTCCTAAGGGTGCCATGGGTCTTCAGGGTCCAAGAGGTCCAAATGGTCTGCCAGGGCCGAGTGGTGAGACTGGGAAACAGGTATATTATTAGTGACATTTGATTTATAATGTTTAATTTTTGTATTTACATCCTCAATGGTTCTTAGCTTGTAAAGCGATGGAATGATAACATATTAAATACATATTAACTCTAATATATAAATAAATAATAATAATAATAATAAATACATTCGAAACACTGAAATGATTCGTTTCCACCAGGGCCCAACTGGAGTTCAAGGTGAAGCCGGTGAAAAGGGCTCAAGGGTTAGCACTAATTTGAGTAATTGAATAATTATTTTACACTAAATTACTTTGCGATAAGCAAATTGAATGAATCATTTAACGTCTTAGGGTGACGCTGGATCTCCAGGACTTCCAGGAGCGACAGGACCGAGGGGACTGCCTGGAGAGCCAGGTGTACCAGGACCAATGGGATTAAAAGGAGATACAGTTAAGTGAATGAAATGCATGTTTGTAATATGTTATGGATAAAAATAACTGCAATTGAAATAGATTGATGAACTCAACTGAATGGACTTTTCCATTGTTGACATCTGTTAGTAATGAATCCCGAAGAAATAATTAAATATTGTTAATAATTCTTGCTATCAACGCAATTACCCATGATTTCAGACTATGGCCATAAAATTACTTTATAATTAAATGTTGACTTAAAAATTAGTTTCGCAACGATTATACATAATTTCTAGTATAAATATGCCAACATCTTTGGAACCATACGAGTTAAATGATTTAATCCATTTCAATGGAAATTAGGGACCCGTTGGAGCTCAAGGCAGAACTGGTGAACCGGGAAGCAAAGGTGTCCTTGGATCTTTGGGCGAGAGAGGAGATGTGGGATTTCCTGGAGAAGTCGGAAAAAGGGTTTGTAAAAAGTCGATGAAGTGTTTATTTATGCGGGAACGACATAGAACTTTATTCATTTCTAGGGTCAACAAGGTGCAATTGGTGCTGATGGAGCTCCAGGACCGAGAGGAGAAAGGGTTTGCTATGAAAATGGAAATTCACGATGTATTAATGACACGTCTTTCTGATCTAAAATTAAATTTAAGGGAGTATCGGGAGAAAGGGGACTTCCTGGAGCCGATGGTCCTTCTGGTCCAGTAGGTGCTCCAGGTGAGAGGGGTCCTACCGGTGAGGCCGGAGTTAAAGGCCCGACCGTAAGTATACACACGAAATTTGAAAAAATGTTCTTGTCTATTGTTTGGTCTTAATTCGAATAATCTCTATCTCATATTTTTAAAGGGAGAGCCAGGAAAAGTTGGACCACCGGGACCGCAAGGATTGAGGGTTAGCTAATTGGCATGAAATGTTAATATCTGTCTCTTAAACACATCATTTGGATAGGGATCACCAGGAAGGCCAGGATTATTTGGGTTGGAAGGTCCCGCTGGTCAGCCGGTAAGATATTCTAGATTTTTAGATGTGATTGTAAGATAAAATTGATTATATGTTTGTTATTTTACCTCAGGGTCCCGTAGGAATTGATGGCAAAGAAGGAGAGCCTGGACCACAAGGACAACCCGGATTGTCTGGACACCAAGGAGCTCCCGGTCAACCTGGACTTCCCGTAATGCTTATATTTCTCCATAATTTCTCCAAGTCGATACAACTCTATCGCTTATAAATTATTTTGTAAGGGAGAACCGGGCAGAGATGGTAATCAAGGACAGCCTGGAGCGCAAGGATCTCCTGGGGACAGGGGAAAAGATGGGTCTCCGGGTGCGCAAGGATCTCCAGGAACTGTGGTAAGTTCTGAAAATATTTATTTTATTATTTATTTTAGTGGCCTCCAAGTTAGTTCAGATTTTCGTGCGGATGTATGTAAAATAGCATTAATCATTAAGCCAGGTAAATGTTTTCTGTCCTCCCTATGATTAAGGCGATATATGAGTGAATGTCAGCACCTATAATTACAATAACAATGACAATATATGTTCTTATCCTATCGGGCATTGCTTAACCTTTTATAGAACTGATCTAACTATTTCCCTAAACCACTACTATTACAATTAATAAAATTGATTAAGAATATACATGTTGTAATCATTATTTTCGTTATTAAGTATACCATTTCCCTTCCTGATTTTCATTTAGGGAGAACCTGGTGAAAGAGGTCCTGCTGGGGACAAAGGGCCACAAGGATTTCCTGTAAGATGTCTGAAATTCTTAAACTACAATTAAGTGAAACTTTTATAATGAATCGTTTTTCAGGGAAAAGCTGGTGATCCCGGTCCTGCCGGTGATCCGGGAAGAGCTGGTGAACCGGGCCCCGTAGGACCAGGCGGACCTACTGGACCTGCTGGACCAGCCGTGAGCAATTTAATGCCGCGAGCCAATTACATGCGTACATATTAAAAGAACTTTTCAGGGGGACAGAGGAGCTCCTGGTGAGAGAGGTCAAGTAGGTCCCAGGGGACCTACGGGAGATAAAGGTCCTTCAGGACCTTCGGGAGTTGTCGGTGCCCCTGTAAGAAGTTTGCATTTTATAATTTCGCTCTAATAACGAAGAAGTGCGACTCAAACTAATGTTTTCTGATTTCAAAAGGGCCTGCCTGGGGAGAAAGGTGAAATAGGTCAGCCAGGGCCTCCAGGACCAGTGGTGAGATAATAGTAATAATACAATAATGGTAATATTATTATCAATAATTCCATTGACAGCAATGAATGTATACTGAATATGTTTAGCGAGCTGGCGATTTAATCTTAGATTTTGAGCTAACAATAAATCGACAATTTTTCAGGGTCTCAACGGAGATAGGGGCATTACAGGACAAGTTGGACCAAAAGGCGACTCGGTAATGATTCAAACGTTTTGAACTAATGCAATGCAGCAAGTAAATCATTTGAGGCAATCATTTGAAAATTTCAGGGTGACGTTGGCCCAAGAGGAAAGCAGGGTGAACCAGGAAGATTAGGAGATCACGTAATGATTAATCAACGTTACTCATACTCTTCTTGACGCATTAACTGAATTAACATTAATTCGTCGTCAGGGTCCCCGTGGTCCACCTGGACCAGTTGGACCTCCAGGAACAGCTGGTTCAAAGGGTGAGAGAGGAGAGCAAGGATATAAGGGTACCCCGGGTGCAAGGGGTAGCACTGGTGAAAGGGGAGCCCCTGGACCAACTGGAGCACCCGGTCAACCTGGAATTCCAGCAAGTTTACGATATTTGATGACCAAAGTGTTATTAAAGAGAATCACTTGAAAGTTTTTTTTATTATAGGGCAACACCGGATTATCTGGTCCAAAAGGTGAATTGGGATTCCCAGGAGATAGAGTTAGTTTAAAAAAGCGATTGATTTCGTTCCGTTTATTTTTTATTTTTTAACGAATAATTTTACATGTACTGATCAATATTGAAGGGTTTGCCCGGTCCCGCTGGACCTCAAGGTGAAAGAGGTTCGACTGGTCTTCCCGGAAAAGATGGTATTCAAGGAAGGCAAGGACCAAGGGGAGAATCTGGTCCTCAAGGAGAAGCCGGGTTGCCGGGTCCTCCAGGACCTCCCGGTCCCTTAGGAAATCAAGGTAATCAGGGTCCAGCTGGAAGCCCTGGTCCACTTGGCAAGGAGGGAATTAAGGTTGGAATGGCATTAAACATTTTTCTACAAAAAAAATTATTCAATATGTAGCTTTAATTGATAGGGTTTGAGAGGAGAACAAGGAGCTTCTGGAAGGCCGGGTGATGAAGGAAATCCAGGAGAGCCCGGAAGAGATGGATCCAAGGGAGAAAGGGGGCACGATGGACCGCCGGTATGATGCCACATCCCGTTACTTGGAAATCATCAGATTATGTCATTATGAATATTCCAGGGACCAGTAGGACCTCGAGGATCAAATGGTCAGCCTGGAGAGAGGGGACAACCTGGAGACACCGGTGAAAGGGGAGAACCTGGACCAGTTGGTCCACCCGGTTTAGCCGTAGGTTTTGTTCCGATTTTTTGATGATATTATTACGTAGTAACCATTCTTACCTTATTCCGCGTTTAAAATCATGGTTGCAAATATTTGTTGAAGTAATACGTTTGTATTTAGGGTGATACTGGATCTCCGGGAGAGGAAGGACCCAAGGGTTCCCGAGGACCTCCTGGGCCCACCGGACCTCCAGGAAATCCCGGACCAGCGGGTCCTGCTGGTATTGAAGTACGATGTTTGAATGGATTGTAAAGTTTACAATGAATTCTATAATTTGTTTTTATTTATTTGTTATTTAATTTGCTATTATATTTATGTCGTCAACTTCCAGAAGTTGAATATTTATGGTAGACTATGGTTTTATCTTTTTCTTTTACTTGTAACGATTATGTCACACTGCTTTTGTGACACTAGAATTCTGGTCACTCACCTCATTACGTCTCTTCAGGGTAGTCCTGGTAAAGAAGGTGTCCCTGGACCTATTGGAAGACCTGGAGACAAAGGCCCCCCTGGTTCTGCAGGTGCACCCGGAGTTCCTGGACCTCCTGGTCTTCAAGTATTTAAGTTTGTTTATAATTAATGCTTCTTTCATTTAATTAACATGAATCATTTATTTGAAATATTTTAAGAAAATATGCTAATTAAATGATATTTCTTTAAAAATTTAATGTTTTTACGTCATTCCAACGAAGGATTGGAATATTTCTGGTAATTCAATTTTTAGGGACCAGTAGGCCAGCCAGGACCATCAGGGGTGCCGGGAGAGCCCGGTTACAAGGTTCATATCTTCTATTTAAATATCATATTTTTAATGAATTATAGGATAACAAGTTTGATAAATTTGACAGTGATGCCACAAAGCAGTTCCGTTTCTTTTTTAATAGGGAGAACTTGGACAAAAAGGTGTCGCTGGATTAGCAGGACCATCAGGAATTGCTGTTAGACGATAATTCACTTTGACCATGAAGATCAAGTTTAATACTTTTTCTAACCGCATGATTTAGTCGTGAAATGCCTGAATGTCTGTAGTTGAGTTGTTTCTACGAAGAGTCGAAAAGATTTCTCGTGTCCCCGCGCTTTGGAAAATAATTTATGCTGATTACAATTTGGTATCTTGAAGTGTATGAATATTATAAAGTGATTGTTTTTAACTGATTGATATACATAATTACATAATCTTTTCATCTTCCAGGTATATCTGATATTTTTAGATAATTGACTACAATGGGTGATGTTTGTTTTACCTAGGGTGTCGTTGGACCCAACGGTCCTCCTGGTCCCACTGGAGACAAAGGAAAAAAAGTAATATTTTCAAAACTCATCCTAACCATCACACAATTTCTTTCACAACTTAATTCATTCTTAAGGGAGAGAAAGGTAATCCCGGATTACCAGGAATTCAAGGAACTCCAGGAAACCAGGTTTGATTTTAAGTTTTCGGCGTCTAGTGCCCCAATTGAGTTTGGCCTGAAGTTAGGCGTGCGGAAAATACTGGAGGCAGTCGTTAGTTGTCGTGCTCGATACTCAGCCTTGGGACGCCCTGAGGAGATCAGCACTGTTCGAATGACGATCGATTTGGAAATATAAGGCACTTATGGATTTTAATAATTTCTTCGCGTTAGCACCATTGACGTTTATTGGGTTAGTAATTTGCAATTTAAATCAACCATTTGCCTCCGTCTAATCTATCGTTGAAGGAAATTTTAGAAAACCACACTTGGTTTCAATGACAAAAATGAAATAATCGTACGAGTTAAATTTAAAAAAAAAATGATATTTTTAGGGAGAACCAGGAGATGTCGGAAATGTCGGCCCACCAGGACCTTTGGGTGCCAGGGTTTGAATTACGTAATCTTATTTGTTCACAAAGACTATGGAGTATTTCAAGCGTTTATTTTGGTGTTTTAGGGAGATGCTGGTTCACGTGGGCTTCCTGGTCTCGTTGGACCCGATGGACCTCATGGATTCCAAGGACAACCAGTATGATTTATTAATTCAAACACTAATTTTAGAAACTTTTTTGTAAAATAATAACCGACAATTTTCAGGGTCCTATTGGTCCAACAGGAGACGATGGAAGACCTGTAAGTGGTTTAACTATTTTAGGAAACTGAGAATTGATGTCAAGGTAAAGTTTACCATTTCTAAGACATCCATTTATTTCAGGGACCTCCTGGATCACCAGGGCCCCCAGGACCACCGGTCAGTAAAAGAATTCATGTCATATTTTGTTATGGACAGGTATATTATATATTATTAATATTTTTATTTTAGGGCACACCAGGTGCACGAAGAGGAAGTCCGAACTTGGAATATGCTGAATATTTCACGAGACCTAAAACCGTACCGGACACAGTTTTGGTATAAATCCTTAGGATACTACTAATAATAATAAAACGATTTGATTAATTTATTTTATATTTTTTCCTTCTAATTTAAATACAAAGGTGCAATTACATTTATTATTTTTTAAGTTTGCACGTTTGTGCGTTTGGTGTCACAAATGTTCTTACATTTCAGTTTGATGATCCCAACATTCATTCTACAAGTTTGGAAAAGGATATGCTTGTAAGTTATAAATGTTTTGAAGATCAAGAGAAATTTCAAACATATTCTTCATTGTTTTATTTTATTTTTAGATTGGCAAGACTGCATTCGAAGAAGTCAGAAAAATTGAAAATGCACTCGAAAACTTCAAGCATCCCAAGGGCACCAAAAATTCACCTGGTCGCAATTGCAAGGAACTTTTCCAATCCCATCCTGATCTGTCTAATGGTTAGCCATGCCCTTGTGTTTCGGCTTTTTTATTTACCTTGTTTTTTCACATCATATTTGGAAAAAAAAGTCATTATCCACATATTTTAATTTAATTTCCCAATAATTTTTTTTTAATTGTTCAGGTCTCTACTGGATCGATCCAAATGGAGGCAGTCCTCTGGATGCTGTTCAGGTATTCTGTGACATGACTACTAGGCAGACGTGCGTTTCTCCAAAGACACCAGAGGTGCATAATATTCTTCTGAACTATTAACCTTTCTTTTTCTACTTTTATCAGTTTGAGGGGCATTAATTTTGCATATTTCAATCTAAAAGATTCCAAAGAAAAATTGGTACTCTGGATCACAGAAACGATTATGGTTTGGGGAAGAAATTCAAGATGGCTCTCAAGTAAACCAGAATTAATTTCTCTTGTTTGCTAAAATCCGTACGTACGTATAATTATGTAATTCAATGTTGATCAGTTTGAATACTCGATGGACAAGATACAATTAACATTCCTGCAACTAATGAGTTCATCAGCCATCCAGAACATCACTTATCACTGCCGTAACACGGCGGTATACTTCGACAAAAGAAATTCTAAATACGAGAATGCAGCTACTTTTAGAACCTACAACGATATCGAACTCGTTCCTCTGAGGCCATCCAGATTCAGATACAGTGTCACTCTTGACGAGTGTCAGGTCAGTCGAGGGAATAGATACTATTTAATGAGATTCGATAATAAATTGGTTAATAAATCGATTATTATAGATTGATAACTTTTTCACGCAGAACCGTCGCTCATCTTGGGGCAGGACAGTTTTTGAATTTAGAGCCACAAAAACCAGGAGGTTGCCCATAGTCGATGTCAGCCTTGCCGACGTTGGCAACGATAACCAATCATTTGGTTTCTCTGTCGGTCCCGTGTGTTTCTCATAAATTTAATAACTGATAATAAAGGATATCGAAGTGAAGTTCCATTCATGTTTTAAATGAATGAAACTCAGCATCGATGTAAATTAAGACACCTTTGGGATGTGTGCTCTACTCTGACACTCTTCTGATTCCTTTCTATATAAACATCACCATTGTAAATGTTGGTCACAAAAGCTGATTAATGTTTTGTAATTTTTATTTCAACAGAAAATCTTTAAAATCACTTGGAATTTATTAAATGCTTGGCAATTTGAATTAATATCGGTGCAACCATTTTTGTGGCCTATCAAAAGTGGTCTTTAATAAATAAATCGATAAGAATTGACATCATATTCACTGAATAAACAGATACAAATTACTAAGATGAGGCTGAAACAAAGCTGATCAGACAGCCTGCAAATAAACAACGCAATGACCTCTGCCGCTTCACAACAGAAGCAGATGACAGAGACGTTTTTAAATAATTTGCGGGAAGCTGGCATCTAGTTTTACAATTAATTGAGAAGTAATACATTAGCACAGCCATGAGGGGAGCGGAAGGGCTGAGTGCCTCCCTTCAGGTAATTTGTCCCCCAAGTTACCGACTTTTGGTGTGAAAAGCAAAAATAAAGATTATCACCTGCTACATGAGTAAAATTTTCGAGCAATCGAACATTTTTTGTCTGCACCATTGATTAATACACTGAACTAGTTTTGCAATTAATTAATTAATTAATATAGATCCAAAATTTAAATAAATGTAAATAATGTCCCATTACACAATGCTCAATCCACCCCATCAAAACTATCTGCATTTCCAATTGCACAGCGAATTTTATCATTCATTTCTTCAAACGTTTGGTAAGGAGGCAGCAGCAGTCGATTGAAACTGAAAATGAAAAACAAAATCTTGAAGCAGACGATTAAAGGTGCGCAAAATTCGCACGGCATCTCACGAACCACGTCCGGGCCAATGGCAACTGGTCGCAGTCCCCCCAGTCTTCGAGGGTGAACGACTGATTGCCACCGGTGGAGGCCAACTCTGCAAAACCGTTCGTGGGAACCCTCGGAGTTCCGGTGACGAACCTCAGCAGCGACGATCTTTGTTCTCCGCTCAGCAAATAAACGACCTATGAGAAACGTGCTTATTGGGAAATGTTAAGATAATAAATGTAATAAGATTAATAATTATTATCATCGATTTACCTATCAATAAATAATAAGTTTGGTCATCCTTATTGGTAAGATGGTTGGAAAATAATCTAAATCAGAGGTTTTAGAATTTGAATGGACAACCTTCCAGAATCTTAGCACGACAGGATGATTGCAGTGGTAAATTCCTCTGTATTTCGTGTTAGCTTTCCAGTCAGAAACACTTATTTGGGGCAATCCACACAGCACCAACTGTTGGGCATATCATGAACATCTTAATTTTCAAAGAATAATCAGGGAATTCATGCAAGTATTTGTTTGGTAATAAATAATCATATAATATAAATAATAATAATATAAAATAAATAATCATATACTTTCAAATGCCAGGTTAAGAAGTTTCTTATTGACAAGTGGCTTTTCCAACGTTTCATGTTTTATGTATTCTATTAATCACTGCCTATTCTTTCTGACATCATGCATCAATTATAATACATAATAATAATATAATATAACTATAATACAACATAATTATTATCTCTTAGACATAAATTAATATCTATTAAAAGTGCAATGGACCATCCAGATAATTGGGTGCCCATCGCTCGGGACCAACCCCGACGTTATTTCTTCTTTCATCTCTGTCAATGTGTATTTCTTAAACAATTATTTCTTAAATAGTTCCAAGGCTCAATAAAAAAAAATATTATCTGAGAGAGAAGAAAGGATACTAAAAGGAAGTCAAAGGGTGCTGAGGAAGTTTTCAGAAGCCACTGCATGAATGAATGAATGGAACATGAATGAATGGGGGACAAGGAAGGGTGGACCTTTCAAAGTGAAATTCTTAAGAAGAAGAGGAGGAGGAGGAGGAGGAATTCAGCAATGGGAAGGGTTGGGAACTAACAAAACGTATGAAAATATTCAATTTAAAGGTTGAATCTGCCTCCCCCTGGTCACCAAGATAAAAAAAATTGATTCTTTTTGAATCACAAGGGATTGTCTGCAATCAAGTCATGATTGAGACAAGGAAGTCAAAGATAATCATAATCAAAGATACTCATCTCCTGCCCAGCATAGCTTAGCAACAGAGAAGCCAAGAGTAACTCAGAATCTCCTCAGTCCAGGCACATTACAATGCCAACGAGACTTTCACATCCAAAGACAACAGCAGAAGAATCTTCGAGTCAAAATATTTAAAGGCACAAGAATGGCATTGATTTGGCAATTATTCACTAGCATCTCCTTGTACTTTCATATTATTAACACTTTACATACTTTTACATCTTTTAGCAGATGACTAAATAATTATTTAGCAATATTTTATTATTATTATTTTATTAATATTTAAAATAATTAAACCTCAAGTTCTTCTGGAGTGAAAACTTTGAGCATAGTTGAAGGAAAAACCTCTGAAAATCCATTCATTAATGAATCCATCTGATCCTTCACTCTGTCCACAAATTTCCTCTTCAAAATCAAGCTGCAAATAAATTTAAATATGGATAAATGAACAGTTAAAACAAATTATAATTTAAAGATATTCAAAGATATTTAAAGATATTTAAAAATATTTAAAAATATTTTAAAATATTTAAAAATAATATAAGTCAAAGAATAGCCATTTTAAGCAAGTAATTAATAAATGTTAATTACTCAACATAGTCCTTTTTATTTTCATTCGTTAATTTTATTTTGTCCCCGTCGGGCTTCAAAGCTCTTTCTATTTTCTGAAAAATTATTGCAGGCATTGGCATTACAAGAACTTGGAATATTGAAAAATAATGTTATAAATGCACAGCTCCATACAGTGATATGTAAAGTTAAAGTAATATATTATAAATATACACCTCCATACAATGATATGTAAGGTTAAAGTAATATATTATAAATATAATATACATCTCAATCCAAGTCCTGCATACATCTTCAATTAAAGTCTTACCTGACCCATTGCATCTTCAGTTACACTAAATGTAAAATCGAGTTCTTCGGGATTGTTATCAAGAATCCACCGCAAGGAATTATAATATTCTTCATCCTGTCGTTAAAACAATTTCAAGGCTTATTTAATCTCGATCGTTCATTTTTAATTCAGAAAAGCAACGAGCATATTTCCTTTGAATTGTTATGAATTATTTATGAATTATTTATGAATTATTATGAATTATTATGAATTATTATGAATTATTTATGAATTATTTATGTATTATTATGAATTATTTACGAATTATTTATGAATTATTAGTTAACAGAATAAAAATCAATTCCCAACTAAAATTCTAAAATCCGTTTTATAAAACATCTTCCAATTGACACTTCAGTGACCTGATGCACGGTTCGAACCATTCGTTGCTTACAACACCAACAATTAATCAACAACTTTGCAAAACAATGACAATGAAAATAAAACATAAACAATAATAAAACATAAAAACTTGCATCGTGTTTTATGTCTTCCAATTCAATTTCTTCTCCCAGCATCATTTTGTAAAATACTCGGGTGAAAGTTGCTACAAAACAAACTCAACTTTGTGAGCATAAAAAACAACATGATGACAAATGACTCATCATTTAAATGCCAAAATCTTTTATGACTTTGCATTAAACAATGCAGAATCTCCTATTATTTCTCAGGCCTTACAGAGAGCATCATTAAAATGGACTCAGCCTAATCAAATGGGACAGAAAAAATCATCAGGACATGGAAAGTCAATCTATTAATTATGCATTTCAAATGAAGAAACATTACCTAATTTATAAATACTGGTATAATTTATATTTACTGGTATAATGTGATATATAGAAACCAAAGCACATATTAATTAATAAACATTTCATAACTCCTGCCTTGCAACGTCCTTCAAACAAATCTAAATCTTTAAACCACCCAACAATAATGACTAAGATTTCAGTCCAATTTTTCAGTTACACCGAAGACATTTAAAATTATATCTGCTTAAAAAT
Source organism: Hirudinaria manillensis (assembly GCA_034509925.1). Taxonomy (NCBI): domain Eukaryota; kingdom Metazoa; phylum Annelida; class Clitellata; order Hirudinida; family Hirudinidae; genus Hirudinaria; species Hirudinaria manillensis. Next base: position 5,901,167 of record CM067531.1, on the reverse strand, counting down.
GAAAGTGAAATTTAAACCTTTTAAACCCACCTTCGAGGAGTTTCCGATGATAAATGGCCATGGCCATGATCTTGCCAACGAATTGAAAGATGGAGAGATGGGAATTGGTGAACAGGGCAGAGGAAGGATTGATTTGCATGGTGTGACTAACCCTGTTAATTGATTGCAAATTAACTTAATGTGCTTTTAAGTGAAGAAAGCAGATAAATTCAGATATTCACTTTGATGAAAACTCAAAGAGTCCATACTGAGGATTAAACATTTGCCTTGAAAGCAAATAAAACCATTCTCTGGCCATGCCACCACCATCCAACCCTTCTTCTGCCAAAAATTTCACTCTAAGTCTGGGTTGGTGAGAAAACAAAACAACAATAAAATAGCAGAAAATGATTTTAAAATGTCCTATATCCTGTCAACTTACTTTTGCTTGAGATCAATGCCATCTTTAGATGCAATCCTCTTGTAACTGTCTTTAAATATGTGATCTCTTCTCACTTTGAGTTTTAAAGTACCCAACACGACACCCTAAATCGAGGGAATCAACAATTTAATGAAAACCTTTAATGACTTGATATCCTTAACTCACTTAATACATGGTTGGGATTTTTAGCAAATGTATTAATTAAGTACTTAATTAATTAAGTGATTAACTGTTAATTTCTTTTAATTAATAGATTTTTTCAGCTATTTATCACTTTATATCAAAAAAAAAGACATCTTCGTAAAGTTTGAGACTCATCCTGTCATTCTGTTTGGTACTACTTAAAGTTCGGAAGTAGTTATTTATAAAATTGGAATGTTTATCAAATAATTCAAAAGAATGATTCGAAGAATGATCATGATCATGATCAGAATAGTTAACCGCACAGCAGTTAATGACACTGAATATACCTACAACTCAACTTGTGAGCCTATATGAAGTTTTTATAGTCAAATTATATCAATCAAATTCAGACTTAATGTATTGAAAAGAACTTATGAAGGTGAAATGTTATAAAGTGGGGAAATGAACTGCTGTATTCGATTGCTAGGAAGGTTGAAGTTGAAGCATTTGTTAATGAAATGCAAACCAAACTTCATTTGAACCAAACTCGGTATAATCATAATAACATCATAATAATCTGAATAATTATTCGATGCTTCCTGCTTTTGATCAAAATTTGGTCGATAAATCATAAATTTCTGAGATTTAGGGATTTTTGTGTTTCAGTCCAAAAAAAGCAGATAATCAACATTTAATTCTCAAAAAGTTAACCATTAAGTTAATAATTAAATTAAAAATTAAATTAAAAATTAAATTAAATTAATCGTTCCTGGCACCAGTTAAAAATAATGATGAACAAAAGTCTTCATTTGAATCATGCACCATCTTTAAGTGCAGACCATGTCTTACAAAAGAACTTAAATCAGAACTTAAGCAGAAACAAGTGCCCTGAATCAGTGCTAGGAAAGCATTACAATGCAATAACAAAACTTTGCATTGAAATTAAAGCCTAACAAAAGCCTCGAATGAGCTGAAGGCGATGACGTCAGAGATGTTTATCTCACCAATTCGCGAATGAAGTTTTCGTGTTTCTCTTTGAATTCAACAGAGTAATGGACATCCTGAAGAGATGAAAAGTATTCCATGATGGAATTCAGACGGAAATCAGAAAAACTAAAATTATATTTTAAAAGTTAAAATGCGTTTCTAACGGGTCCGTCGAACTTCCTCAGCCTCGGATCTTCCCATTGAGTTTTTTTGTTCACTTGTAAAATAAAAAAAACTTATAAATTAATTTAAAGTAATAAAGATTTTAATATGAAAACAAAATGGCTCCCTAACCGTGGTCGACGTAAAACAAGCTACCATCTTCATTCACCAACTCATCCCAGTTTTCCTGTAAATCATTTACAAATGAACATTTTGTCTTAATCATTTAATTCATAAAAAAGTTAAGAATATAAATAAACACCTATAAAAGGCTGACATAATAATAATAATGATGACAATAGCAATGATAATGGTAACAGTTGATGACAGTGATGACGTTAACATCACCGACAATAATAATAATAAAATATGCCACAAATGTTTTCATTTCAATGCTTCAATGCTTCACAAATCAATCGGATGCATTAATCATCCGTCACAGAAATAACTTTTTTGTTTTGAAGAGTCTTTATTTTATGTTTTAACTTAAAATGATTTTTGTTTAAAAATAAATAAAAGATCGATTCAATCGCCCTTGAAGAGTTTATAAATTTATTAGTTTATTTATTAATTTATTTAGTTTATATAAAAAAACAATAAAAACTAACTCACGACTTACGAGTCAAAAGAGACGAATATAAAATTACATCTGGTAAAGTTTTAAATCCCGACTCATTGGAATCTTAATGCAAAGTTAAACTCGTAAACTTACAGGAAGAGGTCCGAGAAGGTCTTCTTCGGTTCTTATGCGAGGATCCCTCTGCAAATAAATTGATGACAAACGATGACCTTTCATAGTTTTCACAGTTTATCAATTGGACGAACTGCATAACTACATTTTACAATCGTAAAAAAAGAAATTAAATCAAAGAATCTCAAAAAGTAAATAAAAACAATTACCCAAGTCGTGATTTTTAAGTCCCGGTTGATGAAGAATAATTTTCCATCTTCAGTGGAAGAAATCCACCATCCTGAAGGAAGGGATTCGTCTCCATTCTTGGGTTTCATCAATTTGTACTCAAAATTTGGACCGGCGATCGGAACATTCTGAATTTCAAATGACCATGGATTATGCAATATATTGTTCATTTAAAGCAAATAAATATAAATAAGTTAATTAAATTGAAAGTAATTTACAGAAAATAATTCACCTTCAAGGTGGAGTTTTGCGCAGAATATTCCAAGCACAAATGGATGGTACTCAGTTGGTTGTTTGTGTTTAATCTGTTCATTGATTGTTGATCATCATCAAAACTTATCAATCAATTTATCAATACAAATAACAATAAACTAATTAAATATTAATAATATTAATCTAACAAAATAATATCAATTAGTATTCACTTGAGAATATAAACAACAAATGAGTTTAAATTCATTTAAATTTATTGATGTTTATAAATGTTATTAACAAAAATATTGACAAAATTTTGAATTTTATGAATAAAGACAGAAGAGGTGAAATAAGAAGGCATTTTGATGACAATGGTTGCCAAATTTAACTTGTGAAGGTTGACAACTGACAACAGATTCATAATCGACCCAAATGTAACAAACGCAGCATGAAAAGTTCACAAAATAAGAAGAACATTTTCTTGAATGCACTTTTTGATTCGTAAGAGAACCATGGAGGCATCATAAAAAAATTTATAAACAGAATTTCAACTTTTGGCCCTACTTATGAATTTCGAAGGCGACTGGTTCTGCTCGGATGCCGGGGACCTCGTGAATGATTTTTAGCTTGGACAGGTGAAAGTCGATGATTCCAAGGCATTCATCCTTAAACTTGATTAATTAAATATTAATTAATCCTTAAAACTGGGATAATTGGACCTAAACTAATCGGCAAAAGTTAAACAAATTACAGAAAAATTTAAGGCTTAGTCTTAAAATAAGCTGAAAATAGACATGTTCTATTTATGTACTTTGGCTTATCAATGTAGACTTGGAAGTTATTCTAGCTACTAACGAATTTCCTTTTGATGTAAAGTTTAATAAATATTCTATCTTCCTCTGGATCAACCTAAGAAATGTTCTTAATTAAAAATTCAATGTTTTAAGTCCATTTTTTAAAATGCCTTAATTCAACAGAAATACTTGTAAGTTCAGGTATAAGAATAAAACTAAAAAATACATAATAAGTATTGCATTTTAGCATTATAAGCAGGAATTCAATCTCCAATCTAGCCACATATTAACTTATTGGCAACTTTGTGTGAGGAACAGCAATTGTTCAGAACTGAGTTACATCTTGTTTATACTTTGTTTAAGTAGATGACAACTGAAAATAAGTAATCTATAGAACATACCTCTGATCTGATTTGTAAATTCCATACTGGACTGAAACTCTTAAAAGTAATATATTTTAGAGTTTATTGTGATCTCAGCAGAAGATTAAATTTGAGGTGTGCTTCTAAAATTTGGCTTGATATTAATAAGCAGAAACATGAAGCATCAACGAAACAATAAACAATTTTGGAAGTAACCTTTTTAGCAACTCTTGATTTGTAAAACCTTTGAGTGGTTTCAGGTAGTTCTCCTTGTCCACAGATGAAAACATTTACATATGAACTGCTAAGTAATTATAATGTTGAATAACTTTAATTATATGACGAAAAATATTGAATACTTAACAAATTCATATAAATTTTGTCCTTTACCAAACAAAATTCATTCAAGATTTAAATATTTATGATCATTAATATTAATTATAATTACTGTAATAAATATAAAATTTAAATTGGAAATTTTAATATTATTGTTGTATCTTATTATTATTAATAAATTATAAATGTTAAAATTATTTAGCTCAAGATTGAGTATTGATGAAAGAATTAAACTGTTACTGTTTTGTGTGAAATAAGCTCTTCTTTGAAATATTTGTGCCTTTTAAAACTTCCAATTTGAGAATATTTTTTTGAATAATGCTCTACAAATAAAAAAAAGAATTTCTCTAAGAAATTAACAAACTTTCAAATTAACTTAAAATATAATAAAATCATCTTATAATAAACGACTTCTGATTACATATCACAGATATTTCATAAGCTAGTTCATGATTTGCCTTCTAAAAATCTCATTGGGCATAAAATTCTTTGAGTAACAAGTTTATATTTTGTTTATAACAATTTGTTTTATACTATAAGATCTACTCAAATGTGTATAAATACAATTCCAAAAAGTTTATAATTACTTCTAAAGGCATGACCAATGTGTAAACTTATCCAATGTGTAAACAAACTAAAAAAAGATTTTGGTTCACCCAAAGTTAAAAGTGAAATCTTAATGAAGCTTGCTCAGCACATTTAAGAGAAAACTTTAGCACTCTAAACACCGGTCAAAATTATTGTGTACATATAACATAATTATTTAAATCAATTTGACTCTTGTCGCATCTTATAACCTATGATATCATAGACTGTTTTTTTCTGCAGGAAAAAATCGGAATCTTTTTACCCTCGCCTCACTCACACCAATTCTGTAACGATGTTTGCAATCATATCATCTAAGCCGGGGGTCTCCAAACTACGACCGCGGACCGAATCAGGTCAAGGACTTTTTCGAATATGGAAAAAATTTATCCTGCCTTTTAGTAGCGAACTACTTCCGAATCATTTTACATACCCACATAAAGGTCTTCAGATCCAAACTTGCTTTGTTTTTGGAACAAGAACGTGACTCACTTTCGGCAGGTCGAAGTCTTCGTGGCCGAAACAACAAATGATTTCCCCACATCATTTACATGCAGGATGATCAAAGACTTCCATCAGCAATTTCAGGGGCAGTTCTCTGACTTGGATTCAAAAGCGAAAGAACTGAGAATGTTCTAAAAACTCATTTGAAGCAAATGTGCCCAGTTGCCCAGATGAACTGCGGCCGGAGCTCATTGAATTATAAATGACCTCCTTTGGGACAAGTTCAAAGAAGGGCTTGTGGGCTTTTTATGCCCAAGGAAGAGTTTCTATAACTAATGTAAAAACGTTTGCATCAAGGTTTGCATCATCATCTTTCAATCTTTGGAACAACATACTTATGTGTACAAACGTTTGTAAGAATGAACAGTTTGAGGACAAATCTGTCAGATGAAAATCTCAGGTCACTATTGATATTAGGGACATCAAATCTAAAAACTGCTATTTTGACATCCAGGAAATAATTACATCATTCACACTAATAATTACATAATGCTGAAAAAATATAATAATATCTGTAATTAATGAATAAACAATTAAAAACAACATCCATATTTTGATTGTTTTCAATTTGGACCTCGAAGATGTATTCGGCCCCCGAAAGGCTGTTTAATAGTCAGTCTGGCCCTAAGCTAAAAAAAAGTTTGGAGATCCCTGATCTGCGTCAACGCCCTTCAGTTGATAATACCTCTATTATTGCAAGCTAGCTAGTTCTCTTCGCTGGACTATTGCATCTCACTTTTCTACAATACGCCAGCTTCCTCGATTTTTTTCCTTACAATATATCCTAAATAAGATCGGTAAAATCACTCCTTAATAGCTCTGAGAGTCTGGAGCAACTGCACTGGTTGTCCATCTGCAATCGCTCTCATTTTTAAAATCACCATCAGCGCCTTATTCTCTGCGACATCAGATCCACTGCCATGGTTCATATCCGCCACACTTCTGGAGATCTTCAGAACTTCATTAACCATTGATCTCCACCAATTCCCAAATCACTACCGAGGCTTTTCATACGCATCAAATCCGCATCTCTATATCTCAGCCATCAGACTTTTCAAGCGATAACTAAATACTTTATTCAGGGAAGTCGGAGTCTAGTTAGAAATCCAAACATCCTCTGACGCTCAGCGGCATAGCGAGGAAGTAAGGGGGGTGCATTTGCTCCGGTGGCTAGTGGGCGACAAAGGGGCTCAGAGTATCAACGATGGATTTTTTTTATTATATTATTGAACTCATTAATAAAAACTGGAATTTACACTTATTTTAAGTAGCACAATACAAACGATGTTTTGGCCAACGTTTGCTGCACAACTGATGATTGGATCAGCAACAACTGTTCAGTAGATTTGTCAGTCCTGAAATAAGTTTCTTCTAAATTGGAAAGTTCAACACCCAGCGTTGCGTTTCTGGAATAAATAATCGGAAAAAGTCGCGTTTCGAATTTTAAATGTTATTTTCATTTTTAAATGCCCTTTGGTATTAACAGTCAGAAATGAAAAGGTTAAAACCTTTAAGTACTAATTATTCTTCTAGACTTGATGCCATTTTTGAAGTCGGAACTAGATCAATAAACTACTCAGTGATAGAATATTCACTCCAAAACCTACTCCCATCTTATATTTTCTAAATAAATTCCCTGTTGAGGTCAACAATTTGGCAAGACATATACAAGAAAATATTGATTGGTTAGCAATTGCATAACGATTAAGGGAAACTAGATCTTGTCTGTTCCTAGTGTTACTCAGGGGAATAATAATTTATTAAACCTTTTCAACACATCAAACAATTTACTTCCAAAAACGCTTTCGTTATAATTGGAAATAATCTCAACACAATGTGGGACCGGCAAAATTAAAGCAAAAGTTAAAAGAAACAACTGTTACAAACTTAAATATACTTTTCTGATCGGAAGATTCGTTAGATAAGTGACAGGCACAAGACAAATCACGGGCGGATTTTTAATAACTAACTCAAACCCTAACCTAACCTTCTCTATACTCCTAACCTATTTTCTGACCCTGAAATTCATGGCGAACCGATAAAACTTGTTCCAGTGAGTTTTTTGCCTATCACTTATCCATCTACTCACAATTCGAGGAACATGTTAATTTGACAAGTCTGGCGATTCCCTTGATGCACGTTTCGCAAGTGTTGTATATGACCACATATGTCATTCGATGCGCTAAATCGAATGATAAATTGAGACAACTAAGCCGGATGAAGCATCAAATAACTATGAGATCGTTAGGTCGGACTGGAATATCAGCTAGTCCGTATCTGGTCCAAAGAATTAACTTCATTTTAAATTTGGTTTTTCTAATTTTTTAATTTTGTTTATAATTATCCCATCACGAAAATTATCAATCGTCCTCTCCTGGCATCTGGCGTGTACAAACTTAGCTAATGACAAAAGAGTGCACGTGTGGAGCGTCAGAAACTTCGACCCGATCACAATCATGATAAAACCAAAATAACGTTGAATTCTATCAAGAAATAGGTTCATAAACGTCCACATGTGGTTTTGAAATTAAACAAGTCCCAAAATTAAAATTAGGAAAGTTTTAAATAATTTCATATTGAGCACTTTAAGCAGCACCATAATTCTCAAAAATGTCAAAAAACGGACGGTCGACTTTTTTCCTTCAAGTTTAGAAAGATCACTTCAGAAATAAGTTACTTCATGTAACATCCATGAATCACATTATTAATGTTATTTATAACAGATAAAGCTTTTTCTGGCTTTACTGACTTAATAGCAAACCAAACTTTCTTCAAATGCTGATGTTTTACAAGCAACTCAGACCGTAGAAAACAATTTTCGTTAATTAATTTTGGTAAAAATAACAAAAGACTATTCAAAAAATACTTTTATATAAATTTAGTCGTGTTCATATTCAAAAATAGTTATTGCCGGCTGTAACTAAAAAGAATTCAACCAATTGTTATTCATAAAATATATTTATATATTTCTTAAAATTTAACTATATCAAATATGTGCATATAAATATTTTTTTAAATTATAATGTTATTAAAAAATTTATTTGAGCTAGGGAAGTATCCATCGCGATTATACCTCATTGGATCTTTGTTTTATTTTTTCCTTTTCCGTTAAGTTTGTCGATCATGTCCAAGAGAGGTAGGCGAAGCCCCTGATTTTGCTAGCTCTTTGGATAAATAACGTTGTTCGGAGTATCTGAAGGAATTTATTTCAAATTTGATAGGTAGGGGAGGTTCTTCTGGAGGAAAATTCAGGATTTCCCTGGGTTTGCCCGTCTCGGCCGTGATTAACTGCGCCGATAACACTGGTATGTTTCACGTGTTTTCATTGTCAAGGATTTGGAAAGCTAAAGAATCGATGTCAGTGCGAATTTAAAAATCGTATTTAGGAGCCAAGAACTTGTACATCATCTCAGTTCACGGAATCAAGGGCAGACTTAACAGGTTACCCGCAGCTGGTAGCGGTGATATGGTTATGGCAACCGTCAAGAAAGGAAAGCCCGATCTGAGGAAGAAAGGTTTGTGTGACCCGTTTCAAGTTTTAGATTTCAAGTTTTCATTGCTAAATTTTCAATCTAACAGTCATGCCTGCTGTGGTGATTCGCCAGCGAAAAGCGATCAGGCGCAAGGACGGAACTTTCCTCACTTTTGAAGACAATGCTGGTGTCATCGTGAACAACAAGGGAGAAATGAAAGGTGTGATTTACTGATTTATTACTTTTGAGCACGGTCATCATGTTACTTTGCATTTCTAGGATCGGCTATCACCGGACCAGTTGCCAAGGAATGTGCAGATCTCTGGCCCAGGATTGCTTCCAACGCCAGCTGCATCCAATAAACTGATACTGTTTATTCAAATAAACTCACATTAAAAACCAGCTTTTTGTATCTGTTCTGGCATGCTGAAGTTTGGTTGGGATTCAGTACTTACCAACTGAAGGGGGGGGGTGAGAAACATGCAGATCCTTGCTGAACTCGTGTTATGCAATTGCAATCCAATAGTGCATTGGATAGTGTTTGGTTTGGGAACAAATTGTTTCAAAACATATTCTGTGCTCAGACAGTGGAGCATGTTTGTGGGTGTTTATCAAGCAATTAATGGCTGGCCGGGTTGGGAAGCATTGATTAATCTGAGCACGAACTAATCCTGTAATTTGCAATTTTTAATTAGAACATGGAGGTGCAGCTAAAATAATATTAAACGTGTCCTAAAATTCTACTAGTATGTTTCAGTTGAGTATGGATCAGTCTTCATCTGTGGAGGTTGCACCCTCGGAGGGCGTGTTGCAGCTCCCACCGTCTTCATCATTGCTCGACTCTGTATCAAGATGGGGAGATGTGAGAGCTATGCGTGCGTAATCATCCGTGTCTATGGATTTGCAGAAGTGGATGGCATATTTCAGTTTTTCTTTCAATACTTTCTTGCTTGTATATCTTGGCATCTTCAACAAGAAGAAGCAGGTGTAACTCTCAGGTAGGAAGCTGTCAGGAGGGTCGTATCTGTCAAGCACCTGCATAAAATAATAACAGTCATAATTTTTTACAATGTTTTTGAATTTATTTGAAGTAAATGATAAGTAATTCACCTGGATAACAAAGTCTCTGCCTCGAAAATCGGCAATCGTTCTCGGCAATCTGGTGCGTCCCCAAACGAAACGCAAAAATAGCGATCGTTCCACATCAGCAAACTCTTCCATGACCTAAAATAATAAAAGAACAGCTTGAATGTAATTTATAAAAATTAATTGCACAATCCTGCAGAAATTAAGAAAAATAACCAACCTCCCAGAACCATTGAATGAGATCTGTGTTTGCTTCAACACCTTTGTAGGTGGCCACTGATTTAAGAAGATTCACTGGAATGTCAGGACTGCCACAGACCTGGAAATGAAGGAGGATAATTTATTCTTATTATTATTAAAACAAAACTCAATTGAAACACAATTGAATAAATAAGTATGAAGTTATTCAAGTGAATCTGAAGTTATTTATTAAAGCACAACCTACCATTGTTTCAAGTTCAAGTCCTGTGAAAAGATTTAATAAAGGAACAGGTACAACTTGAGACATCCCCTCTCTCACAAATTTCACAGCTTCCTCGAATTCATGCATTCTGAAGACATACATCGACAAAATCAAGTTCGTGGAAGTTCAAGGAAACTCAATTTTAAATATTTATGAAATTAATGATTTTATAACTGCCATCTTTATGTTTAATTCAGCTAATATTTTATTCATGCACTCATTTAAAGATTACGGTTCTCATCTGATGCTTGTTATTGTTGACCTCATTTATCACACAAAGACACCAAAAGATGTGCCCATGTGCATCAAGGCTTCAAAAATTTAAATGATTTGGCATTTATTTATTTTCTTAGATCCTTGATGTCATCATTGTCAGCATGCTTGTATCCATCTTTAAATGTTCTTACAAAATACATAGTATTTAAAACAAACGAATCAACTTCATTCCTTTTTGTTTGGCATTGAAGTTTCATGATCTTCTTTCTATCTTTAAACTACAACCTTGCAACATTTGATTTATGCAACTTACAGATCATGTAATTTTGCTTAAAATAATTCCATTCTCACAGGTCGTTATCAGAAGTTCAGAAGTTTTGGTGTTTTGTCTGAGTTAACTCAGACATGTTCCTATGTGTGATGGTAATGATAGCAATATTATAACGTGATGGTAATGATAGCAATATTATAATGTGATGGTAATGATAGCAATATTATAATGTGATGGTAATGATAGCAATATTATAACGTGATGGTAATGATAGCAATATTATAATGTGATGGTAATGATAGCAATATTATAATGTGATGGTAATGATAGCAATATTATAATGTGTTTTGTTCAAAAGCAAGTTCACACTGCAGCAAGCACCCAACAGTGAGAAATGCCATGTAATTGCAAATAGAACCCCTGAGGCTAAGTAATTGGCACTTTATAAATCAACTACATTCACATTATGTATCAATAAAATGCCAAAATAAAAAAAAAGAAGTTATATTTTGCATAAAATATTTTAACGACAACACCTGTAGAAAAGTGCCTGAGCGATGTATTCATCCTTGTTGGTTCGTTCAATCCTTTGAAATCTGCTACTCAAATTGGTGATCATTCCAGTAGAATTTGTTGTAGAAAATGGCATCTCAGAAAATCTCAGGGAATCGTCATCCATGTCTTTGATGCGCATCAATCCTTTAATTAATTGTTAACATTAAATGTTAACATCCACATTTGTCCATTCACAGGACATCAGAAAATCAAATAAAAACAACTTTTTAAATATCAAGATTAAAACAAGATTATGTGTGCTAAACAGTAATATTAATAATGTATCCAAGACGTTAAATTTTGAATTTAATTCATTATTATAACTAATTTTAATTTAATTTATTTAAATTGTTTAAATTTAATCCAAGATGTAAGCAAATTGTGTATAAGCCAATTCTCATTACAAAATCCAAAGCATAAACCTGGAACAAAGTCTCTATCGATTTCATCGAGATCTGTAATTGAAAGACTTTGACCGACGAGTTGTTTCCACATGGGTTCGGCCAAGTTGAGGTTCAACGGACTCCCCGTCCTTATGGCAATGCCCAGCAACATGCCTTCCAAGAAGTCACAAATGAATTTAATAACATCCGTTATTATTAACTACCATCTAGTTACGTAGTTAACTATAAAATAGTGATTAAAATGATTAAAAACAGCAATGTTATTTCTAATGCTTGATCATGTAAAAGCGACGCATCATTTTAAGCAGTTTAGATCAATTGATCTATGGTCATCCTACCAAAGAACTTGAACATGTTTTTATGGAGAGCAGAGTTGAGAGACGGATTCAAGATGAAACAGTCCCTGTTGGAACCCGATTCGTCCCTGCCGTTGGGAGTTTGAATCAGGATGCCTACGCATCCGTTTTGAAGTTCGTCGCATATTTCGGTGATCGACTCGCTGTAACCACCTCCGCAGTCGTCGACGCTTTCACCTGGAAGTGATTTTAGATTATTAATCATTAATCATCTGTCATATACTTCATATATATCAAATACATGTAAACATTTTTAGCGGGAAATAATAAATAAAATACCAACAAGAAATAAAATGCGAACCTATAAATTTTACTTTCCAAACTCTGTGTGGAAGCATGAGTGAATCAGCAGACAATTCTGTCATTTTGGAGCAAATTTGACCAAATACAGATTTAATTCCATCCACACCAGCCAGACCACCCCTGTTTCTTGATCTCTTTACCTTTTAAAGATTTTTAATTTAAAATCAGTCACAACATTCATTATGTTTGTGTATTCAGACGCCAAGCATCCTTTGGTTTTGCCATAAGAATGTTATCAGCAAACAGATGGCTGGAAAGACCACCATGGTCTGGAGAGAACAAAGTATTGGACCAAGGAAGGGGAGATCTTTCTGTAAACCAGTTATGGATTCTATTCAGCAAAGCAATTTGTTTTTGGCCACTAAGCGCCATCTGATGTACCTCCCAAGAGGTGCTTTTGGATTGGGAACATCTTATGGAGAAGCATTATATAAATGGGGCATTGCATAAACTGGCTCATTAAAAACTCGTTTTAAAATCAATTAAAAGTTTTACTTGTATTCTGTTGATCTCAATCACGGGTCCGTGCGGTTTGTCTCGCACCATTGTTGCCTGCACAACTTTCTTGAAGACCGATTCCTATTAATTTAAAAATAAATTAAATGTCAGGATTACAATAATATAATTATACAATAATTTAACTGCTTTTATCCAACATACAAGTTCATATTAAAGCTTATAGTTACTTCATGCTAGCTTCTGTGTAACATGTCTCTCAAAAAAGTAATGGAAAAACAGAAAGCAAGAAAGAGTTTCTTTAAAAATATTGGACAACAACTTGAATCACCTTTGCAGATGAAGCAAGGAGACCTCTCAGGACATCACAATAAGCAGGATTTTCATTGGATTTGCTTTTTGCAGGATCCAATTGAATCATGGTTATGAAAGGACAGAAGATGTCAGAGAAGTGGTGGAGCAAAATCAGGCGATTTCTAAAGATCCGAGGACTGATGTTCTGTAGAATGTTTATCAATAAAATCTTTATTTATGATTAAATTATTTATTATTTATTATTAAATTATTTATTATTTATTAATAAATTATATTTCAAATCTAACATTGAATACATTTTACTAATAACTATGTGTTTGTTTGTAATAAGTATATTGCGTTACAAATGCTGTATTGAATAAATTTTTATTAATGAAGCGTTTATTAATAATTTCCAATAATAAATATTATTTATGAGTTCAATTACAAACAATTCAAAGAAATGCAACCTGCAACAGATTGAACTCCATGGGGACCTCTTGAGGCAGTTTCCCCGAATAATTTGGTTTGTTTGATGACCAAGCAAAACTATGAGCAGAGCCACAAGCCAATTTGTTGATCTTTTTCCCTTTGAGAATTACAGATTAATTATGATGGACATTTTATTATAATTAGTAATGATAATGTGAATAATACAGATTAATGCAGATGCCTACAGCTTAAGCAATTAAGGAAAATTGAAAAAATGTTGCATTAATCCTTAAACTGCTGAAATTGACAATAATAGCTTCCTGGTTCTTTTTAGCAGGAAGCCAGAACCGACTATTCTCCATTGTAACAAGCTTTAAAAAAGTATGTGGCATCTAGGATGCATTAATCACTCTAGTTATGTGGTGGTTTAAGGATTAAACAATGGAAATAATCTTAAGTCTGGATGATAAAATGTTTTCTTACCTTGAAGAGATGCAACTATGCGAGGTTTTTGAATTGCAACCATGGTTCCATCACCCAATTGTCCTTCGTCATTGTCTCCCCACGTGTACACTTCACCTTGGTGACGAATTAATTAATAAACAAACGAATTAATTAGTTAATTAATTAATAATTGAATCAGGACATTTGAACCATTCCTTACCAGAATCAGTGCAACAGACGCAGTGAAGAGAACCACATGCCACAGAAATGACTTTCTTCCCCTGAAGGGATATGATCCTCTTTGGTTTCCTCACGTGGTCGTCAGTGCCGTGACCCAACCGATGGTAATCCCCCTTTCCCCTGAGGTCATAATTTTAATCACAAAACGGTACTTCCACATAAAGCTTCAGGCAATTATTCATTCCAGAAATTACGGACGAAAGTTCTAACCATGTATAAATGGAGCCTGCCCTGGTGAGTGCCACAGAAAATTGAGATCCACATTCCACCTTGACGACCCCCAGACCCTGAAGGCTTTCGATCTTCGTCGGAACTTTGCAACCTTCGCTGCCTCCTCTTCCCAGCTTCCCATAATCGCCATCTCCCCAGGACCAAACGGAATCGTCGCTCGTCAAGCAGAGCGTCTGAGCATCTCCGCTGCCGCAGGCAACGTCGACGACCCTGTAGTCTTTTATGTGCTCGACCTGAGAATGGAGAACAAACTTACATAGGAACGCCATCTGTCGACCACGTTATAAATTAAGACGAAACGGAACCCACGAGTTTAGGCTTCAGCTGGTCTTCGCCGTCCCCGTGGCCGAGCCTGCCGTACCTGCCTTTGCCCCAGGTGTAAAGTTCTCCTCTGGCAGAGATGCAGGCACTGTGAGCACCTCCCGCGGCCACGTCGACGACGTCTTTGCCTCTCAGCGTTTCCACGACTCTCGGGCGATCGCAGCAAGTCTTCGTTCCGTGCCCCAGTTTGCCATCCTCTCCTTCGCCCCAAGAGAAAACGTCTCCGTCGGACGTCAGCGCCAAGCAGTGCTTTCCACCCGAGTTCACAGACAGTTTTTTGATGTGCACGTGTTGAATGGATTCGAGAAGAGCGAGCACCGAAACAGATTCTGTTCCCCCGATTCCCAACCGACCACCTGCCCCGTAACCAGAAGCGTAAACCTGCACATAAATGTAACGTTTTGCTCGAACTACATGTAGCAATGCCCTGCATCATTTCATAAGATTTATTACGAAAGTCTATTAAATAACACTTTGATTCGTCCTCATAAATATTCCTCACGAATTCTAACGAACGAATTTACCTTCCCGTCGGCCGTCACTGCAAACAGCGTCTGTTCCCCTCCGGCAATTTGCACGGGTCTCAGAACGGAGAGTCCCTCGCAAGCCACGGGGACTTTAATCTTTGCTCCTTCGACACCTCCCAGCTGACCTCTATGATTGTGGCCCCAAACCCATATCTGACCAGAACTTTCACTTGTTAGGACCCAGTCATCAGGTTTTCTAAGTTCAACAAAACACATTCATTTTTGAATTCCTGGTCACTGATTGGTCATTCCTCGGTCAATCTCTCAGGGATAAATAAAATAGATTCATCTTCATGTTTAATGTTTTATAACAGAATTAAAACTTTTCAATTTTTATGACTTTCTGTTCCACTTAATGTTTGTTTATTGCATTCTTAGGAAGTTTGGACCTTGGATGCATATTCAAAACATCATGCCTAACAATGACATCCCTTCCACAACACAAAGTTTACTTTTGAAGTGCAATTATTAAAATAGACTTTTCTTCATTTCTTTGAAGTCACTGTTGAATATGTGGCTGAAAAGTACCTTATAGAAGTTTTTTACATTCATATCTTTGTTATGTAGTTGCTAATGTCCGATGATCTCTTAATTAATGAATTAATATAATAAAACAACACATAATGTTGTTAATATAATACAACAACATCTAATGCTAATCTACAAAACATCCAAAGATCTGTAACGAATTAATTTCCAAAGAACCTGTTCAACCACTGAAGTAGTTGTTCGTCGTGTGCAGACGTGAACAGCTTGTGGGACTCGTGAAGTCGACCCTCGTCTTCCTCCTCCTCGCCGAGTTCCTTGATTTTGCGGACGACGTCGTCGCAGAAGACGGCAGGAAGGACGTTCCGCTCCTGCAGAGAGTTCGCAACCCTCGTCGCCTGGCAGTACTTGTGGAACCAACTCCACCTCTGGTTTTGAGGTTCCGAGAGACTCAAATAGGAGTCGAGGCCCAAGTCGCAAGCGAGGCCCACGAGAACCTCGAGAAGTCGATTATTTTTATTCGTTACGATGTTTTAATTCTGTGGTTTATTATTTACATGTCACGACATCAAGTCTACCTTGAAGAATCTGCTGAACATCAGCTGTTTCCCGCTCCTGACGATCGGATCTTCGTATTCGAACTGTCTTAGCAGAGTTTCCGGCAGGCTTTTAACCAGTTGCACGAGACTCGGACACCCACTTAACTGCAAGAATCACCAGCCATTTGTTAAATCATCTAAGCTTCGAGGCCAGTGAGGCAAATCAAAACAAGAACGACCTCGTGTGAAGAGGCAGACATCATGAGAGTGATGTTGATGTCTTTGCCAAAGTGAGAGATCATCAAAGTCCTCAATTTTTGCAAGATCCAGATCTTTTGGGTGGCAGCTTCAAACAGCATCACATTTGCTTCTTAATGTTTTTTAGTGGCAAATTTAATCATTTCATTAAAGTAGCTAAGATACTTTGCAAAATCATCAAATTTTGATTGATATAATATTAATTAAATTGTTATGCAACACACCAGATAATACCCATGACATATAATGTCAAATGATAAAATTAAACTGACTAAATTAATATAAATAATAAAAACTGACTAAAATAAATAAATAAATAAATATAAAATAAATAATATAAAACAACTTAGTCCAGGCATAAACCATCAAAAAACACCGACCAATGGAACCGATCTGCGAACAAGTCGCCAAAGCAGCGGCGAGTCGGAGGATGACGTTGCGATCGTCGGGATGCGACAGACCGAGGTCGAGGAGACACGTGACCAGATGGACGGAAGGACGGGAAATGAGAGTCCTGTCCGAGGAATGATCTCGTCCCGAGAACCTCGAGGTGGTGGGGTACGCCGTGAACCTCCACCCCCAACCGTTGACGGATCCGTCGCTTCTGAACCTCCAATGCAACTCGTCGCCACCGATGACCAGCTCTTGCGACCAATTGGACACTTCCCTTCCTTCGAGTACGTGAAATCATCATCATCATCATCATCATCATCATGATCATCATCGTAAACGCATGACATCATCATCATCATCATGATCATCATCGTAAATGCATGACATCATCATCATCATCATCATCATCATCATCATCATCATCATCATTTTAAATGTACGACAACTCGTAACTTCAAAGTAAAGCAATTGAAAACCAACCTGATCTGATTGAAACGACTCTCATGTTGGCATCCATGATGCTCAGGTGATCGTGTCTCCTTTCTGTTGAACACTGCCTGTCAAACTCCACCCTGAGACTGCTTGCACCTTATTAAGAGTAATAAAGCTCTTGGACAAAATCACCACCATTGCTGCCACACCACAACCACCACCGTCGTCAGCGTTATCATCATCATCATCATCACCAAATAGGGTTTTACCAGGAATGCGGACGGTTCCCGAACAATCGGAATTGTCCGTGTACGGATGAGTACTTTCTTGTACGACGGGCAACAAGTTGTTGATGCAGAGGGTGTTGTGAGATACGTCTTCCAACTCCGTGACGCACAACTCCAACAACATTTCTGACACCTAACCAGCCCAAATAATTTTTTAATTTAGTAATATATGATTAATAATCAATTAATTATTATATATATTATTAATTATTTATTTATTAATTATTATTATTATATATAGATATAACTTTAGATCATGAAAGCCCTTTAATAATTAACTGATTATTAATCAACTGATAAGAGGATAAAATGAATCATGATTCTGCAAAAAATCTGGGAACACCACCAGCGGGTTAGACTTTGCGAGGCTGTTGAGAAGACTCGAAAGTATGTTTTGAGTCTTCGGATGAAGTCTACCAGCGACTGCAATCTTCAGCAGATCAACAATCATTCGGGAATCATCGACCGAAAGTTCCCTCGTGAAGTCGTCCAGTCCCGGATTCGTTCCTTCCTGCGGTTCCGTTACCTGAGCGATGCAAATTATGCGTGCGAGCGAGGGTGTTACGTAATAATACGTAAAATCAATTAAATAAAGTCATTTAATATATGATCATATACATATCAACATTAGTAATAAACATCTTAACTCCTTGTTAGCAAAGTCACAAAACAATTCAATATTTACGAGAACTTCTGCAGCGGATGTTGTGGCAAAGGTGTCATTTTTATTTCCACTGTCAGCCAAAATGCAACCTTCGACTTGGGTGCGATTGTTTGAGTCATCGCTGGTTTCAGTTATGTTTTCAAGGGACGGGAGACTCTGTTTGGTAGAAAACAGTGGGATGTCTGTAAAGTTCGAACCAAATTCCGGACAGGACTTCGAAAAAGGTTTGTCATCTCCTCTGAAGTTCTTCTTTCCATCTGGGTTTTCCAAGCATTCGATAGGAAGAGATGCGTCGTGACCACTGGCTTTGGATTTGTTACCGGCTTCGTCCGAAAGGAGAGGCAGGAAGAGTTTGTGGTCCAAACGAGGCTTAAATTCTTCGTCAGACGAAAAGGAAAGAACTCCCGGCACTCGGTCCCCCGTCGCGGTGGAACAATCGACGGGTTTCAGAGCTTCTATGACGGCATTCCTAATTAGGAAAATAAAAGGTATTGTCGATGCGTTCAAAATCCAATTATTTATTAACTATTAGTTAATGTAGTTAATATAGGTGTGTCCACCTGGCATAGGATATGTGAAGACCTCTCATGAGGTGCGCCACGGCCCGAAGTTTGTCAGATCGCGTCTCGAGAGAAAGAACCACCCTGGAGAGAGACGGAGGTTTAAAGGCTTCGGTCTCGTAAGCTTCGGCACGGACGGGTCCGTCGGCTTCGTCCTCTTGAAATGAGAAAATCGGATTTATAAAATAATATTTTAATATCTTAAAAAGTAAAATTACTTTTAAGATCTTTTAAGATTTTAATTAAATTTTTAAGATAAAAATTTTTATGATAATCTAATAAGATACACGAGGATAATCGAAGTCCGCTCGTCTCACCGAGCAGAGAAGTTCCGAGGGGGTCTCGAGCGGGTGAAAAAGTGACGGGTTCGTGGGTTAATGAATATGGCACATCAGTGGTGCACCATGCCAAGCTGTGGGAGGAGCCACAAGATACCTGAAACAATTGTGATTTAATAATAATAATAATAATAATAATAATAATAATAATAATAATAATAATAATAATAATAATAACAATAATCACCTGTTGATTACTAAACAATTAGATTTATTCTTTACCACAATTTGAAAATTATTGAAATAAATTCTTAATTCCTAATACAGTTCGTCCTAACTTCAACCCACTCAATGAAACTAATCTTCCCAAACTCACAAAACAATTGCATTCAATTGCAAGTCTGATTATCTTCTAATTAATAACTTTGCTCCAAAAAACATATAAAACCAAAAGAATTATAAAAACTCTAATTTGTAACATTTGAAACATCCACAACAAATTTATTCAAAATGTTTTATTCCCAACGAGTCGCATTAAATTTATTTAATTTATTTTATTTTTTAAATAATTGGAATAAACAGAAAGAAATTTCAACAGCAAGAAATTAATGCCATCCTTGAAGCATCTAAACAGTAGGAAGGAGGAGTTAAAGAACGAAAGCTTTTTGACTTTTTAAATTAAAATCTCAAAAATATTTTAAATTTAAATTTAATAAACAATGGTCGACATTTAAGCATTTCAGACAATAAAAAGTCGATAAGAAAGGAATAAGTGAAGTTAAATATTAATTTGAATGAAAGAAAAATTAATAAAGAACAACAAACTTTGTTGATTTTGTATCTTTCAAGACCATGGACCAACGCAGGCTTCTTGTTGACGACAGTCGTTCCATTTCCTTGTTGGCCGTGGTCGTTGTCACCCCAAGCATAAACCTGCAATTGTTCCGCAAAGATGCAATTGCAAATTATATTAACAATTAGTACAATTATTAAATTATTAGTATAATTAATATAATTACTAATTTATTAACAATTACTAGAGTTAAATGTGCTGATTACTACATGTAATTTAAAATTATATTTATCATGATGGAGATTATGATTATTGTCATTAAATTTAAAATGTCTCTAAAATATTTAGATACAAGATACAAATACAAGATGATATTAAACCTTAAATAAGATTTAAAGATCCCAATATGTGCTCAATAATTTATCTCAACCTTTCCAGTATCAGTAACTGCTAAGCAATGCAAAGCTCCAACAGCCACGTGGACGATCTTCTTATCTTTCAGGTTCTCGACCAGTTGAGGTTTCCTGACGTGAACATCAGTTCCGTGTCCCAATCTGAAGTAATCACCCTTGCCCCTGATGAGAATGAGTTCAGTTTTTGAATCCAGTTTTGTGTATGGTTTTCATAAAATGTTTTCATAAATCATTTAACCAGAGATTAATTAGATGCATAAAGAATACATTCTAAGTTGCAAATTAAGATGCAAAATAAGCTCAACCCACCACGTCCAGACTTGACCCGACCTCGTGAGAGCCAATGAAAACTGTGCACCGCACTCAACCTGGCAAACTCCCAAGTCGGTGAGTTTGTCGATGACCAAAGGAACGTTGCAACCCTCGCTTCCTCCTCTCCCCAATTTTCCAAAGTCCCCGTCCCCCCACGAAAAGACCAAACCCTCGTCCGTCAGCGCCAAAGTCTGAGCATCTCTACTCCCGAGACTGACCTGAACGACCCTCTGACCGACAAGAGCAGCAACCTAAAAAAAAGTTTCGACTGAAAATAAATATTTGTACAAATGTTTATTATCAGGACATTTATTGATGTCATCCAAGACATGAAAATAAATTTGTTGCAACATGGCAAATCTCACTTTACTTTTAGTTGTTACGATGAAACATCAATCATTTAACATCATTCAACCTCTTTATTTATAACATATAACAATTATTTTAACCTTACTATATGTACCTTATGATCCAGCAATAATTACTTGGTAATAATTGATTAATTTCAAATAATTAATAAACAATGATTATTTGTTCGAACCAATTTGGGCTGCTCCTGGGTGAGGGTGTCCCCGTGTCCGAGCCTCCCGTACTCCCCAAGTCCCCAGGTGTACAAATCCCCATTCGAGATTATGGCAGCGCTGTGAGAACTTCCGCAAGCGATGTCCCTCACGCGCTTCGATCTCAGAGCTTCGATCAATTTGGGTTTGTCGCAAATCCTTGAGAGGTAATTTGCATTCGAGGTAAATAAAATAAATAAATAAATAAAAATAAATAATTTAATTAAAGCATCTAACAATCTATTAAAATGTCCGAGCTTTCCGTCATCTCCTTCTCCCCAGGAGAATACTTTTCCGTCAACAGTCAAAGCCATGGCATGTCTTCCTCCTGAAATGAGTCATTAAATGATAATTCATTAACTGACAATTCATTAAATGATAATTCATTAACTGACAATTCATTAAATGATAATTCATTAAATGATAATTCATTAACTGACAATTCATTAAATGATAATTCATTAACTGACAATTCCTTAAATGGCATTATTTTTAATTTCTTATAACTTCTATAACTTCAAAGTATATTACTTTTACAGGGAAATAATATATTTATAATGTATCACAGCTCCTTAAAGTCTTTAAAGAAAAGACTTGATTTGCCTACAAAACTAGCGGCAGTCATTGTTCAAGCAGGAAACAACACACCACATAACAACCTCATAACAACCTCATAACAACCTCATTACAACCTCATTACAACCACATAACAACCTCATTACAACCACATAACAGACTGAAACCTGAATGAACAGCCACTTTTTTGATGACATATTGACTCAGTGAACTGAGTTGCCTGGGAACGGACACGTGGCCGGAATTCAATCCCAACCCCAGTCTGCCATTGGTTGCCTCACCACTGGCATAAAGCTTGCCATCCTGAGTGACTGAGAAAGGAATATTTAAATAATTTATTTTATAAATTTTTAAAATTAAAAACAATTCGTTCCTTTGTCGACAGGTTCTCACCACAAAACAGGCTTTTCGAACCACCGGCTATTTGAACGCATTTGAGAGAAGATAGGATTTCATTCAGGATGGGGACTTTGATCTGAATAAGTAAATAAATAAATAAATAACTTGCTATAACAACGATAGTTTAATAATAAAACATATTTCATTTTGTTATGACTCCAGAATATCGAGATCTAAACGGTTTATTAAAATCACCGAAACACAACACAGTATGAACGAAACACGAGCAAATTACAATGGAAACGAACGTGCCTCGTCGCCCGAGGTACACAAACCAAAGATACATATAATTCTACAACACATTTCTTCATTTTTCTATGTACAATCCCACTTCAGAATGAGTCAAGTTGATGAAGCTGATGATTCCATCAATCACAAAATATTCAACTAACTTTGTTTATATTTCAATGACTTTTGACAGGTCGAGTCAAGTTAATTTAATACCTTGGATCCTCTGGGACCACCGAGTTGGTCTTTATCATTGAGACCCCACACGAAGACGTAGGTGTGTTGAACGTCCTTGGACGACGACATCATCAACTTCGCTTCTCTGCCGAACGTCCTGGCGTCGTGGCAACCGATCGGGTCGCCGTCGGAAGCCAGGTACGAGAAGTGACCGAAGATCTGCGGGTTTTCTCGGAAGCAGAGTTTACCCACGACGTTCATGCCTGGAATTCTGCAGTCGATTCCGTCGTTGTTGCACTTCCTGACTTGAATCTCGATGAATCTGTAATACTGTTCGAACGCATAAAACAACAATTTTAGATTTTAGACGATTATAATATGCAAAATGAAAGTAATTAAATTAAATATTAAAATTTAAATCCAAATCGAGTGACACCGATGAACAAAATAATGAAGATGAAAAAAGAAGTATAGTCGCGCGTCGACACACCTGGTCGACATTTTCGAGGAGAAGAACTTCGGTCTCGTTCGGGGAGACGTGGACGGTGGCGAGTTCTTTGTGACTCTGGTGCGGCAGGAGGCTCCCTGCGATGACCAGGACCGAAGGAACGTAACTCGAGTCCGCCTGATTCACGGTCATGCTCAGTCGGTCGACGAGAACGTTTTCGTGCATCTCCAGCCTTATCCAGTGCTAAGAAATTAAATCGATCGGTCGCACGATCACGTAATCGCACGACAACTAAAGCAGCGTCGAGTGTCATTTATATTCCCCGATGCCTCTCCTAACCTTGCCAATGCTTCCTGAACTCTGCCAGAAACCACCCATGCTTTCAAAGAGACTCTGGGCAACATCCTCCCTCGAGGATGCTTGAATATTTTTAATGCATTTCTTCCAATCGTAAATCATCACCTCCCTTCTCTCCAATGGCTTTTTGAGAATTTTCAGCTTCAAAAGGTTTGTTCTGGCACCGGCATTTTTACCGACATCTTAAATTTTTATAAACAAAGAATATATTTTCTTATTTAAAGATATTTTTATATATAATATATATTTAGCATCAATCGATTTCAATCAAAATTAATTTCAATCGAAATTAAAAGTTTCTAAATCCGCTCACTAAAAGCCGAAGATCCGATCTTCCTGTCCTCGTTATGTTTTCCGACGACGTCGCAATTTCTTTCGACATTGGAGGGTCCCGAGTGACGACTTGTTCAAACAAAAATCAATTTATTTTTGAAACTTATTTTTAAAAGTCAATTTATTTGAAATTTATTTTTAAAAGTCAATTTATTTTAAATTGTCCCTGAAAATAACAGCAGGCAGTACAAAAAATAACCTCATTTTGGAAGCCACATGAGTCGGCAACACCCTTTCCAGTTCGCATGAGAGTCCATTCCACGCAGATTGTTGGGGAAAGTTCACGGTCACTTCTTCACCGCTGAGACTTATGCCTTTCAAAGAAACCAATTAATTGATCAGGTGATCGAGTAATTACTTATTTAACATGAGATCATCATCATCATCATCCCAATCACATGGTATGTGAATATATGTTTAATGTCTATTTAACATCTATTTTAACTTTAATAATTACACTAGACTTACAACAGAATTTATGTAAATTATGCATGGTATCAAAAAAATATTATTACCACTGGAAATTATCAAAACTGACTGGCCTCACAATTTATCACAACACAATTTATTTTGCATTTTAAATGAATTGTGAAAAAAACACACCATCAAAGAGATCTAAAAAAAAATTAGGAAGTAATTTGAAGTCCAAGAACCTGCAATGATTCCAACAGACGATCGGTTTACGAGTCCCCAACCATAGAAAGGCTCCTGGATTGCATCCCTGACTTTTACATGATCTCCAACTTTTAAGTAAATGCTTCTCTCTGCAGAATATAATTATTAATTTATTAATTAATAAATTTAAAATCAAAACATTTCATTAAACAGTTATTGCCAATTAATAATTACTTCATCCAAATTTATTTCTTATTTATTTATTAATTATTTTATTCATTAAAATAACATATTAATTGAAACTTTTTATAAACAAACATAAAGTCTTTGAGTAAAGAATGCAATTCAACCTGAATTATTGTTCTTTGACCCGACGTTCTTCTCCCCGTTGAGGTCGAGGTGAACGTACCCGACCCAATAAGCCCCTCCCCTTTCCGTCCAATCGACTCTCACGTTCAAGTCGTGCAAGTCGTCCGTGTCGAGCTGAACATGGTTTCGAGAAGAAATCAACAAAATGTAGATGGTTGTGAGTCACAACATTCACAGTGTAGTTATAAAATGTATTAACAGTTATAATTTATATTTAACACAATTTATATTTGCATGTCAAATTTAACAAATTAAGAGTCACAACATTGCTTCTGCAGTCACAAAGTTGCTTCAGTTCAACTGTTATCATCTTCAAATGTAAACACAAACACAAACATAAACATAAACAAACCAACCTCCTGCACGATCCCGATGTCGTCCAATTCGACATCTTCGTACGACTGACAACATCTCACTTGCATCCCGATGCGAATGTTTTGTCTCACGTAGACGGCATACAAATCTCGATTCGCAAAGTCCTCTCTCACTAAGAAGTTGGTCTGTCGAGGAAATTCAATGATCACGAACATTTTAATGTGTAAATATTAACCAACGTCGAGTAATCAAATTAAATAAATAACTGAATAAAATAATAAAAACCACTTTACATAAAGGACTATCACTAATATAAAATATCTGTTAACCAAAAACAGATTAAAAACTATTTCATATAATAATGTATATATATTAACAACAACAAAAACATTCCATGCAAACATTTCCCCCCTCACACTTCCATGACTTCCTACCTCCCCGTTGTCATCCTCGTCGCACGACTGCCCGACGTCCTTCGGCGTTTCCGAGTTCCTCGCGTCCTCGTTTTCGTCCAACAACCACGTCACGATCGAGTCGATCATCGGCGGTGAGTCGTCGCCCGAGACCAGAGTACCTGACGTGTGGTTAATTAAATTCCGATTAACGTATTACCAATCAACATATTAGCAATCAACATATTATCAATTAACATATTACCAATTAACATTTCATTTAGTCGTTGCATTCATGCGTTTACGAAACGATCTCCGTCGTAAACATTTACCGAATTGCTCGAGTGCACTTTGAACTTTGACCCGCTCGAATCCCATGTCGACGAGTTGTCGAACGACCTCCGAACGACGTCCTCCTCCTCCGACCGCTCCTTCCTTCTCTCCGCCGGAATTCGCGTCGGACGCGAGGAGATCCGTCGACCGGAAGGATTTGGCGTTCTTGTTGCAGTTCGGGAGACGTTTTCGGACGTCCTCGTCTCCGAAGTCGTTCACGTTCCAAGCAGCGGATGGCAGCATTTCCTCGGACGGAGTCGAGCCGAGAGTCTGAAAGAGAGAGACGAGGGCCGCCTCCAAGTCGGAGACGTCGTAGGTCGGCAGGATCGGAGAAGGTTGCGTCGACAGTCGAAGGACCTGCCGAAAGACGGGAACCGCGACCGAGGGACCGTCGCCGATCGAAGAGGCGCCGGAAGCTTCGACCGAACTGCAGTCTGCACTCAACATCTTCCTGTACAATTCCTGATCATTGAATAACATTCTGGAGGCCTTCAGAAGAAAATATTTCAGTTGGCAGTTTCTAATAAATTCACTCTGCTTTGAAGAATCTGAAACAAAAAAAAAATAACTGACATCAGGTCGAGTTAATGATGGTACTCAATTAATTACACTCAAGCCTTTAAAGATAGGAAACGTGATTGCAAAGCACATATGGAAGTCCAATCAGTACTTAAACAGTTACAAAAATGACCCAGGAATAGAATTAAGTAGTTGTGACTCAAGATAGTTGAATGCAGTTGAACTAAATAAAATAAGAACTTTTATCAATTAACCAATTAACTTTCATCACATAAAACAAATAAAAGTTTATTACCAAGAGGTCCCAAAGATTCAGACCCCCACTTTGCAGGATCCGAGGATACCTTGAAATTGGAACAAAAGGCGAAATACAATAAACTGGACCATTGATTCAACATCTTCTCGTTCAGGACATCTTTGATCACCTTATCCATCGACAATTGCTTCTGCAAAGATCAAAATAACGTTATTAGATTAAGAAACGAATGCCTTTGCGAAGCACGACGTTCTCGCATTCCCACCACTGTCAGTTCTTTGTAATAACAAGACTTTTGGCAGACAAAATCGTCAAATTGGACGACCACGTCGCCGGCAACGTCGACATCCGACGTCGTTCCCTCCCCGAACTCCGAGTGCACGACTCGACCTCCCAGTCTCAACTTGGTCTCGTCCACTCCTCCGAGGAAGGACAAAACGCCGAAGAGTCGGACGACCTCGCAGGGGGGTCGGCCGGGATTTCCTTCTGAGTCCTTCTGAAACGTCAAAAAGAGGATCGCGTAATTACGAACGACATGTAATTAATTAATTAAAAGTAAAATGAAACAAAAAAGCGAACGAAGGATCGAAAATTCTTTTAACCTGCGTCGCTCCGTCGAAGAAAGATCGCCAGGAGACGAGAGCGTCGAGACTTTCGGACGCGACGGCAGAGACGACGCTCGTCCACGACGGGGAGTCGAACAGTCCGACCAGGAGGCCCCGCAGTTGTTCGGCCAACGTGCCCGTGTGAGAGGCGGACAACAAGTGAAGCACGTCGCAAGTCTTTTTCCCCCGACAGGCGAACAAATCTTAAATGTAAACGAACGACGGCCATTTTGAAATTCCTCCATCAAAACGATGCCTTGTCGTTCGACTGATTGCATTTTTTTACCAACCGTTGTTCTTCATCGATTGATCGTATCGACATTCAATTGCCAAGTTTCCCAAAATGAGCATCAACTTGTTGATGATTAGATGTTGTTGGTGACTAGCATCGTTGAGACTGGATCCATCAAAATGAGGAAGGATTGCTTCGAGAAGCAACAATATCTGAAGCTGAAACAAAATTAAAGTTCTGAGGCAGTGAGATTTTTTTTTTTAATATATTTTGATAAAAATGATTAAAATATAAAAAACACCACAACAAACGGCTCTCATTATCTTAACAATGACATTGAACCTTATTGAACTGTTGAAAAAGATATATTGCTTGATATGCTTGCATGATATGTTGCATGATGCAAGATTGATTTAGAAGTTCTAACTTAAAACACGAAAATTTGATCGGAACAACATAAAAAGTAAATTTTGAATCTCATTACATCACATGCATCTCCATTTTACACTCGTTTTTACCTTCTGCGTTAGTTGCACGTTCTTGTCATTAAAAAACTTCAACAACTTTTCAATCCAATGACATCGAACGAGTTTCCTCGAAATCTCCGAACGAGAAGCGATCCGCCTGACGAAGCCGTAAGCGCTCCACCTGTCCAGATCAGACGAGCAACCTCGGAACAGGAACTTCAGGCTCCCTGCTGCAATTTGTTTACCTACTACATACATAGAGACACAAGATCACACAAAGTGCCTCCGATGCTATGCATATGGCACACTACAAATTAACTATTATTATTATTATTATTATTATTATTACAAATGTTAATAGTTGATGATCAGAAACAAAGTCAACAATTTTTTAATTGCCAGGTTGCATTGTTGCAAGTTGCATTGCAGGAAACAATGCAGAAAATCATGAATTAATTTCTTGCAAATAAATTTTGTCAACAATAACAACAAGTTGTTTCACCTCCTTTTTCCATCTTTTCATCCTGCTGACCAGAGTACGTTAAATCGACAATGTCCCTCAAATGGTTTGCAAGTTTTGCAGCAGCGCAAGCATTTAACGGACCGTCTCCGACGAGCAAAGCGTTGACGCAAATGCTGTTGGAAAGATTCGAAGCCATGTTGCAGAATAAAGAATTTAACGGATTTGAAGTTTCACTTGAATCGCTGAGAAGAGATTCTGTTGGAAATTAAAAAGGGAATAATGCTTGTAAAGTAAAATCAATAAATTCAATAAAATATTAATTGGTTTAATTATTAATTTAATTTCATTGTAATTGTAATAAATTCATTAATGAATGGCATTTACTTCTTATCTTTGTCATGCTATTTGTATTTGCAGTGGCTTAAATCAAAGCACCATTAAGTTTAATTTACGATTATAATCATAATATAAAGTGAAAAATAAACAATAAAACAAAACACACTTTTGTATAAGTAAGCATGGAACTCTTCCTTTGTTTTAGAGAGATAGTTACCAAAAGTGGGACCTTCGTACAGCATAAGGTCATACTTTTGATCCTTCCCCATCCTGTAGGTATGGGTTGAACCATAATCCCATTGGACCAGAACCCAGCCATCTTCATCAATTTCAGACACCAACGTCCCAATGCCAGGCTGAGGACCATCCTGAATTAATGTAAGAATTAATGGCAGAGGTTCCAATGAATTCAATCATTTTCCAACATTCTTAACTTAATTATACTACAATCAATAAATTAAATTAGTGCTTAATTAATTCATCGTAATTCTTCAATAAATCAATATATTGCATGAATAGCCAGTCCAAATCTAAGATAATTATCAAAGTGCAAGATGAGAGAATCTGAGCTAAAACAAAATTGGATCTCAACAAGACTACCACAAGAATGTGAAACTTATAACATTTATTTCTATGAAAACATTTACTCCAAGAATGTAGGTTCAGTGATACCATGATTCTATTTATTAACAACTTCTAGCATATAGGTGGCTACATTATGTTATTAATGAATGACTCAATAATAGAAATTAATAAGAAAGCGACCTGATTTCCCCAGTTCCAATTGGGGCCTCTAACGACTCTCGACCCGATTTTCATCATGGAAGCTGCTTTGGTGCCGTCGTACGTCGAATAGATGGTCTCCCTGTCATCCAAAAATTCATCAACGAGAGCCTGGAAATCCTTTTCAATGACGAGTTGTTGACTGCCATGTTCGAGGTCAGATTCATTCACTGGAATGAATCAATGCAACAAAAAGTGAAATAAAATAAAAATAAAAATAAAATAAACAATTTTATAAACAAATAATTTAAGAATCTGATTATTTAAATGATTATTAATCATTAATGATTAGCAAAATTAATTGATTAATAAAAGTAAAGTCCATTAAATTACCAGAAACTACTTTTGGCACAATACTGATGCATTTTAATAAAACCATGGCATGATACGAAATACATTTGTATGAACAAATAATATTGTAAATAATAATGAAATATAATACAACCACGTTCACAGCCAGTCTAACCAAAGATGTGAAAAACGGTTTTAACGAGAGCAAGGATCCCCAAGTTAACGAGTGCATTCAGAGAGGAGAGAGAGTGACGCGTCGTGAGAGCGCTCATCAGCAGCGGCACGAACCTCGACAGAGGCAACGACCGCCCCGACTCATCCTTCCTCGGCCCTTCTGCCGCGTCTCCGAGGAGACCTTCGGGACGTTTCTGCTTCTTGAAGTGAATCCTCTTTGCCTGTTCACCATTCCACACAATTTCACTCTCCTCCTTCAAAACGCCGTCCTCGCAAAGATTCGCAATGACGGGCAAAGACTTCCTCCGCCCGGTTTCCGTCGACGGATCGACTCGCTTGCGTCGGAGGTTCCTCGGGAGTTCCTCGGCCGAGGACTCGTTTCTCGCACGTTCGACGGAACCGCAACAAATCTCTGCCTCCACGGTTTTCAACACTCTGCGCAATTTGTTTACGATCCAACTGTCGAATCTCCCCTGAGCAGCTTCCAAGTTGTTTTTGTCAGAAGACGAGATGAGGCGGACGTTTGATAGACATGAATGTAATTCCCTGCAATAAATGATGTTTTGCATTAATTCCTTTTCTTATTTTTTCGTTAGAAAAATATTAAAAAAGAAAATGTGGACAAATATTTATTTTATTGTTCTCGAATGAATGCTTGCATTTAGTTACAAATGTATTTATACATTCAGTTAGACATGATGAACAAAAAAAATTCCCCCTCCTTGAAACATTAGAAGATTATTGACAACAACAACAACAACAACAGCAACAACAACAACAGCAATAACATTCAAAGCAATCAAACCTTTTTGCATCACTGAGAGAAATTCCTTGCCATCCGAGAAGAACGTAAAAGAGGGAAGAATCTGTCAACTGGTCGTTGTGGAGAAGGTCGGTGATATTTTGTAGGCCTGCCAATCTTACCGAAGCACGGACGTTCTGACGTCCAAAGGGATTTTTTTTAAACAATGATTACTAATTATGATTAATAATTATTTAAGTTTAATAAATTCACATAATGCACACCTGGTTAAGCAACGTGTGTCTCAAAAGGTCCAAGTTGATGGTCTCATCATGCAATAAAAAGTCCATTATATCCCTAACAATCACTTGACTACATGCATCGAGGTGTTTCAATGAATGCTGGAAGAAATTCAACTGGCCTTCCATCTGAAATGTTTTAAGTATTGTAGTACATTGTTGTTAAACAATCACTTAACTATTTATACTTATTTACATTATTAATATTTATTAATTTGTTATTATTATTAATTAATTTGATTGAATAAACTCGTACGTTTGCAGACTCCTTCATAATTTTCACGTCAGACGTGTCACTCAGAATTGAGGTCTTCAAGGAGCAATCCCTCGAGGCATCCTTGGAAGAATTGCAGAAAGTCTTCTTATTCAACATTTGTTCTGAAATGTTTCCAAATGCGACATTCTGAGACTTTTAAATTCATTTTGGATGTCATAATGAAATAGATCAGGTTAATATAATTAGGAATAGATGAAACTGAAAGTATCATCATCATCGTCGTCGTCATCATCATCATAATCACCATCACTATCATCACAAAAAAAAAATACACAATTTCCAAGATGACATCTTTCTAGCACAAGTCAATAATTGTTCAAAAACTGGCTCAGGTGCCTGGAGCAGCCTCAGAGAGGAGAGCCACAGAAGAGTCTGCTGGCGACTTATAAACCAGGCGAGTCTTAAGCAAGTAAAGAGAGCACTAAAGCTCTTAAAACAAAGCCACTGATTAATGTGAACTCATCACCTGGGTTGGTTTTCTTGCCCAATTTTTCGAGAATCTTAGCAGTAGCCGACAACCACCTGCACTCGACCCTCTGCGAAGCGCCATCTGACGACGAACTTTCGAACGGATCCACGACGGGACCGACCTCGAGAAGCAAAAACCTGCACCTTTCCAGGATTGGAGAACAAACTTCCTTGTATGACCTCCCTGAATCCTGGTGCATCTGAACATTCAAAGACACTTTGAATTATAAAATAAATTATAATCATTACTATAACTTTACCAAATTGGATTTTGGACCAAATGAAAGATTAAAGTATAATTCATAATTAATAACAAATATCTACTGGGTATAATAATTAGGGGAGCAGATTTGCATTTATAATAACAATCTGTTTCCAAGCATTGTATTACTGCAAACATTACTTTGATTAGAAGTTTCTTGATGTGGCAGACGACTCTGCAGATGCCCAAAACAGAATCAGGAAGCACGAAGTGAGGTTGATTTGCATCGTTTTCGAGCAGCAATTTCCGACCGACGGACCAAAGATTCAAATGCTTCAAGAGAACTCCTATTATGAGCCTGTCCAATGCACAACACATCAAATTCCCAATGAAATCGTGCCAAAGTATTGAATGTTTAAAAGCTTCTCCACAGTCTTGCATTTGCTAAGATTAGCAGGTAAGAAAGCTATTAAATTTATTAATGTAACAGCCAATGAAACCTCATCACTTCTGTGAGGGGATGGTCAGGAGGGAATGTGATTGGCAGGAAAGACGAGTGGTTGTTGCAGTATGAAGTGATGATGTCCTCGAACTTCTGGACTTCAAAGTCCGGAACGTTCGAAGTCCCGAAACCCGAGATTTCTCCAAATTCGTTCCTGATGCTCCTGTCTCGATTAATGCCAAACTTTGAAAGTTGAAATTGTGCAAACAAATGAACGTCCTTTGAAGCACTGTGAAAGACCCGACCCCGGTAAGAAATCGGCCCTGAAAAATGATCGGATTGTTGCAAAGCCATTGAAACTTAAAGTGATTTGATTTTGATTTATTGTTTTCTTGGTATCAGCAATAAAACACAAATAACAATATAAGGACCGCGATTATATGATACCAAAGGATGCCCGAAGGGAACAATGTTCCTGATAGATGAGCAACCTAAGTCAATAAATTATAGGATTTAATAAAATAAGATATTAAAAGGTTAAAAATAACTCAAAAGAAACCAAAACTTTTACAAAAAAAATACAATAATATTAAATAATATATATCAAGTAAGAAAATATTTCTTAGAAAATTCAAGGAAAACATTCAAAATTGAAAACATAACTGCCATCAAACATGAGCACCTAAACATGGTGTCTCTGTGTCCTTATCTTCTTCAGAGGAGCAAATGTCTTTCATGGTCACGAGACCTCCTGTAAGAATAGTGGACTTGATCCACTTTAAACTGTTGACTTCACATTCTGATAACAAAGTGCTTCTCGTTCTCTCCTTCGCCTGCATGCCCAACAACAGAGCAAGCATTCTTTGGCTGTGAACCAGAGATGATTGGGTCCAATATGATTTCAGGGGAATGGTTAAGTCCTGCTTCAAAGAATTAATAATTGCTATTTCCTAGGTCCAAATAAATAATGAAAAACCATTTTATTTAAAATCTGACTTCATTAAAGATCCCGATGATGCAATCCGATAGTTTTTCCAGAGTCTCCTTGTTATGCAATTCGGGCTCAAAAATTTCAGAAGAATTTCTCCCTTCAGAAAGGAGAAACAAAAGAACGATGGCAAGAGTTTTGAACGAAAGAAGTAAAATCGAAAATGTCGACTGCAAATTACCGACGTATGCTTTCGAGTTCTCGTCGGTCATTCCCAAAAGAGTGCATAGTTTCTCTACGCTGTAAACCTTTTCTTTGTCTCTTGTCCAAATTGTGCCCTCCTTCAGCAGGTTATCAAGATCGCTTTGCCTCAAAGTCGGATGCCTTGTTTCCAGTTTTTCCCTTAAGTCTTTCAAGTCATAATCTGTTAGAAATGAAAACAAAAACTGTTAACTAACTTAATAAATAGTTGCTTAACAGAGGAAGTGAACTGCATAATTATCTTATTAATAAAAGCATTTCATTACAACTGGCATAGTGACAAAAGAGAAAATTGTTAAGAGAAATGATTTCCTTTTCAAATATAATTCCATGTAAAAGTACCCCAAAATCTCTCCCACATTAGTTCAGAATCATCTTCTTTTCCAGCATTTGAGGACATTCTAGTGAAGTTGTTCAACTCTTCCAACAGAGAAGTGAGGCAATCGTCCAAGTCTGCAAAATGAGTGACGGAAGGATTTTTAGTTTCAAGGAGTAACAGACTCAACATGGCTTCAGGAAGGATGGAACCTGTCAATGAATTTGTTCAATCAGATAAAATCACATTAGAAATATTTATATAACAACCTTTTATCAATAAATGTTAATATTTTTATTGCCTAAAGATAAAAAAGTAAAAAACTGACCAACAAAACTATGTTCAATGGTCGCACACGTGGAAATAAGTTCGCACACTGATTGAGTATTTCTGATGCTTTTTAGAAGCTCCACAAAATGATGGCAGATCAAATTCATGTAGGATTTAAGAAGTAGACTTGCATTTAACACTTCATTATCTGTTCACAGAAATGTTGTTCATAACAAAAATCTCAGAGATAATTTTAAACCACCATTTGCATATAACTCACCAGAATAAAAATTTATAGAATCTTGCCCATTGATGTCGAGCAAATTTGAAAAGAAAACTCTCTGAAATTTGAGAAGGATTCTCGTGAAACCGCAATCGGCTTTGTTCTGAAGCAACGAACTCTTCCTCTTCGTCCTTTCTAATGTCTCTGAGACTAAACTTCTGCTCCAATAATAATGTATGTTACAGTATGTTACAGACATGTCATTTCCAACAGAAAAATAGAAACAACAAAGTACTTGAAAAGCAAATCCACAAGATCGAGTAGTTCCAATTGTCCATCATCTGCTGCATGTTGGACACTGCTGTGTGCACAACAATCACTTGATTGCTGGAAACCCACGAGCGACGGACATTGCTGCAGGATGGAATTCATGGCATCTTTGGTAGATTCGTGCGACCTGGTCATGTTAATCATGTCGGACTTTGTCTTGGAGTTTGGCTGTTGAGCCAACAAGTTTATGATTTCTTTGCTATTTTCCTGATAAGTAACAAATATTGTTAAACATTAATGATTAACGTCATACTTATTGCATTGCATGTTAAAGAAATTCTAAAAAAAATGAATTTATAAAATGGTATTCTGATGTATAATAAATCTTAGCAAGTATCAAACGTTTTGTTTTGATGAAAAGAGCGAATCTATGCTGCCTTCCAATTCTCCGTGTACCATGAGACTTTCAACGAGCAGACTCATCATGAACTTTCCTCCTGCCTTTGAACTTTCACAACCCGAGTTTTCGTTATTGTCTGGTTGTAAATCAACAAAAGAAACAAAATAAGTGGGGCTAATAATGACATAGTAATCAATAAATAAATAAAAGGCCAATGTGTGATCAATGCTTGTGCCTAGAGAAATATTAAAAAACAGTTTCAATTGTCAGGCTAAAAGTTTAGTTGCTTGATCAATCAATTCTCTACGAGCAAGAATATGAATGAATTGTGAAATTCTGAAACAGTGTTTGTTTCCAGACACATCATCAGCATCATATCAACAAGAAAGGTATGCAACGTGAACCAACTTTGTAAAAGTGCTGCAAGAGATTTGGTCCTCTCCTCGTGACAAGGCATTAAAATGTGCCAACCGCAACCTAGCGTTGCCCGAGCAGCCTCTCTTATGGTGCCCAAAACTCCTTCAGAACTCGCCAAAGAGATGATTTTCTGTTTTAGACTAGATGCCAAGTCCATGTTTTTTGCAAAAAAGTCACTCATGTGGGATAATTTTGCACATCTCAGCTGCAATTAATTTGAGATCACCATCACACGTCGACTCCAATGGATCCTTGAAAACGTTCCGACACGAGAAATACCTGAAGATTGAGAAGATTTAGAGAAGACACTGCAAGACATTCTTCATCTTGCGAAGGAGGCCACTTCGACTGACCACTGATGGAACTAAAGACCAGAGACAACAATTGATTTAAATGCTCAAAAGTGGGAATGCTCAAATCCACAAGGTATTCTTTGCGATCTGGCAACTTGAAATCGTTGCCTGCTGTCCAGGCAAAACTCTAAAAGGATAAGAATCAACGTCCATTAATGTCAATTAATTAATTAATAATAATAATAAAAGTAAAAATGCAATATAAGTTAATAAATTAATTATAAACAAAAGCAAATTGATTACTTGGTTGTTAGCACAACAAAGTCCTACGAATCTTTGGCCAACTTTTGCGTGGAGTTGTTTGCGAAATGTCAATCCGTCGACAAAGAATCCACTTCCCTTCAGATCCACGGAGTCGTCTTCATCCCAACTCACCACACTTCCCGACTCCAGAAGAACAAGAATGCTTGACGACGTGAACGAAACGTCTCTCACTCTTTCGCCAAAGTTTAACGAAACTATCCCTTCTCCCTCGGAGATGCTTTTCGATAAGCTACTTATCAGCTTTGAATGTTCACTAGATGTATTCCTGAGACAAGATATGTCAAGGTTAAATAAAGTTTAATGTACACAACAAAATTGTGCTTTATCCAAGATTATCAAACAACATGCACTTAACTTTCCTCCAAACTTTCTTTACATACACGACTCATGACTTACAAACTCTGGATATTTCGCTCCATCAACATTAAACTGTGACAGTTAATCAGCATTTGACAAAAGGAATCTTTAAATCTAACCATAAATGCAGCTTCCCAGATTTTGAAATTATGGCAAACAAGCTCTTTGGGGCAGAAACAATTTTTGAAGCTTCAATGTGGGCCAAGTTGGTGCACAATTCATGCTTAATTTCAGTTTCCATGTCAATGGATGTTCTTATCAAAGTGTACAAACCTCCTAATAAAATGCAGTTTGAGACAATATTTTATTTCATATGAAAATAAATCGAACTTTAAAACATCCCGTCGAAACTGACCGGAACAGCAGACGAGAAAAGGCGAATCCACGGTTTCACACGCAACGTCGATCGCTCTTTCCGGCAGGGACACGAGGGTTGGAAGGGTCAGGTCGTCGGACAAGAGTTTCGTGGACGTTCCTCCGCAAATATAAAGTTCTCCGGAATTTGTCAGAAATGCGCTGTACAAAGAACTACATCTTGTTCTCGTGACAAACTTTGTACTCAAATGATTTATTTGAGTTGGAAGTGCCAAGCACCTGCAACAAAAACAGAGAACATTTAACACCTTGCGAGAAATTCAAAGTTTATGATAAAACAATAATAATAATAATAATAATTAACAACAACACCATCAGCAGAAACAATAATAATAATAATAATAATAATAATAATAATAATAATAATAATAATAATAATAATAATAATTAACAACAACAGCATCAGCAGAAACAATAATAATAATAATAATAACGACAACAAGACCATCAGCAACAACAACAATAACAATGGCATTTAAAAAGGCATAACAAACCTAATTTCTGATCCATGACCAAGTTGACCAAAATGCCCTTCTCCCCAGGAGTACACCGATCCGTCAGAGGCGGAGGCCAAGAAATGTTCTGCCTCCCGATGGGACGAGATGGACGTGAAGGACTTGCCTTCGACCGAGATGGATTGCATCTGCAAATGGAAAATAAATAAATAAAAGAAAGTGTGACTGGAAGTGTCAACTAGAAACACTGACCTCATTGCATTTTGTTGTCAGTGGAAGAGAATATAGCAAACCACCACTGGTGAGTAATAGTATGCTTCTTTTGGAACATGCTATTTCAATAATAACCTCATCACCAATGGATTCAAATATCATTTCCTGGAGTGCATAACTGTCTAGGTGGGCAATCTCGCCACTGGAAATGATCTCTTGATGGTCAAGGGAATCCATCTTATTGGTTAATAAATAATATTTTAAAATTTAAAAAAAAAATTAAAATTATTTGCTAATTAATACATAAATAATAATTCTTGAATAATTATTAAATCGATAGAGTATAAAAGTGATATTTTATGAAAATTATTATCATAATTCATCCATAACAAATGAGTGAACAAGAAAACAACACCAAGAACTTCAATTGGGCTCAATGATTATTCAATGTGACCAAAAGCATATTTATACTTGTAATTGTAAACAATTTCAATGAATTTATAAAACTCACAAATGAACTTTCATTGGTCCACAAGTACTTTGCAGTGGAAGAATCCAAATAACACATGGCAACTATGGCAGCATCTTTCACGCTTATCAGAGTTAGGTCGTTAGCAGGCAGTTCCAAATATTTGAGAAAATTTTTTGATACATTTAAATGATGATTCTGTAAAAAGTAATTTGATGAAATGCATTACATTAACATTACCAATTTAACATTATGTTATTAATATTACCAATTTAACATTACGTTATTAATATTATCAATTTCACATCATGCTATTTAATATTGAATAAGTGAAAGAAATGATTAGCAAATAGTCCTTAACGTAAAAAATGGATTGATGAATGAAATAAAACTATTACAAAATGAATTAAAACAAGAATCTGCAATATGAATGAATAGAAAAATGTCCAACTCCAATGTTGGTCTTGCCAAAATTTCTGGTGGTTGGGCAAAGGTCATTCCCTCCATGCACCTCTGCTATGGATCCTGAAAGTCTCCGGAGAATTGAAACCAGAGGAGAAAACATGATGCCTCTATTCTTTTGTGCATCCTGACTGATGCTGATCGACATAGACAACTGCAGGAGAAAAAGCACTGCATCCAGAATGGAAGCCAAGGAACCCTGGAGAAGTGACAGTTCCAAGAACAGGGAAAGGGCAGTTTGGCGATCCTTAACAGGTATGCAAGAATGAGAGCCGTTTCCTCCAACCAGGTCACTGAAAATTACGACTAAATACAGATTTAAATTTTCCTATTTATCAACTTCATTATAAATAACTGCAACAGCTATTAACAATTTCTTCTAAATAACAAAAACATCAAAATTGCACCATCATACTTTAATAGAATGAAACACAAAAAGACCTTTAACATTTATTAGCATGACTTTGGATAGTAACCATCAAAGAACCTAAAATCCACATTTCTAAAGACACAAAGATGCTTGAATTTGCCCATTCTTCCAGAACAAATTCATGAAATGTTCATGAAACTTAAGAAAACAAATCAGCATTAATATAAACTGCAATCTTTGAAAAAGCACTTTAATTTAAATCCTAAAAATAAATGATTGGAACTCGCCTTGCCCAGCACGACCTTAAGTCATTATAATGATTAAATTAAAGATGCTCACTCTTTGGCAACTGCTTTAAAAAAGTTCTTGGACTTTCCAATAACTTCAGTCCACACTCCAGATATTTCTGACTCGTTAAAAAATATGGCAGCAGGCAAACATTGGAAAATTCCCAAAGTTTCTTCAAGAAGAT
This sequence comes from Hirudinaria manillensis, assembly GCA_034509925.1. Classification (NCBI taxonomy): domain Eukaryota; kingdom Metazoa; phylum Annelida; class Clitellata; order Hirudinida; family Hirudinidae; genus Hirudinaria; species Hirudinaria manillensis. The sequence continues at coordinate 5,861,759 of CM067531.1, read as the reverse complement.
CGCTGCACAAATCTCCATCCTCCCCAGACCTCCAAGCCCTCTTAAGGAAAGCAAATGCAAAGTGAAGAATTGCTCTCGATCCTACAAGCGCTAAACACTGATTGGGATTCTTAACTGAAAGACTTTCAGGCTTCCCTTTGAGTTTTCTTAAAATCAACAAATTTAAAAGTAATTTTTAAATTTTAAATGTTATCATACAAAACGTAAAGTAACCTCCAGAATCATAAACTAACTTATCAAATGAAGAGCCATTCCTCAACATAAGCAATCTTTTGCTTCTATCCTTGTCTCGTTGGAGAGCCCGATAACAACGGTCCGCAAGCACGAGTTGTTGTTTGATCCGTGACAAGCTTAAAATGCTCGTGCATGACTTGTTGAACAACTCCTTCTGCTTGTTAACCATTGAATCCAAACATTGCTCTGCATGTTTCTGGTCTTTAAAATGATATTATTTTAAATGACTTAAAATGCCAATGTTTAAGACTTATTTATGTCATTAACTAGATATAATTTCATTGAATAAAATGATTTCAATAAAAATAATAAATATCAATCAACCACATTTTAAAACCAAGTGTCAAACCCTCTTAAACCAAACTAAACCATAACTAAATGCCACTTTTTACATTTCACTGCCTCGGCTTCTCCTTTAAGTTTTTATTAATTTTATTTCATTCTCATCCACTTTATTGTCTCATTATACCTTATCTTCTTTGCCATTATTTGCCAACTTTGCCATTTTTCGCTTAGTCTCTCAGAACTTAGTCATTGAGCATATCTTCTGATAGTTAAGCTTTAACCAAATTAAACTAAATACAAATTACATAATCCTAACATCACAAAACAAGCATAACCAATTTATGATACCTGGTCTTTTTTTCCAGACCCATGAGTTGAAAACAGAAGAAAATAACAAGTTCTGATGATGATGTGCATTTGAGTAGCTTTTGTTTTCTTCTTGAGGGAGGTTGCACTGTATTTCAGCACATTCTTTAAAAATAAAACATTCCACATCAACTATTAGCAACTAATGAGAAAAAATACCATCAAAAAAAACTTTATTTGCAAGACTGTTTTTAAAATTAGGAGCTCTTGTGATGCATGTGTAAAGATTGAAGCCATGATGGATATTTTGAGGCTGAAACAATTTCAATGTGGAAAATGTGGAAACATTAAAGCACAACATAAAAAGACAGAAGTATTGACTTAAGACTTAAGATGTATGGGTAAAAATGTTTTAATAAGTTTTGATTTCATGGAAAATATTCATCAAGTTAAAGTTTCGTTGTTGACGTCCAGAAATTAGCGAAGAAGTGTTATTTATAGACAATTAAAATATTATTTAAATTGTGCACATTGCATGACATTTCTTTATTTAATTTAGTTGATTGCCTAAAACTTCTCCATGTTAACGTTAATTCTTTAATGTTAATCATTAATGTTAATCTTTAATGTTAGTTTAATATTAATCCTGATAGCAGTTGCTTGAGCTTTATTAAAGCTTGCCCTGGCCCTTTTAGTTTTTTTGGAGGAAGGGGGAGGAGAGGGAATTTCTATAAAGTTTTGTTTTGTTCAAATTTTTTAATACGTGTTTTCCTCACAAATCAAAATGTAGATAAAATAAGATTTCAAGATTTTCTCCATAACCAAGTATTTGTGCCATAAATGAGGCAGCAAAAACAGAGCAATTGCAAATAAGGGCTTCCATCAAGATTATCAAATAGTGAGTGATGAACCTCAAATTAGATGAAAACTTACTCAAATTAATTTCAATGCATATATTTCATTGGTTATTAACATGTTATGTTCTGCAAATAAGACTGAAGTCATGCGTTTTACTATAAAAGGTAATGTCATTATTAGAATGAGTGTATAAATCTATGGAACTCCTATGGAAAACGGAATTAACCTTTAGCATTTGGATCTACTTTCTTGTTGTTTTGATATACTAGCTCGCCTCTCTCAATCAAATTACTCCATAGTTCATTCAATTCAGCACTATCAAAAAGGGCCTGCAAGTACATGTCATTATTGCTAGGTAAGTTATAATAATAAATCATTTAAACCTGAAAATCAACTCTGCTCCACTTATAGTCAAATTCTGCTAAGCAAAGAAGACTATATTCCATCCTCGCGCAAACAGTGCGTCAACATAATAAATTAATAAACAAATTTTGCTGCATTTAAAATTATATGTGAATCTCGGCAGAAAATAGGGATGGCTATTTCTTGTTATTTGGTCTGTGCCAAGCAACATAAAAATGCAGGCTACAACATTAAGACCTTAATGCTTTAATGCTTGGCAAATACAAACAAAACTTTTTCCAATGTCCAAATATCAAATATTATTTACGTATTATTTTAAATGTGACATTTGTTTAAATATAATTTGTAACTATGTTTAATATCTGCAATTTTCTTTAAATAAAGGACAAAGGTTTATAAAAGAAATATCGTTTCCATCTCTCCTGAATTCTGCATTCTATTTATTCATCATTAAGTCGAACGTTTTCAATAGGGCGCCCATTTCCAAATCCGTTTCATAACTTGTTATTTCCTTCTAAAAAAAAATAAAGTAAGCTTTTTCCTGTTCAAATACAGAATTATAGATGGAGTAGGAGGTTGAACAACTGCAAATGCATCTACCCGACTAATTTGACCAATATTTGATGAGCTATTATTTCATTTTCAACTCCAGATTTGACGCCAGGCTGATTCTTGCCCCTACATTAATGGGGAAATATATATTATATATTAAGTTAAACGATTAACTGTCTTTTCCCTACTCACCAAGAATAAAATTTTTCCCTAGAGACGCTGTCATTTCCATCAATTTCCAATTTTTACAATTTCCATCAATAATAAAGCTGACTAACAAACTTTGCAACATCAATTTAAACTTTTATCCTGTCTCTTTATGTGTATCTAGTTGTAATAGTAAGACTTTATAATTTCTGTAATATAGTATCATGCCCTTTACAGGAAGAGACTCCAACCGTGATGGTTCAATCCATAATAAGAAGACAAAAATTCTATCAAAGGTTTATTGTAGTTTAGACTCCGCTATATGTGGGAAATGCTTGCCGAATGGACAATCTTACCTTTCCACTAAGATGTTCATGCTCAATTTAACCATGAATATTTAAATAATCATCTTATATAGTAATTATCATGTTAAAAATCTATTCAATGTTTACGATTTTTGATTACATTATAAAAAGTTAGGAAACTTGGTATTATAATTAAGCTTGCACTTGAGTTTAACTTAATTTTAAAATAAGGTATTGAAGTTTTCACCCTATTGACAAGATTTTAAAATCGCTCGGAATAAGGAAGCAAATTTTTATATGTGGTTGATGGTCATCTTTTCTTTTGCCTTTCACATTAAAGTCCGTCACTCAAGGGCTGTACTGACATCCCCACTCCATGTTATACCAGCGGTATTATGACCATTGGTCATTCATATTCTAATATAATGTTGATACGGGTCAAAGCTGTCCCGGTGTTAGGTAACATTGGTTAGCTCGTGGGAAGTGTATCAGTTTTGAGAAGATAGCCATTCTCCATAGCTTTTAACTAGGAATTATTTTTCTGTGCAGAATAATTTTGGGAACCGATGACATGCTTCGGCGGATATCCTTGATAATTAAAGTGATGTGGGCGTTTATTGCGAGGAGGGCTTGTGTTGGTTTTAGCATTCATCATAACCGTGAAGGATCAAAATCGTAAACGTGTTATTCGTAACGACTCTGTTAACATTTAAATCTTGGAGGGGTAAGGCCTGGAGTAATTTCAAGAATAATGCCTTCTATGGAGATATTCGGAAGAAGATGGAAGGTAGCGAGCGACGATTTCGTTTATCCAATGCTTTCAGAGAACATAGTACGATTCTTCTGGTGAGTTCTTGTAACTGAGAAGGATTTGTTATGTTTATTATTCGTTACTATTCACTCAAAACTCTTGAATTGCTAAACTTTAAAATTACTTCAATATCATATAACTGAGAATTCCAAATAAATGACTAATGCATTTTGTGAATTAATATAACAATATAGGTTTTTGGTTTATTTATAATAAGGTATTTTGGCAGAGTTTACCACAATTTTCTAAATGTGAACTTTTCTTGTACATGATTCTAAATCATTGTGTTTTTTTTTAAATTTTAAGGAGTATTAAAACTAGTGAAATTAAAAGGCAAATTCTGTAAAATGTCTATTTCACACTAGGTTTGTATCACTCCTAGCAATCCTACTGGTCTATCGGCAAGACTTATCACTTTGCCAAAGAGAATTATTGCTTAAGGCCTACTGCACTGGTGTTTTGTTGATCCTCGGAATAAACATATTTTTGAACTTCATTATCATGAGGAACAGCATGAAAGGAAACATATTTGATGAATCAAGGATGAGACGCCTTGTTCCTTGCATGATTGTTGGAAAATTCATCCTCTTCATACCAGAAATTGTTTGGATGTGCCTTGGAACGGCTTTGCTTTTTAGTGATTTAACTGATTGTCCTAATGGAATGATACTAGCTTTAAAAATAGCTCTTGGAGTATCATGGGCCTTGCTAATATTTTTAATAGTATTTGTTATTTTGATATTTGATCCTCTGGGTAATCCTTCCAAAAGAGATGAAGTCTCTTTTGCTTCAAGACTCTGGAAATTAAGGTAACTTGATGATTGCAAATACATGTGATATAAAAGTTTTTTCTCATGTTTTATATTTAATTATGATTATTTTGGATGTAGGTGTAGGTTGTGGTGTTGCTGGATGAATCAAAATGAAGTGGAGAAGGATTCATTTGATGAAATATCAAAGTTGCTTGCTGCTTACTTCCATGTAATTAATTTATTATTTAGCTTTTACTAAAAAAATAATAAATAATGACTAGAGCTTATTCATCCAGGGCGTCGATTTGACTATGACTGATATAGCAGCGGGACTTGTGTTACTAAATGAAAAGCAAAAGTTAATAAATCCTGGAAATAGGAAATTGTTAATGCCATACAACATGGATTATGTTCCTATGCTTCCAAATGCAAGCTCCAGGCCAGAGGAATGGATGACTTTGGATAATGCCAAACACTTTTTGAAATATGCACTTGGAAGCTATGGATGGATGTTTTTTGTTTATGACAACTTGCTTTCTGGACTTCCACAACTATGCTGCTGTTGCTGCAGGTTTTTATTAAGATTTAGTTGTTTTGATGAAACAATCTGTTTTAAGCATTTTAAAAATTTTAGATTACATTTTATTGTGGGTTTTTCTGTGAGCATGGAAATATAATAATAATATATAATATGCATATGTGAATATTACCAATTAATTTTTATAAACCTAAATATGCACTTTAAAATAGGGTTAACAATGGAACTCCTTGTGAAGGTGCTAGAAATGTTCACGGAGACAAGTGCTGCCATTGCAATGTCAATGCTATTCTCCGGCAGACTGGGATAGACCGTAAAGATATTTTATATGCAACTTTTGAGAATAAAGTAAAAATTTGGCAACATTTTAAATAGTCATTGGTTAAAACTATCTACAATGATATTGTTTCATGTTTTTATGAAGTTTTTGATAATTACTTTAGTGAAGCTAGGTATTTAACATTTAAGAGGTGATGTTAAAGGTGATTTAAAATCAAATTTGTAATTATTTACAGTTGTTTGAGATTCCATTTTATGTGGCTTTGGACCATAATTTCAAATCAATTGTGGTTTCTGTGAGAGGAACTTTATCTTTTTATGTTAGTTTATTTGTGGCTCATTCATATCACAAGTTTGAGTCTGTTTTTGACTGATATAAAATAATTCTTTCAAATTTATTAGGATGCAATAACCGATCTAAGGATTGAAAGTGAGAATATGCACATGGATGAGTTTGAAGCCTTAGCTCACAAGGGCATTCTTCATTCTGCAACATTCATTAAAGATTCTATTGTACAGAAGAGAATAGTATCTGAGGCTATTGAACATCATCCAGTGAGCCTTTATTTCACTGTGTTAATGTCAATGGATCATGTTGGTTTAAGAATCTCTGATTGAACTATCAGGATTACAAACTAGTCATAACTGGTCACAGTTTGGGTGCTGGTGCAGCTTCACTTTTGTCTGTTCTTCTGAAACCTATCTATCCAGACTTGATATGCTTTGCATTCTCACCCCCTGGATGGCTTGTTAAGTTTGTAGTTGACTTCTTGAACTTTCTGTTATGCCATTAGCAATCTTAATTCTGATGATATGTACTCACTTGCTTGCATTATGATTGATGATGTTAGTTTAGCATTAGTTCTACTTTAATGATTAACCATTACATCAAGGTCATGTCTTATTTACTTTCTAGCCTGCCATTGAGTCAATACATGGAAAATTTTGTCTGTTCTGTTGTAGTAGGAAAAGATCTAGTTCCCAGATTGGGTGTTTACACAATGAATAGACTTAAATCCAAGGTCTTTAATGTCCTCAAGCAATCAGAACAACCCAAAGTCAGTTGCTATACAGAGTTGTTGGTGATATGTAGATACTAGGAGATTTTTCATTTATGTATTCATGTACTAGGAGATTTTTCATTTATGTATTCATGTACTTAAGTATGTAATATTGTTTTAGTACAGAATATTGTTCAGAGCTTTTAAGAAGGCCTGCTGCAGAAGCAAAAAAAGGTTGGATGAAAATCTTTTGCTCCCGGAAAGTATCATCTCGGAGCCTTTTCCGACGGTTAGGTCTTGCAGGATTAATTTCTTATGACCAATAAAGATAAAAGCCTGTCTTTGCGTAGGAAGTCCATCCCGTGTTAGACAATCCAACTCCACTCTATTTGCCTGGAAAGATAATCTACCTGGAATTAGATTCTGTCACTAGGTAATGTTCAATTTCATGCAAATGCATTTATACATATTAATCTGCTCTTATAAACTTAGCTTAGATGGTTATGTTTCCTCATATGAACATATGAATAATGTAGTTAATTTGTGATCCTAGGCATTCTTATGGAGAAGTTCTGGAGCATCTTTTCTTTTGTAAATATTTGGCAATAATCAAACAAGCTGCAATTATATTTATGGCGATACAGAAACTTTATGTTTGCATATATATTTATGCAAAATAGTCTATTTAAGTTCACACTATTTCCGTTAAATTTTAAAGAAAATTGAAAATGTGAGCATTTAGGCATTAATGCTTGTGCTTTGCACTTAATGCAAATAAATAAGTCACTATAATCATTTAAAACTGTAAACATTTATAGCTTTTACTACTATTACCATTATAGATCAAACCTTAAACAAAAGGTAGATTATTATTATTATTATTATGAGATAATGACCATAAATGATAATTTTAAGTGGAAAAAGATTTGAGTGAAATGGTAATGGAATGTGCAGAAGAAAAAAGCACCATATGATGCTAAAAGCAATGCATGTCGATTTGAGTGTTTTGTTTATATGCTTAAAAATCTTTTTTCACTTCCATAATTATTCTTTTTTTTTTAATTTGAAGGAAATGCTGTGGAAGCAAATGCATTTACAAAGCTTATTGGGCAGATAGGGAGTATTTCGATGAAATTCTGATAAGTCCAAAGATGTTAACGCACCACAGACCTGATATTGTTTATAAAACATTGAAGTCCATTTTGAATCAAGAACATGTTTAACCCATCGTGTACTTTTGCTTTGCCTTTCCTTATTATATTTTATTTCTTGATCCAAAATGTGACTGCTGACTTGTTATACACAGATTATGTGGTTGTGGGAATTGATTCTTAGGCACTAATAAAAATTGATTGATTTATTTTGGTGCAACTAAGCAAGGTATGGGAATCTTCTCCAGTAATCTATTTTCCAATTATTAATTAATATTAACTAAAATTAGAAAGGAATAATCCTTTTGGGAAACTGACCATTGATATATGTACAAAAAAACATCATGTAAAATGTCACATGATGAAGTAGAAGGAAAGTTAATGTAATTGGACTAAACAGAGTCTGGTATCAAGCTGTTTAAATAGGTTTTCTGAGTCAAAGACTTAGCTGTCTGACAGTTTTAAAGATTCTTATTCGATGGTTTTTTGGTGATGATGATGGTGGTGGTGACATCCATTTCATGTCCATTTTGAGATTCTGGGGATGGTCCTGATCGAGCTTGACAGCTCTGTGAAGTTAGCTATTGAATATATATTGAATCCATCTTTCCTACGAGCATCTAAAACTAAGCCAAAATAATTTTTTACGTGTGATTTATGACCCGATCAACCGCAGCATAAATTTGTTAATGCTCAAAACAGCTTTGAGAGGATGGTAGTTTTTATAAGCAATATTTTATTTAGTCAGCAAAGATTATTAGGGAAAGTATTTGTAATGATTTGGTTTGAATGGTATACAAAAGACAGGCATTTGAAAAATTGAGTGTTAAATGGAACTTGACAAAAACTCAGATAAATTTAAATTGGTCCCAAAAGATGGCCGGGCATGAAAATGCATTCATTTAAAATTGAATGTATGCTAAGTCATGAATAGTCATGAAATGCGGATATAATTTTGCAAAGTTTACAAAATTGGTATGACAGTGCTAATTTAACCATAAACTAAAAGTTAGTCCTTAGGAATTAAAGTTAAAATTAAGAGTTAAAAATAGTCTGGGGAATGGAAGTTAATCCTAGAAGTTGATGGAGAAGCTTGGAATGAATCATTAGAATGGATATCTTGTGCCTGAGCCAAATTTCTATTGGCCAATATTTGATGTTGTGGATATTGTTGTCTCATCCACATTTGTGACAATCCACACAGCATGCCCATAGGTACATTAAGAGGTGTTCCAAAAGTGAAGAAAGGTTGTCCAAACTGAGAGTTTGCCCCATTGTGAGGTTCAGGGGTGTTTGATTCTAAGTAATACTTCATCTTCAAAAAATTTGGTGGAGAAGGAAGAGATTTGCACGTTCCTTTATTGGAGGTTCTGTTTTTAGTTCGAAATTTAACCAAGTCTCTGGATTTCAGTCCATTGTCTTTCAAGTACTGCTTTAATTCAGTGTCATACCTAACCTAAAATCATAAACAGACATTATTTATCTCTTCATCTATTTCATTCCTAATAAACAAAGCCATCCTTTTCTTTTTAATATTTCAGATATTCGCATTTATTGCACCTAATTTTTTGTACCTATTGCATTTCTTTATTGAACACAATTTTGAATCACTAAACCTGGTGATATTCTTTTCATGCAAAATTGTTGCTAGGGAAATATTCTGATCTTAAACCTTTATTGCACAATTATCATTAAACAGTTAAACTTGATCCAATTTGCTCTTCACTAAGGTGAAGGCTATTAACTTACAAATTACTGCATCATATTCATCTATTCTTATTATTTCTTTATCTTTCTGTGAAGAAATGACATAATTTTGATTCAACACTGGAAAAATTTTAAGAAATGTTATAGTGTAGGTTTATCCAAATGTAAGCACCTAGTTAAAATAGTGACATTGCATCTTAGATCTTGAAGAAACAAACCTTATCCAAGGTAAAGTCATCATTGTGCTTTTGCTTCTCTTCCATTGAAAGTTCCCTCCACATCCTACCTATGGTGGACCCAATTTCGCAAACCGACAGTCCAGGGTTGTCAGATTTTACTTGTTGCCACATCTAATCAGTTAATTAATCATTAAATACAAACAGATACTTCTATTTGGACTGATTGTTTGTAGAACTTGTTTTAGCCAAACTCACATATTTGCTAAACCTCATATATGGAGTAAGAGGTCTTTTTGGTGGTGGGGGAGTATCCAATTTAAAGCCTTCAATGTTTCATTTAATTAGCAGTTTCCCAAATGTAGATAAATCATAAATTTCACACCTTTTGGCAAAGCAGTAGTTGTGGAAGTTCCCGAAACAGGATTAAATTCAGAATTTATCATTGACGCCTTATCAAGGCCGTACGACGTATCGCTCATATTTTTGTCTTCGCCGTGCGCAGCAACATTTACAATGAGATCAGAATGTCCGGAGCCATCACCATTTGCATGATAACGATGCCACTCTGGTAAGGACTTGTAAACCGTTGGATATGACCTCGGAGAACGAAAAACATTGTCACTGGGTATCATTGTTACGCTTGAAAATTGTTTTAAATAACGATCATTTGCCGATTTGAGTCGCCACTCAAATAGAAGTTTGCATTTACAGGATGAAGATGGTCTCAAATTCAAACTTATAGAGCCACGACTAAGTCAAATGCAGCAATAACATTTTAACACCCTCATAAAGAAATTCTAATGCAGGATTTAGAAATGATGCATCCCAGTCACATTCCTTGCCCGCCATCCGATCAGACAGACAAGGTACGAGCGACAATGAGCACCCTATGCAAGAAAAGTAAAATGTAATTATGATTAGCGGTGGCCGAAAACTAGCAAAATGTAATTTTTAAATTTCAGTTTTGTGACTTTTCGCATAGGCACATGCGTCTTGGCATTATTAGAAAATAAAAAATTTTAATTCTAGAAACCTGGAGCAAATTTAATCCTTAAATGTAAAGTGCTATCCTCGATCACTTATCATCTTGCTTATATTTTTGCTGAAGACCACTTAGAAATAAGGTACTTATCGCCATCTGGTCTGTTGTAATAAAGCGCTAAGTAAAATCGGTTCGACTACGGGCATCCCTAAACCTTAGAATGGAATGACTCCTAAACGGCATTGAACTGGGATCCATGACTGACTTTGGAGATAGGAGAGTTTAAATTGAATCCAAGTGTGTGATACCGACTCGAGTAATATGGGTAATAAATTGTGAGAGGAAATGAATCCAAGGTAGTTTAAAGTGGCAAAGATATCATAAACAATAAAAGGTTTTAATTTTTTCTAATATTTATACAGATACAACTTTGTACAGGAACAACTTTTTCCACAAAACTCTTACACAAAAATGTGGTCCCAGGTCGATCCCCACAATAAAAATGGAATTATAATTATAGTGTTAATTATATTATGTAATAAAAAAATTATGAAAATATTAATATGGTCCGGTTAGATGTAAAGAATTGGCACACTACATACAGCCTAGGAAAAAAGCCATCTCCTTTTGACCCACACGCATCATACCATCAATAAGATCTTGTGAGATTAAAACCTACCTGATAGGCCCTCCATCCCTCACATCGTTGAATTGCGGCCTAACTCAAATCTTATTTAATATTCATCTGAAACGTTATCAGTATATCACTCTTTTCTCGTTGATAAAATCACTCGTTTTCAATTCTATTCTTATCCCAATAGCAGATCAATTTAAATGCTGAACGTCCGGTCGTGCAGCTCTTTGTTGTGAATTATTGGTTGAGAGACATTTATTGGAACTGAAGGCAGAAACAACATGTGATGTTAACATTCGTTTTAACAAGATCTGAGCATTTCTGGATTCTCATATTTTAGACGTACTGAATTTATTTCCATAACTAACATTAACCGGTTGACAATAGAATAGTATAAGCTCACAAGCAACGTTAACCGTCATAAATCAACAGGCAGTAGTTGAATAAAACTAAACTTCAATTTTCAAAGCGTATCGATGTAGTGTTCCTGTGATCACGATTCTTTAAACATCCTTTGTTGCGATTCTTTTATCATCAGAGCTTGCCTAATCAAAAACAGGACACTTACTTCAAGAAACATTCTTTATGAATATGGTAGGAGTCGTTTACCTTTCCAGCGCGCGGCAGACCTGTTTTATGAAACAAATATTGATAGTTTAAACAGTTAAGCACTAAGTTAATAACGATGATACCTTCAATCGATGTAGCTTCTTTTGCTTTCGGCTTACACTTGGAATTATTTGCTGTACAAATATCTTTCTTTCTTTTTTTGAAAGCCTCCTTAGCTCCACATTTTTCAGCTTGAGGGTTTTTCTTCAATGCTGGTCTGCCTCTTTGGCCTTTTGATTTCATTCTATTTCTTGAACTGCCATCATCTGATTTCCCGAACTGTATTCCACAATGAAAAGGTACATTTACTGACAAGAGCGAGGTTGACCAACAACTTAATGAATCACGTAGAGCTGTCGTTTTCGAAGATCTAAAACCTTTCGAATCTTTCAATATTTTTTCTCTAAACGTGAGGAGTCCCCTGAATAACTGCTGATAACTTTTGGCACATACATTTAAAGAATGGATCATTGACTGTCCTCTCAATTTGATAAAAAAGGAATCAATGCAGTCCAAAATCATCTCCGACATCAGGAGCACTTTAATATTCGAAGATGAAATTTTCACTAAACAATGCAAAGCATACATTAATAAACTGGAATACATTTTTATGGAAACAGGCCAAGCCCTTCTAAACATATTTGCAAGTGGCAGAGGATCAACAGAAACTAAGTCTCCCGCGAATATCCGCTTCAGCAGAAGTAAAATTTCTAAATCAAGATTTACGTCTGATTCTAAGTAAGCAGTCACATCCTGTTCCGAAGTTGATTCAGCGGCAAATATTGTTCCACGATGAGATTTTACAATCAGATTCTGCCTAGCTTCTGCGGAGGAGTTCCATGAAGATATTTTGTGCGTAATATAACATTTCCAAAACTTTGTTTCATCAAGACTGTCCTCGAATGCCATCAGCACCGCTATGATAAAACCCTCGAATAGCCGAAACAGGAACCTCAACAATCGTCTGCTGAAATGAAGTCAAGAGGTTAGATTTTTTTCAAAAATTTTCGTTATTGAACAAAAAAGGTTTTAGTCAACGTTTTGAATTTCTAATAAAATAAGATTTTATTTGTAAATAAGTTTCGACTTAAAGATTAACAAATTCGAAACTTTTAATGAAGGGCAAGAGAGAATTCTTGTAGGAAACATATTCTTATTGAATATTATTCATTCGGACGAAATATGGACACTTACGTTTATAAAATAATTTATGACCAAAACAATTTCATATCAAATGCTCCTTATGTCACTTAGCCTACCTTCTGATACTTTCCATAAGATAAATAAAATGCAATAAAAATAAATTCTCTGTTTACCACCACTTCACTTCTTCTGATTAATTCTCTTAATCGAGTAAATTCTAATCAATGATTCTTTATTACTACTTATTACTATCGTTCATCCGACTTAGAAATTTGAAAGTAATGCCCGTGTTACGTTTGGGTTAATTGCGTCCACTTCATGATCATTTGTTTTGTGTTACTATTCTTAATTCTCTATGGCTCCTAATTAATTCAAGCAAAAAATTACTCATTTGTTTTTATTCATTTTTTTTTACAAGATTGTAATTTTGGCATTTCCATCATTTGTCCATGTCCTCAACGTAAACAGAGTTGTTGGACTTAAAGCGCGATAGAAGCGTTAGGAATTCGGAATCTGTATTTGTCAACGTATGGTATCCATCGTCTCGGCTAGGCATTGCCACACGCCTAGCATAGGATTAGAAAGCAATGTATTTTTTGAGTTTTTAGTTTTTGCACAATCTGTCATCACGCTCGGGTGCCAATATCTAAATATATACAAAACTGTTTGGTGGCTGCCTCATTCGACCACCAGATATGCTGTTGTAGGTATATTTGTTAAACCTGATGAAGCAATGAAATTTGACTGATGTGTTGAGTTTTTGTTTTACAGAATTTTTATGCCATAGATTTTGATCTCAGTGTCTTGCTCATAATCATAATGAGCAGAAGATTTCTGTATTGTTCCTTTAAGCAGGTTTTTTAGTTTGAAATAGGCATGTGTTTGTCTTGTTTGCATTAATATTTAAGGACTTGATTAGCCTGAGAATATCGGTGGATTGTTTACTTGATTAATATTAAGGTCTTGCAAAATTAAAATGTAATTATCTCACTTTGAAACGCAGAGATCTTTTTGGAAATGCATGTTAAAAAATGTTAAAGCCAAAGTTCTAATTTTCCATTGCTTATTAATAGATTAGCAACATGAAATCATCGCTAGGAAGTTGCTCATATCATATGGTGTGTATTCTCAAAGTTCTGATTGCCATTGCATCTGTGACTGCAAGTTTGTACTTTATTTCAAAACTTGCCAGGCGCTACACTGTGGTCCACTTCTTGTTTTTGTTTTATCCGTTAGTCATTATGAAGCATTTAATGGCACACTCCTTAGGAAATAGATTCTAGCCTGCTTGTATCTTTCAGATTCATAACATACTTCATCCTATTTCGATTTGATGTCAGACCTTTTTTCGGAAAGCTTCCTGTGCAACAAAGTTTGTCTTTCAATTCTTAGATAAATGCATTTATCTATTAATATATTATATTATTTATAAGTAAATATATTAAACAAAATATTAAAATCACAATTCCAACACAAATGCTTGAATTACTGATTAGATGTTTGAAATAACCAAAGTTATAGTATGACTAATTAAGCATCTTGAGGCAGTAATATATGAAATATTGAACCATTTAACAATTGCAAATGCACTTTCTACATGTTCACTAAGAGGCTAATATTATCTTATGTGTTTTTGTAGATATCTATCTTAAAAATAAATCTAAAGACTACAGGGAGTTACCGGTGCACTCTTGCTCGACTTCCCCCGAGGAAATCAGAGACGAGGTGGAATGTTTAAAGACGGATTTCAATGGGAGAATAACTCAAATCGTGTTCAACTCCATGTTTTGTGCTTATTACATGACTTGCATTCCTCTCTGCTTTGCTCAGGTAATCCTGATAATCATTGATATGTTCAGCTATTACTACTTTCATATCATTTCCTTCTAGGGAAACTTACATTACGACATGTGGTGGGTGATCCAATATGTAATCATGAACTGGCTCGGAATGTTCATTCTCTTTGCCAACCATTTCCTTCCTATAAAGTATCTTGATGTATTCCACCGATGTTCCCTTCACCTTGGCCACTGGTCCAAGATAGAGCCAAGAGTGGTCCCTCACACTTCTCATGGAGCGTAAGCAATTTAATTTCTTTTCAAAATCCAAACCTTCTACCCAAAAAAATAACCTTTTCTCCAGATGGTCAGAACTTCAACTTTTTCCCCAAGGTTCCACTGTGAAGCATGTTAAGGGACTTTTCAGAGCTGAAGGCCAAAACAATGCAGCTGAACCAGGGAATGTGATGCATTCAAGATTCTATGTAACTTTCAGCATATTTTTTTCTGATTAGAATTATTAACTTCTATGGCAACAATACATTTTCTATAAAATTTTTATTTTTGATGATGCAACTTTTTTTAAATTTATTTTTCAGCACGTTTTCCGAAGGCCTCTTCGCGTGACTAATGGAATTCTCGTGTTTGTGCTACTGTTGATCATTTATGAATTTTTTGCTCTAATTCAGACTGCTTATTGGAACACAATGCTCACTGTGGTCTTCCTTCTTTTCCCCAATTACTTGGTTCTATACAAAGTGCTGAGGAACAAATTTGTTGTGGAAAAGATTTATGAAGACATTTGAAACACATGAATTGATATCCCATCAAATTTTTATTTAAATATTTTTATTGTTCAGAATTTCTGAAACTTGCAGGAACATACAATATGGTGAATATTGGGTTGTGCTTTGGTTCAGAGATGAATAGTAATTCGTATTTTTTGAGGTCGATTGACCTGTGTAGCTTACAAATATTTCTTGCTTGGGATCTCATGGATCAGCTGAAATTCTTAAATGGATCCCCATGGGAAAAAATGTTTATACTAAGCTAAGCAACATTAACTTGGGGTGTAAATGTACTGTCAATAGCTCTGAGTCTGTGATAATTGTTCAAAACTTTGGAGATATTGATTTGTTGTGCTGTGCTGTCAGAGTCATGTTTTGAAATAATTTTTGTTGGGAAGTTAACCTCTAAATTTATTTTTACTTATAACAAATTGTTTCAAAATATGGAACAAATTTTGAATTTAAAAATCACAAGTTCGTATGTAATTTCTTCCTTTTTCAAAAAAACTTGGTTTAAACATAGTCATAAGCAAAATCGCTGTATGGAGAAAAGTTGTTGTTAAGTACCCAAAAAAAGTCTAAAAGGTGAAGAAAATTATTTTGTCATGTAATCGTCTTTTGTGTCATATTTGTATGATGATATTATCTTTCTTGGATAAATTTTTTTAAATGAACTAAGCAAACACATCCCGGAGGGGCCCGCGAGGGCTGAATGCGGGTTGCCCGTTTTGCCCGCCATCAGCTAAACAATTTTGATGTTATTTAGTTTGAAAATTCTCGCTAAAGTGGTTGCTGGTTCAGAGGAAATTATTTAACTTGAATGTGCTCAATAAATAACATTTGGAGCTATTTAAAGTGAGTTTTCACAAATTAACGGCTAAACAAATGGGCGGAGCTACGCCTGGTGGAGTGCTGTCTTTCTAAAGCCGTACTCGGAAGAAAGGGCAGAGGGCGGGTTGCCCGGCTTGACCGCATTAGTTAAACTGGCTATTGATGTTATTTAGATTGAAAATTCATACTAAATAAGTCGTTGGTGCAGACGATAATATTTAATATGAATGTGCTCACTAAATAACGTTTGGAGCTATAATTAAATATATTTAGAGCGAATTTTCATAAAGGCGTAAAATGGGCGGAGCGTGATGAAGCGCGGGTATTTATAAAGGCAGAGTCTTTGTCTCTTGGTACCTTTTGCATCCGTTAGGAAGAGACTGGGATTTGTGTCACTGTTAACACTTTGCTGATCGAACTTCAAGATAGTGAGTTCTTATTATTTAATTTGATAGTTCATTGAAAACTTTCAAGCTAAGGTTTCTTCGGCATCACCTCTTTAGGATGAGTGTCATTTTCTGCACCAGCTTAAAAAATTACTTAAAAAACAAATAAACCTCTCGCTCAAATTGTTAAGCGGATTAAAGAAGGTCATTTGTTCTTGAAAAAATATGAAACAACCTTTTCACATTTCAAAAGATTGCATTTAGATGGTCCATTGCCAATTAACTGTTCACATTGCATGCAATATAAAAAAGTGATTATGCCAAATTACAAGTTGTCCATTTATCCACCTGATAATTGTTGCATTGTTGATGGTAAAGTTGGTTTAATAAAAAACATTCTTCATAACCCTCAAGAAGAGAATGATGTTGGTGGCTATGTTGTATTTGAAAGTTTTACCAGCCAACATCAATTTTTTGATGATCCTCTGGATTCTTCTATGTTAAATATTTTGTTTGTAAAACATGTTGATGGTTTAAGTATTTTCCCACTTGCTGGCATTAAGACAAAATGTGTGATTCTCCCATTTAAAGATGGGTTTATTGCTCTTCCACAAATGCATTAATAAAACAATTAGAGAAGACTTTTTGTTTGTTGTGTCATAATGTTTTATAAAATGTATTTTTACATGATTTTTTTTAGAAATGCCTTTTTTAATTGTTGAATTTGAAAATACAAAAGAAGTGGATTATTTGCCAAATACCTGGTTAAATTTAGAGGAGAGCGAAATCTGCCAAATAATGAAAGATAAAACCCTAGTTGATTGTTTTTGGCCACCTACTTCCATAAGGAATGTTTCTAAAGCTAAGGATATGTGTATGGAGTCAAAAGAAGACTGGCCAAAATATCAAGCAAAGATACTTGGATTTGACCGTAAGAATTAATCGTGATCATTTTAAATTATATTTCTTTGAAAAATCAAGTTTGTAAATGCATGCTATCTCCTATTCAGAGGATGTCAATGAAGCCAGAAGAAAGTCAAGATTGGCTGAGGACACATCCAATATTGAGTCAGAAAATGATGCAATTGACAAAAAAAGGAGAAAAAAGTAAGCAAAGCACGTGTAATAGGGCAACCTAAAGTTGTTTAATACACAATTTCAATTTTAAACTATTTTGTCTACAGAACAAGGAAATTAGCGGATTCAAATAGTGATGACGAATGCCTTTTGTGAAAGATAGGGTATTTCTAATTGAACATGTCTTGAATTTGTTTTAGATTTACCTATTTGTTAAGTAAAGATTATAGACCTAATTTGTTGTCTTAAGTTATCTTAAACATAGTGTATTAACTGGTTAATAAAATTACACAGAGAACCCAATGATAACCAAAAAAGACTCACTCATATCACACGTCAATGCCGTTTCATTCTCCATCAACTCATCAGTCAGCACTAACAGTTTCAAGGACCTTTGGTGAGTTAAGCAGCATTGTAATGTTATTGAACAAATTCACATTCATTATTGATATATTCATAAAATAGATTTGGAAAAGGCTGTGAAGGAGATTATTTCAAATCAAGAAAGTATTAAAAAAAATGAATTAACTTCATATTCATCAAGAGTCAAAACCAAGGCAATGTGATTGAAAATCCAGATATTCCAGAAGGAGTGCATCTCCCAGTTCGAGATGACTCTGAATTTTTAGTCTTTGAGGACCTTTTAAAGGATCCTGCTATAAAATCTCAATTGGTTAGTGTAAAGGTAACATCTTAATATTTTGTTTAATAATTTTTCTTTTTTTATTCAGATTTCTGCTTTATGTGTTAATGGAAGTTATGACTTAGATACAATGATGAAAAGGTTATTGAAGCAGCTATTAACCGAGGATATGGCTCGATCATTTAACCTCACAGGGCAGTGTGGCAAAAAAGCCTTTGGACAATCTGAGATGATGAAAGTTGTATTTGGTTAGTCAGGTGGCCTTAATGTCATATATTTTAACTTTTAACCATGTGATAACCATGTTTAACCATCTTAATCAGGTGTAGTGAAGAAGAATCCAAGCACATCAACCTCCACCATCCAAGATTTGGAAAATGGGCTGCGCAAATGGTTTGGGAACGCCAGAAATAGAGGAGCTGGAAGTCGAAAGAGGAAATTAAATGTTGATGAATGAACCATTTTTTTAAATAAATATTTTAAACGTATAGTTCGTCAGTTGATAGTTATGGCGGGTTGGATAAGGTCGATCCTCGATTAATGGTCCTGGATTTGGCTGGGTAGCCCATGTATAATGGCTGGGATTAGGCTGGGTAGCCCGGGTTTAATAGCTGGGCAGCCCGAGACTGAAGGCCGGGATTTGGCAGGGCAACCCGAGACTAATAGCCGGGATTTGGTAGGGCAACCCGAGCTTAATAGCCGGGCAGCCCGCACGGGTCCCTTGCGCCCCCCGCGGTCAAAACCTACGCGGGACCCGCGAATAAGCCCGCCCGGGACCCTCGTGGGCCCCCCTGGGGTGTGTTTGCTGGGATCAATCTATTGCGAATGTAGCATGGAAAGTTTGGGAAGTGGATGGTGGAGTTGCCAGCTTCATGGATCATTTATTCCCGTTCACCAGGATTTATATTATTTGAGATGGCTCAGTTACTTCACAATCAACGGGGCATGAATATTCAAATTGGGGGGCTGAAAAGTTTAAGTCCATTTGTCAGGCTTCTTGGTCGATCAACGCTTTCATTATCTTCTTTAGTCTCAAAGTTTCGAGTTTGCGGTTCATAGGTTTCATAAGTGATCATTGAAAGAAGGAAATTCCGGATGAGAATAAAAAGTATATTTCTGAATGACCATATCGACTACTGACTTCAGGTCCGTAAGCAAATAACGTGCTTGGTTAACAAACGTCCAAGAATAACCTTTCATGGAGATGCCTTGCACCATCTTTACAGGAAAGTTTGCGCTTAGCAGTAAACCAAACAAGTACAGAGGCATAGAATTTTAACACATATCTACTGAAAGTCAAAAAAAGTTTTGCTTGGCTTCCTAGTTTCAATATGTAGACGTTGTGCATTAGCTAGAATCAACTCTCATATAATATCGAGACATCACAAATTTTACAGTACTTCAATGATGCTTCACCACATGTGCCACTAGCTAAAACTATAAATATGTAATATGAATATAAATATATAATATCTCTGGTCTGCACTGAGTAAAATAGCGTCATATTACTTTGAGTCAAAATTTGCTGAAATTGGCATAAATTGCCCATAATTTCAGTTTTCGAAGTTGTGTTCCGATTGAATGAGATGAGAGGTCCTGCCAAAGAGAACTCCTTTCAAGATGTTAATTCATACTTTTACATGTAGTTTAGTAGTTTTAGCACATCCTTTGTAACTTTTTAACAAAATTTACTTTAAAAAATGAATGAATTTATAAATGATAATGTCAAGACCGTGTTGATTTACTTCATTCATTTTACGATATTAAATACATGCGATTGCTTTTAAAAAGTAAATAAGATTTAACGCATGACTATAACATGAAAGATGAGGTAAAGGATAGAATAAATTTATGAAATTTTTGCACATTTCACCTAAAAGACAATAAACAACTTTTAGGCGTTGGAATCCAAAACTTCTTTCTATTTTTGATCCACCACACTTTCAGTCCATCTTAAAGTAATAGACTTCGCAGGAACAATTGCCTCCACATGATACCAGGATATACAAATAAGGAACAATGGCCCTCGGAATACTGGTTAAACATAAAATACGAATTAGAAAACCCTTGCCATTCTTAGCCATTGCCTTAATTAATTTGTTTTGTCCATCTAAGTATGATTTATTTGTTTAATGCTTTTAGGAAATGTCTTATTTGCTTTGTGTTATCTCGTCGTTTTGATTCATTGAGTCCGTTGAATCTCGGTTCAAACCCAATGTTTCTTGCAGTTCCTAGTTATCGCCAGATTTCTGTTTCATTGTATCGTATTTATTTACTTATTTGTTTGTTTTATTAGTTTTATGTACTTATTTGTTTAGATTTTAATAACTCCAGAATAATTATTTAGATATATTTTTTAAATAAATAAATCTTGTCCTAACTACTTACCACAACTATAACATCTTCATACACTTCATTCACAAATCTGTTCGTGACCAAGTATCAGTGGCGGATCCAGAAGACTCGGGTGTGGCGGGAAGAACGTTGGAATTTAGACTAATTATCGACTGATGGGCAGACTTTTTACCGGAGCTGAGGAGGAAAAGGGAAGTCAAATATTAAATCTATTCCTTTGCCTGTCAAAAGGCAATAAACACTTTTTGTGGATCACCTCCAGATCCGTTAATGCTGGGCGTTCACTTAGAAATCTGGATCGATGACTTTATATTTATTTATTAAATGAATCACGTAATATTATTAACCACGTGTAACAAGATTGTAATGCGTTGACAGGTGCACACTTTCTTCAAATCACGTACAACGACATGCACACGTTTTAAAGGATTGCCATTAATCTGCTTAAATGAATAAACCGATGATGAAACACTATCTGTTTTATCGGGGGGTCGACTGTTTAATTCAGCCAATGAAATAATTAAATTTTAGGAGAATATATATTTAAAAATTATATATTTAATAGTAATAATATCGACACGATCCTCTTATTTCAATGTGGCTTATTTCGTGCAATTATTGAAGCAAGAATTATTTTCACAGTTTGTGGTCTCACGCTTCAGTAGGTTCAAACCAAAGCTTTCACGGAGAATGTGACCAAATTCACTCTTCGCTATAAATGTGTGTTAAGTAGTTTATTAATAACCATAATAATAAACTTAATGATCGGTCATCGATAAATTGTAATTTAGTTTTTATTAAATCTCTGCTTAAAAAAATATTCTCTTCCCATCTCCTCCCATCTTTTGAATCTTTTGAAATAGATTCATATGAAGTTTCTTCGTGAAATAATTGATGGGTCAAATAATTTAAAGTTAATCACCCAATCGAGTGCCAATCAAGACTTGTCGATCATTGCATTTTTGTCCAATCAGAGCTGAGTGGGTGGACCCTCAATGGATTTGGACGAATTGAAAGTGAACGACAGGTAAAAATTGAGTGACAGTTAGATCGCATAAGCTTTATAAAACGATTCCATTTGAAAGAATAAATTCTCGAATGCTATGCTCGAAGTCATGTCAGCGCCACCGTGCCACGAACCTGGTAAAAATTCGAAAAAATTCTCTAATTTTTTCATAACTGAGATTCTGAACGATCCGCCTGTAAATAAGAACTGTTCGAAAAGTGAAAATTGTCAGGAAAACGACGAGCCAAAATCTCACGATTTATCGAGACCGGGATATGTGTGTTGCATGTTGGATGGAAAAAGTCACAAAAGTCGCTCCAAAGACGAACTTCTTTCTGAGAGTTTCAAGTCGTTCGACATCAGTTCCATTCAAAATTGGCTCTTCTGGTATCGACAGCATTTCCAAATTAGGCAGCGTTCATCCTTGGCAGGTGAACGTCGTCATTTCTTCTTGCTGATGAGCGGTTAAAAGCAAACAATGATAATAATAAAAATAATATTCCGGACTCATTTCAATTGTTTCCAGATGACTTGGCAACAAACAACCTGCACGATTCCTCACGTGTCTTCCTAGGACACCATGGAATGAGTAGGTACATCATCAGCATCGATTGGCCATGTTTTTTTTACAGCTTTCCTTCAATTTGTGTTTTTTTTTTTTAAATTTCAATTAATTTCTCAATACTTGCAAAACTAATTAAATAAAATAATTAAATGGCCATGTTAAGTTTTAATATTTTAAAATTCAGATCTAGTGAAGAGTCCTTCGAATCTGAAGAAAAACATTCACACGTCCGACGATGACTCGAAGAGTGGAACGACTGACGAGGATTCACCAGAAAACGAATCCAGTCTCAAAGAAGAGGAGCTTTTAACAGGAACAACCAGAAAGAAAAAGACGAGAACCGTATTTTCCAGGAGCCAAGTTTTCCAATTGGAATCGACGTTTGACGCGAAGCGTTACCTTTCCAGCACCGAGAGGTCGACCCTCGCTTCCTCTCTTCGACTAACGGAAACCCAAGTGAAAATCTGGTTCCAAAACCGCAGGAACAAATGGAAAAGGCAGATGGCAGCGGACATGGAATCTGCAAACATGTCGGGTTTGACGGTTCATCCCCCTTCGCGTGTGTTCCGATTTTCAGATTGCTCCAGGGACGACGCGAGTACTCAAAGTTTGACGGGCAACCTGCACTCCTGCTTGATGAAGTGCAACTTGACTTCGCAAGCTTTCACCTCCAGTCTCCTTCACATGTTCGTCAACCACTCGAACTGCAAAGATATCAAAGCGCTTTCTCCTCCTGGCATCGAAGCATCAAGTTTCAATTGAACAATTTTCAAACTTTCGACTCATTTACGTGTTAATTTCTCTCCTTTATTTTTATTCAATTTGTGAACGCTTCTACGGAAAATAAATAAATAAATAAATAAATATGCACATTTGTGCGACAAATTACTTCGTCATTTTTAATTGAAATTAATAATTGTCCACGTACCGATGGCGCCCTCTGCAGTGAACTTGAAATGAAAATAAAAACGAACGTGGCGTACTCAGGTGACACGAATGCATTATTGAAATTCACGGAAGATGTAGGAATAGATTTGAAATCCTTTGTCGAATGAGATCACAGGACGTGGGATAATAATCGAAGACCGACCAATTATCTGACGCCCTACAAGCCACGCAAGCGAATCATTCAGATGAAAATAAAATTCTATTTCTATTTTCGAACATTTAAGTTCGGGAGGCCCCGATTTTTGTTTGTTTGAAAACAATTTGATTGTCGCCGTTTTGACTCGGATGCTTCGCTAATGGGAGCTGCTGGTGAATATCAAGCAGTTCGTGGAAACGCCCTTTCTATGTACGAGGATAAGCGGAGTGTGGATGACGGCTCGGAATAAATCCACAAACAATTTTCATTGTCCAGCAATTTACCCGACAGGTTTTTATGAAATCGTGGATTCGTCATTACCGTGTTTAATGCAGCGTGAAGATTGGGAAAGAAAACTTTGTTCAGTCGAGCGCAGCTGGAATGGTGGTCGAAATGGCGTGAACACGCGCTGTTTAAATAGCTCCCCTGTCCTCTAACGCCACCAGAGCTTGCGTGGGAATTCATCAGAAGCATGTTTAACCAACATAGATCTTTCGTAGGTACGCAAAAGTAATTAAAAATTAATGACTATAGTTGTGTCTCTTAATTATTTCCGGTAAGGCGAGAGAAGATGCAAATCCAATCATTCTTTCATCGCCAGAGCACCCAGTAGTTGGGGACGGAAACAATTTTTACGTGCTGTGAATTTTAAGACGACGAGGAGTGTACATAATAATAATAATATTTTTGACATCCATCTCGGGTGTTATGTGCACCGAATCGTTTAATTAGCCTGCAAAACACATCTTTGCTTTCGGAGATAAATTTCTAATTAAATTACTTTCTCCGAAGAAACGTGTTGATTTTTAAGCATGGAGCGACTAATAATCGATTTCAATTAAGTAAGCGTGGAGACGTCGGCCTCATTAAGAACTCGAAGGAAACAGCTGAGACCATCCTTGGCAAGTGTCTTAAGTTGCCAATCAGGGACTTGCATCCGTGCTTTCATGTGCAAGAACAACTATATGTTTTATCTCGACGGCCGCGTAGGAAATAATTAAGACACGCGACACCACATCCATCGCTTTGCTAACGACTCCAAATCTCAACTATCCCATTATCTCCAGCCATTCCATGGCTATTTGCGTCTTAAAGAATAATTCTGTTGTGCCTCGAGTTTTGCAGAAAATCATTTCATCGTAGACACCTCGAGGCAAATTTATCAATTGATTCAATTTAGAACTTTTAAAATCGTTTAATGAGAATTAATTACAATTCGTTGTTATAATCCATAAAATTCAGAAATAAATAATAACTCTTTGAGTTACTTTAGGTGCTCACTGAGAGGCCGTAATGGAATTGGTTCTGTAGTCACACGTGGCCTTCAGGGTTACATTTTTGGCAACCTATTTTAATTACAATAAAATATTTTTAATTTTGGTTATTGCTATTTTTCAAACTTCTAATTGTGACCCGTGACTTTTGAATGAGACTCTGAAGATTGGGGCTCCCTGGATTAGTCAAAGGTTTAAAAAATATTCATTTCTATCGGTACAAGGCAGAGGTGGAACCGGATCATGGGTCACCGGGTCAGGTCGGTCAGGTCGGATAACGATCAGTGTGTCAGACTCCATGTATGTTTGAACAGCCGGTTACCGGATCTGAAATGAAGTTGATTGACTAAAAACGCTTTAACTTTTGACAATTAACCCAAGATGGTTTTTAAAATTTCCCAAAACGGTTTTTAATTTCTGCTAAGTTTATAGACTTTAATAAAGCATTTCAATCTTCAATAATGTTGAGGTTTTTGTCACACAAGCATAGAAAGCATAGTGTAGATGAAGCTGTTTTTAGAATTTGGAACATTATTTTTTCTCTGCACTGTTGCTTTCTTGTATCATTTTGTATGATTGTCACTAAATCTCTGACTTCCAAATGAATTAAGAATTCATGAATACATTGAAATGATGTTGCCGATAATATTTGGAAACAAGTTGCTTAAGAAAAAATGAAATAATTCGTGCTGATATCAATGGTACAAAATCGATCCAGTGTGACTAACAGTCAAATGGATTCGATCTTGTTTAGTGAGGCAAAACGTGTTATTTACAATGACACGATATGTCTGCAATCAAATCTAGTCAGCTAAGTAAAGCTAAAATTAGTATGTGTGTTTTTATACAATTTTTCGTTGGCTTTCTAATATTCTAAAATTGATCGAGAAAAGGTTTTTTAACCATAATTTTTCTGGTACATGTCATGTATATCAGTTATTGTCATGATACGTGGATGATCCTTGTAGTTATCCATTAAAGCGCTTTATTAATTTTCAATTTAACTTAATTTCAGTGATTTAAAATAACAATTTTTTTGATTTAAGCAACAAAATAAAATTACGATAAACCTTATTTCAGCGAACCTCATTTTGGAAGCAAAAATGCTTATTTTCTGGTTAGAACAAACTAGTTAATAATGTTTTTTGTAACCTATTTTTAATCACTTCCTTTATTACAGTAAGAGTCTCAGCCTCTGATTGTCCAATTTTTCCACTCCTTTCTCAGAGATTTTTGTAATTCCAAAGTGCTGGCGTATTTTCTGATATTAGAATGTGCTTGATCTGTAATCCAAATGCGTTTTCAGTCGGATTTGAATCCGGAGATCGGGCAGACCACTTCAAAAAACCGAGATTTTTCTCCTGGAAAAATAACCTTTTTTGGTGTTGAAGTATGGATGGAGACATCATCTTGCTAAAAGATAAACTTATCCATTTAAAATCTATTCTGCGGAGGTATTTGTTTAGAGTTTGAATTCATTTTGAGGAATTCTGTTTTCCCTTTAAGATCTGATGAATCGAGAAAAAGAAATGGAAGCCTAGACAATGACGGAGCCACTTCAATTTTTTTTTATTTTGTAGAACTCTGACATCATGCCAATAATATATGAAGGCGAGCGAAAAAACCGAATTTTCGAAAAGCGATAATGTAGGACAACCAAAGATTTTAAATTCCTACAATTTCGAAATACTTTTTTTTATATTTATAAATATATTTTTTTTTACAAGACGTCATCAAATCAATTGCTGGAGCATTGGAGAAAATTGTCCTTGTCAATGTTTGCAAAATTGCAATAATCAATGGAACATTTCCGTATGTCTTCCTTTCTGAAAAGGTGAACACTTTAACTACTTTACACCGACGACTTTAACTACTCACACGCAGTTATGCCTCGACTGAAGTATATACTATGATCCAAAATGAAATGCTTTATTAAGTTTCAGTTTAACAGATTTAACTTAATCTATTTAGTTACAGAAGGACCATTTGACACTTTGTAAGAAAATTTTTCTCTTAGCAAAAACAGCAAATAAACAATCAACTTCAATTATTACTCTCATTCTTGGAGAGCGTTCAGTTTTAATTGTATAAAAATAAGGTCGTAAAAAAATGGCTAATAGACGCAAGCATCAACGCTTTTAAAAGTTATTACATCAGTTTTATAAGAAGCAAAATGGATAGAACAATTCCAAGAACCTGAAAAATAAAACATTCACTCAAAAGAAATTAGAAAATAAGATTTAAAAAAAAAACCACCTACCAAATACAATCCTATGGCTATTCCCAAGCCAATCAGAATGCCAGAATTTGCCGAAAGATAGTCGTATCCGGCATCAAAACAACCCTAAAAAATGAATTCAACATTTTACTTTGCCATCAGATTACATAGCCAAGTATTGAAAACATACATTGTAGTAAACGGCTCTGTTTATGGCACCAGTTACCGGGGAACCCGGGGGCCCGAGTCTCCATCTCTGACAAACTTGTTGGTTGATGTAGTGCCACGAAGCATCCTTAACGCAGCACGAGAGCGGAACGTAGGGTCTCTTTTCATCTTCTGCAAAAGAAAGAATTTCCATCGTCGAAATAAGGAAACAATAGGAAGCCATTAATAGATTAATCATTTGGTACCTTCGTAAACAATATCTCTATCGCTTTGCGATCCGAAACTTTTGAACCAATTGCTCTGTCTGTACAAGTACCATCCTTCTTTGGTGACTCCACAACATTTCAACTGATTTCAAATAGCAGCATTTAAAAGGCAGTGAATACTGAAGAAATTTGAGGATCAACTCACTCTCTCCTGTGCTTTGTCCCAGTTATCAGTAACAGCCCTATTGTAATCATTTTGAAAGTTCACCCCATAGTAATCAACCAGTGTTTTTGACATGGTTTCTTTCACCTTGTCTCCAATCTGAATTAAACATTCACAAACTTGAATTGATTTATTTTTTATTATTTGGAAGAAATTAATTCACCTGAGCTTTGAATACTATGGCTAAAATTCCACCAATCAGGAGTAGGATTGAGATGATGATGAGAACAACAAGATACTGGGAATGCAAACATTTGTTACTATAAGAATATCTTCATTACTTGTAAAATTATGTAACTATCTAAGATGATATATAAAAGTATTAAACAAAAAAAATAAATTACTATAAATGTCAGTTGAAAGCAATAAATTGTGTATAAGATGCTCCACTTAAGATGCCAGGAAATAGAATTGATAATATCAGATTAAGTAAATTTATTACCAGAAAACAGAAATTATTGATAATAATAATAATAATAATAATAACAATAATGGTAAGGACAATAAATAAATAAATAAATGAACAGTTATTTCTGGAACTCACAATCATAACAAACAGCTTCTCTTCCCTGATGACTCCGCAACATCCGCAGAAGGAGATGAAGAATATGAGGCAACCGCTCGCCAAGATGAGGAAGACCGCCGCGGCGTACAAGTTGTTGCCGATGATCGTCGTCATGAAGTTCCGATCGACTCCCAGCCAAATGCCGATCGCCAGCAACACCAGTCCAAAGAGCTGACGACGAAGATGTCAGTGATCACGATAAGGTTTTAAAGATAATTTTAAAAATAGCAATTGATATCATTGTTGACAGTATTTTGGCTTCGCTACCATTGCTAGTGTTAAACAATAATTTGAAAATTCACAAATTAAATACATTTTCTGGAATCATTGACAAAATATGAAGTGTTTAAAAAGAGAATTCAAGAAGTAATACAAATAATTTAATGACTCACAAAAGTGACGAAGGCATAAGTGAACAAGAAATATTTCATCTTTGTTGCGTTGACTTCTTTTTTCTTTGCTCCTTGAGGTTTGTATCTGATGTGGTCCATGGCTGGCAAAGCATTACAATGGAATACTTAATCTGATTATCTAATTATTGCATTTTAAGATAACATTAAGCCATTACAGAGATTTATTAAACTGCTGTGATAAATGAAGGTGAATGACAACTGAATAATAAACCTGGAATAATAAGTGCCAGTATTTAAAGCTTTATTCCACAATTATCATCTTTTAATCATAACCTAAATTCAACAACAATCTGAACTTATTAAACTTTATGACATTGAGTAACTTTTCATCCAAACATCTTGGGGGATTTCAATTCCCCAAAAGGAAGTCAAAATATAAAGTTCTCTCACCCCTAAATTTAAAATTTTGCCAAAAGCCAAAGGTTTGGACATTGAGGAAGAAAGATTAGGATGTACATTAACTTTTCTTGATTAACTTTTGTAATACAGAAAGTTAAACTGATAAAAACAACTGGAACAGGATCATAATGGTTTATAACTTCCAACTTAACTTGCCCATGAGTTTTTTTAAATGTTATTAATAGATTGCTTAAATCAGGCTATTGACATCACAGTCTCAATTTATTATAAGCTGTTGTGGGACATACTTGTGACTTGACATTCACTTAATGAGACATTAAAATATAGTTTAACTTTTAAAATTTGATGCAAAGTTTCCATTAAATTTGAGAAAAAAAACATTATAATCATTTGTCCTATTTATAATATGATTATATACAGTTAAATTTATCAATTATTTTTCATATTTAGTTCATATTTAATTATTTATTGTGTTGGGGGGAAAACCTCCATAATCATAAATTATTCTCATACGAATGTAATTCACAAACGTAGATTTGACCTATTAATATTTGGCTTAATGCAAATATGCTGTGAGTCTTACTTAAGCATACAAATTATTCTGGCATCCATTAATTTTTTATAAGCTTTTAATTATCCCTACAAAGCGGTACAATTGGAAGTAAAGTTTTCGTTGATCAATCAACCATAAACGCAAAGAATATAACAAAATGTTTCTGACGTGCAACAATACAATAATATCGTTCACTTCGTTCAATTTAAAAATCAAAGCAAATAGTTAAAAATAAACGCACCCTCTGAGTTTACAAGCTTAAGACTTACTAATGAAATATAATAAATTGTTCAAGTAAACAAACAAAAAGAACAACAACAGGTGAAACAGGTGCGTTATTGGAGATGTGCATTTTTAAGATTTTAATCATCCATAAAAATAGTTGAATTATAATAAATATTATTAAATATCCACAAATATAAGATATTAAAATTATCGAAATATGGCGAATGAATAGGAAGCCAAATGGAAGTTACTGCCAATTGTTGATGTTTTGATGCATTGTTTGATTGCTTAATTCCAGGGACAATTAAAATGATTAGACGAACGTGAAGCCCGAAATTGTACCAAAATTTATTTCAAAATTGTGTTCCAACAATAATTCATAATGGCAATCGCAATTGAGTTTTCATAATTGCATTTAATTGATGCTCCTCTGTCCTAGCGAGTGCCCGCCCCCTCGTGATTTAGATATAAAAATATTTTTATGTACGTTTAATGTTTAAATTAAATATTTGAATATTTATATACTTCCCCTGGCAAAGATTCTATTCCTTTAATAATTATGCTTTTGGAATGCAAGGGGACATTGATTTTACAAGATGAAGGTGCGGCCCGGTGAAGCAATTAATTGTAGAAAAGAAAATTTAATTAAATTTTTAATAATTAAACCTTAAAAAAAATCAGTTCATGTTATATATTATATATATAGGTAATATATAGTTATATTTACCGATTATTTTTCATATTTAGTTCATAATTAATTATTTATTGTGTTGGGGGTTCTAACCTCCACAATCATAAATTATTGTCATGCGAATGTAATTCATAAACGCAGATTTGAATTCAATAACAAACGTTTTGAAAAGAACAAACTGTTTGCATGGAAAGTATTTGTAAAATGCGATTAAATTTCATCCCTAGATCTTTTTTTTATCTTCAAAATGTCAATAGATTGCAAATTGGTCCATTTATAAGTTAGGAGTTAAGTCTTCAATACTGTGATGGTAAAGTGAACATTTTTGTAGAGTCTTTTAACCGAGTGAGCATCCAGATCAGAGAAAGATCCTGCCTGGAAAAGGTTCTCCCTGTTTTTAATCTTTAACGACATTTAATCTTAGGCCTTTAAGTCCAACGGGACCTGCGCCACTATAATCGATCTGAATTACTAATTATTATTTAACGACATGTTTGTACAAACAAGTATGAAAATGTTTCCATGTTCTTTATTACGTATGTAACACAATTGAAAAAGTGATTGAATTTATGATTGACTCCAATTCTTATTTCTGTCGAAGATCCATCATATTTGACTATAAATTACAGACGAGTCCTTAGAAAATATTATTGAAGACTATGGCGGAATGTGTTGAAATATAATCAGTTTAGCAAATAATTCATTCAGCAAATATTTAAAGTGCCTTTTTAATCCTAAGTCCTAGGATGTTAAGTTAGACAAAGTTTTTGATTTGTGCCCACATAGTAATAAATCTGTCATACTTAATCAAATGAAATGAAATTGTAAGACTTAAAAAAATAAATACATTCCGACAGGATGAAAGGTATAGTAAGTGATCTAGTGACATTTTTGTTGTTATGACTTCGTTGCTCAATCCACATTTGACGTTTCGATTTGATATGAGTTTGTATTCTTGCTCTTTTCAGGTATTTGGAATAAAATAAAAAAAATAACAAGTTTATGGGCATAAATTTCTATCGGCAATTCCGCTTGTGATGGCACATCGCTGGGACAATTTTCAGAAGTAAAGCCATTAATTCGGACTCATATATCACTTGTCAGATTCCATATCGAGTTGCTTTTTTTTTTTAATTTCTTCCATATTTTTAATTTTTGAGGAGAACCAAACTTCAGGTCTTGCTTCCCCGGGATGGAATTACTGCAACGAATGAACTTGGTTTCGGCAAAGGAATGTAGTGCTACTTTTGAACGTTTTGCAGTTCAATTTATTTAAAAATAAATGTCACTTGCTAAAAACTAAAAAAAAAAAAATAATTTAAAAGTAATTAAGTTTGTTCCTCACGCTTTCATATTTTCAGTCTAAGAGCATTTTCAGAATTCACAACCTAAGAAAGAAGATAATTAGCAACTAAGCATTAACGAAATAGGACAGCAAAACACGACGTCGTATGTCATAATTGCACATCATCGAACATACAAAAGGATCGGACAAATAGTTTCTAGCTTTTCTAGCTGAAGTGTGACTGATGTTTAAGCACACATAACACTTTTCCAACTAATTCCGATTCAACATTGAAGAAGTCTTTAATGCGAGCTGTTCAAATTTAGTACACTTATCTCACAAATCTGCGATTTTATTAAGGGAATGAAATATGGCAACAAACTTTATAAATAAACAAAATATTGCATCGCTTCAGACGGTGTCGCGAATTTGCAATGAAAACGAAATCAGTGACCAGTGCTAGTAACATTTCTGCAAATAGTCTTTGATTCTCGTTTACCAAATGGAACATTTTTTCTGAGGATTCATGGCTGAATTCTTCTTGCATCTGAAGGCATCAGCAAATTGGTCGCTATTTTGGACAGTACCGATTATCCTATCATGAAGAAGAAAACGATTCTTAATACGAATCTATCCAAAAATTCATATATGTAATAAGAAGGAGTTCAACCTAATCTTGTTATTGCTATGATTGTCTGTTGACAGCATTTCGATTGCCTTCTCTTCTCTGTAAAGCGTGCAGAAGTACTGCCAGGTAATGAAAAGCAGGTCAAAAGGAGAAAGGGTGTCCAATTCCTAATTATTACTTTCGAATGAACATTTTACCTGTCCAAAGGATAAGAAAAACTGTTGTTCGTGAGTTAATCCAATGCCAGGCAGCAACAAATCCTTGTTGTTTTTCAGCCATTCTTTGTAACCGAAGTAGGCCAGAGAGAGACCACCATTGTCGGCAATGTCCTCTGGTAGAGTTCGCAAGCCACTTGTCTTTACATCGAAACAAATGAATTTTCTTACGGTTTTGACGGATTAAAACTCATCATCGTACGACTGGAACTAACGTTGCGTCCAAAGATACTGAACGAACTGTACTGTTTAACAAAGCAGGCGGATTTCTTGTTGAATTCAGACTCCGCGTTGCTACTCCACCAATTGACCACGTTTCCGTCGGAATTGAATTGACGACCTGGAAATGGTTGTTTGTTGTTGAAGAAATTCAATTGAAAACAAGTCATTTGTTTTGTAGTCTACCTAAGCTGTCAAATCCATGGATTATTTCGTGACCAATTATGAACCCCACACGTCCGAAGTTGAACGATCTAAGTAAATGTAATCGTACTTTTAATTATAATTTTATGTAATTTGTATTTATTATTTAGTATATCATAATTATGTGCATCATTATAATCTTAGTGGCACTCCTTAAAATTGTTCATGACTTAATAACTTTGAACAATGCCTTCTAGAACTGGCGATAATGGATAAACCTCTCGTTGGGCGCCTAACACTCTCGCTCCCTTGAGATCCATATTCTAATCTATTGCTATTAGTATTGTTATTACTATCGTTACTCTACTGTCATTAGTAACGGTTGTTTAATAACTTTGGGAAAACTTCAGAGAAAATTGGCTTCTGCAAAAGTCCGGCTAGGAGGACCATTTCGTTGGCAGTTCTGTCATAATATGCATTGAAATCAACCGGAGATATGAACCACCTGCAAGTGTTAAAAAATAATTCTAAATGATAATATTTTAGTTAACCAAAAAATATTGAATAATTAATTGTATTTATTCCGAGCACACTTTATAATGTTTCATGCAACAATTTCCTTTACTCGACTTTTTAAAGCAAATGACAGAATTTGGACTCACTCCTGCTTGTCCCTTTGCTTTCCATACTTGGAAATGTCTTTGTAGCTCTCAAAAGCTGCGATGCTCAGAGCGTTGTCGAAGTAATCATTTGTTATCGCCAACTGATTTAACAAATGCGTTAATTTAAGAGCAGGAATCAAAAATGTGAATTGAAAAGTGGGTAGGTATAAAATCTGTACAAATAACTTTGTAGTAATAATCATCCAATATATGAGGGTCCTTGATGAAGTCGGGATATCCAATCCTCTTCTTGAGCTTCTTTATTTTCTTCAAAGCTTCGCTTCTCGTTTGCTCGTCCAACCACGACACAGACTTTAATTTATTTTCAAACACTTCCTTTATAGAGTTGAATATTTCTTCTACCTGAAAGTTGAGAAACGAATGACAGGCTACGTTACTCAGGCATGCAAGGATCGAGGTGATCCTTCTTTCTGTTCTACCTACCTGATGGCTATTTGCGAAGTCTATTTCTCAAAACTAGTTATATAAACTTACAGAATTTTGAAATGAGCCATTTATACCATATAAATAGCCAAAGATGTGTATGGTTTAATTGTTAAGCCAAAGTATACACTTGTTTATTTGCAAAGAGAATCTAGAATTAATGGCAAAAGCGATGTTGTAATAATAAATATCAACTCACCTGATGTTTAGCAGTTTCCACAAAATATTCTTCTATGAAGAGGGCACTCAAAGCAAATCCCATATTATCAATCGTGAAGATGATGCAAGCCTTCCATTGAGGTCTTGAGGCAACTTGACCTGCTGATACTTTATTGAACATGCGTTCGGCACTTCTGAAAGAATCGCTTAGAAATGGAATCAGCTTCTTGATGTTAATCCACATGATATAATTTGCTTGAGTTCTGAAAAAAAAAGTAAACATAAATGAAGAATGAAAAAATTTAGTAAATATCGGATGAAAAAATTAATGTTTCTGAAGAATTTCGAAGCATTAAATCTTTAAAGAATATGCTTTTTTTTTACTTTTTGAAAGAAAATGTTTTATAAAATATCCTTATGTGGCATGTTTATTAATGACATTTCTACCTCTTCGAAGTGCTGCTGTCAACGCGGCACTTGGAACAATCGTGTGATATTTAGGAATCGAATTAATTGTTAGATGCTAGCATTTGTGCCACACTTAATTTGAGCATAAAATTAAAATAAAAAATAAAATAATTTTAAGCACAAAACCTTTTATTAGTCTTTTTGATCAATTCTCCAACACCTTCGAGATATTTGTCGCTAGCAACAGTGATTTTGTCAGAAGAAAGAATTGCTTGTCCGAACACTTCGGACAGAAAGTTTTCCAGATTAATCTAGAAATCATTTTTTGAAATTTTAACACAAATTCATCACTTATTCTTCACTATTAAAAACTATTTTTGTTTTCATACCCAATCCCCAAGCATCACGTTGGCCATAGCAACCGTCGTCCGATTGATTGTGAACAGTTCCCTTTGGGGATACGACGAGGCCAACAACTACAAGGGAAAGAAATTGAAGGCTACAAAATGTCTTTGTCAATGTCTTTGAAATGTTTAAATGGGGTGTTATTGGTGAAGGCATTTTATGAATTAAACATCTTAAGAAAATTCAAAAAAATTACTTCCAACAACAAAATTTAAAAGATAACCACAAGATGATCAAGTAGTGTTAATTTTTAACAAACTTTTCCCATATTTTCCTCCAAATTCCAAATTTCCTCTGCTTCTTGAGTGACGTTTCGAGTTGCTCCAAGCAACTCTGCAACCGAGCAAATATAGTTGATCAAGGACTGTTTATGTGACAACCTTTCTGCCTCAGATTTCTCGTAAACACTTTTCTCGTAAGAAAGGTCCACACCTGAGAACTATTGACAAAGTTCATGACGGCATCAACGATGAACAAGGTTACTCACTTTTATTTCAAATTCTGATGAATTGTAAAAGTTCGGCAGAACTTCGTATTTGAAGAAGGGAAAAACTTCCAACTTGTTGGAGAAAGAAAGTGCATCATTCAAGAGCCACGTTGACTCATTCCACTGTGAATCTCCGAGCAGGGGCCACCCTTTCATTCGATCGATGAACTACGAAAAACATCCTGACCGTAACAAAGTAAACAAATGAACTCCAAATAATCAAAACAACCTGCAAAAGTGGCTTCTTTCCTCGCCTTTCAATGTTTCGAACATCCATGCAGGAAGAAAACAAACTTTTCACTTTTGAGACGGCAGATGAATTCACTCCTTTCAGCATGAAGTTGTTGTCTGTCAACAGCTGTCAGGGATGATCGATGGAGCGGAATTTTTAAACTTTATCGTTCAAGAGCATCGTTAGCACTTTCACACCGTCATTAATAACTTCGTTTTATTGGTGTAACATTATTCTCGAATTAATTCCAAAAGTACCTTGTACATCTTTAAAAGGTTCTCTTCAAACACTTCAGAATAACCCATCAAAATGTCACTTTCGGGTTTAACTATTGCTTTTGACTGGAATCTTCCGCAAGCAAATTCATGGAAATCGTCGCACGGATCAGCTTCCAAGTTTGACAATTTTAATATTTCACCGCTCGTGATGATGCAATCGATTGTCTTGCAGTACTAAATGATGATCAAGTTGTGAATTGTAATTAAAAACTGATATAGTACTAAAGTAATTATAAACTCATATAGCAAATAATGTATTAATCAACGAATTAATTCTTCGCAATGACGTAGTTTTAGCTAAGAGAGGGGACCCTCGATCTCCAGACGGTCGGGTCCATGGTCCGTTTTTTGCTGTTCTTGCGTCTTTGACTAAATTTCTGATCTCCGTGAAATCAACAACTTCTTAGAAACACGTGGGATAACGTGTTGGATAAATAGGAAAATCATACTGAATGAAATTTACATTATGGGTTAATTACGTTTATGTTTATTAAACAACGATCAGTAATGTTTAATGGAGAATAAATAATTAGCGAGTTCCGTTTTCAAAAAGAAATGTCTATGAAACTCTATTCATTGTGTTTGTTTACCTGGATAAAAAGAAATGCTTAAGTTTAGGGACAGTTTTTTCTTGCGATTTCATTTTACAAGAAAGAAAGTATCGGCAACTCAAAATAAACAATCTAAACACCCAGAAAGTTTGCTGTTGAATTTGTACGTGAATTATCAAACTTATATGGAGAGAAGTGAAAATGCAAGAATGCATTCATCCGAATGAAGAGTCGTGTTTTGTCGATAGAAAGATTATGATGTGCAGTGAAAAACATCAGACGTGGATGCACCAGTAACCATGAATATTATTTTGTTTCTCAAAATTCCAGGAATGTCTTGTTAGACGCATCCAACCTTTGAGTTAATAATGCATAGGGAAGAATCACATGCTCTTAGGAAAGCATGACATTAAACTGATGTGTCACCATCAAGTTTAGTAATTACTTCGGGTCTGATTACTTATTAGCATGAAAAACGTACGACACGCTAGAAATATTACATCATCAAATAGTTGTTCTGGCAAACAAATTTGCATCGTGCAGGA
The DNA here is from genome assembly GCA_034509925.1 of Hirudinaria manillensis. Lineage (NCBI taxonomy): Eukaryota > Metazoa > Annelida > Clitellata > Hirudinida > Hirudinidae > Hirudinaria > Hirudinaria manillensis. The sequence goes on along the minus strand of CM067531.1, from coordinate 5,824,852 downwards.
AATCACGAATTCATATTTCAATGTGGTAATTGTTTTGATATCCAAGCATAAATAGCAAATAAAACACACATGAAAACTTCATCTCTGAAACACTCAACGGAAAGTTGTTTCCATATTTCTGTAAAAGAAAGTCTTTAAGCTAGGAGAATCATCCATAGATTTAGATCTAAGATATGTAATGAGGAATAGAATCCCAGGCTGATGGGTCCATTGCAAAACAAACGCTTTTCAAAATAAGAAAACATCTTAGAAATTTTACCTGAGCTCATAAATATCATGGAATATCCAGGGTTCATCGGGTGTAGCATGAAGTTACATGAAGAAGATAAGACATCTTTCAATAAAAAAGAATAAAGTAAAGATTTGTTGATGAACAATGGCTTTGTTCATTTCGAACCGTTGAAAGAACTCTCACAGGAATTTAGACTAATGGTCCGGGGAGCACACATTGTAGATAAACATTAGACTGGTATAGAAAGTTTTACCAGAGCCTAGGAAAAAAATGATTGCTAATTATCAAATTTAAATATTAAATATGTCCAAATTTTTTTCTTTTCTAACTAGGGTTGTGATAACGTTGCCGTCGGATACAGTCTAACACGAGTCCCCGATAAGGGTTTTAGTGCTTGCCATTAAGAATCAAAATTCTGAGAACCGAAATGAGGAGCTTATCAAATGTGGAACGAGGAGGTGTGGGAATCAGTAGAAATCAGGAAGTAGGACGTCCGGATGCCCGGGAAATTGGTTTTTGAACTTTTTGAGGAAAGTTGCCACTTAACTTGAGATGAGAAACATAAAATAAACCATCAGATCATCAAATTATTCGGAATATGTGCCCACCTCTCCCAAACTCCCCCCCCCCCGCCCAAAAAAAAAGTGAACTTCCATGTGGAAAGAATAAAGTTGTTCTGCAATTCGTTGTCAATTTGATGGCTGTAAAATCTTGATTAATTTTAAAATATTTTGCCAGGGTTTATTAAATTGCATTGCTTAATAGAAAAATGAACGTTGAAAAGGTGGAAGCAAATTTTGATTAACTACGAATGTTTTAAAGCTCTTGGATTACAAAAGATGCGCTTGTGATTTATGCTTTCGGCTATGGACGTCGATATTTTCGAGAATAACACGATTATTGTTGAAACTGCTCGAGGCAGGTCTCTGAATGAATTCAGAATTTAAGAAGAACACAATTACTTGCCTTCGTACAATCTTTCAACTTCGAATGCCAGATTCCCGCCAAAATGCTGAGAATCAAAATGACTGCTAAGCATGGCACGAGGATAGGTAGATAAGTTTCAAGTTTTGATTTCTTTTTTATTACAACTGTAAATTGTTTACAATTTTTGTTACATCAACGTGTAATATAGTGCAGTATACTAATTATGATATAACGTAACACACGAGGAAGCAATAATTAACAGTATTAATGATATTTTCATCAATTTAATCTCAATGCGTGCTTTGCAAATGAAATGTTTTTAAAGCACGTTTTGTGACCTATTAAGTTGAGATTTCAAACACGTCAGGAAGTTTAGAAAATATTAACATATGATAAACTAATGTAAACCTTATAATAAACTAAATATATCATGAATTACTTTCAAAGAATTTGATAAGCTAATATTAAAATTACAGTATCATTACTCTATTTACCGAAGTTACCTATTTCGAAGCAGTTACCGAAATGATATGACACGCTTATGTCTTATTTTTATAGGGATCACGTTTATCTTATTGCACGTCGATGGTAGAGGTGAGAAAATAATAGTTTTATGCCCTGATAATTGATATTGCTTAATTGTCCTGACATATTCTCTGATGTACCGACACCAGGAATACCTCAGCTCATTTATTTTTTATTTTTGTTTTTTGCAAAACTCAGGCTATGGTTGGCAAATTGCTCACCTTTTCCAATTTCTTGGTTAGGACTCGAAGCATTGTCTTGTGAAACAGGCGAATAGTCCATCGCACGTAGTAAACCTAATCGTAGAAATAATGCAGAATCAACAACATTCGAATATGTTTGAAAGAAGGCTCAATGCAGGTGAGGTTCGCTCACTTCAACAGGTTAATAAGATTCGCTGAAAGCAAGAACAGCCGGTAGTCTGAACAGTCAAGTGAAAAGTCGCTCCTTGGCGCCTCCTCTCACTAGGCTTTCAAATAAGATTTTATATCAGAGACTAGTTTCTTGATAATACAACCAAGCTCAAATAATTTCGCGCTTTCTTAGTTGGCGATTGTGTTTCTCTTGTTATTTACACATTTGTTGCCTGCTACTACACTTCAATTCACTTGAACTCTTCAGTTCGAAAAGTGAATGTTCATGACTTGAAGACCTCATTCAGGCCAACAACGCGTTCAAATTATTGAGCTGTTGCCAGCGTGCAGCTCATTTTATCTCACGTGAGTGACTTTTCATTAATGTCCTTAATTTTTATCTCACCCTACTCTATATTATGCTCTAAATACGTTTGATTCCTACTTTAGCAGTTCCATTTAACTGGCTATTTAATTATTTTTCTTATTTAACTGAAAAAAATAAAAACGAAACTAAGGGCAATTTAGTTCAATTACTTACTGTACCTTCTCCCGCCCAAGTTTTAATTTCCCTCAGGGGTCAAAGGTCGAGGCATGGCCCAGCGGTTGATTCATACGACATAATAAACTTAATTTCAGCTATTTCCAAGATGGGGCAACCGACCGTCCGATGACCTATTTATGCTTCTCATGAATATTCAAGAAGGGCATCCAAGGGGAGGGGCTTAGTCAATCAGAAGGTCGTTTCCTTCATGCACCAACCCACCCCTTAATATGTACGATACCAGCTCGGATTCCGTTGCTGGAACACTTTCACGAATTAGTCACGTGACATTTTGGTCATAAGACTTTATGACCTGAGACTCTAATAACTAACATGACGAAAATCAGCAGACAGCGACCGGTCCATTGCCCTACGTACCGAATATCAATAGGATCATTTTCACGCCTCGTTTTTGTCTTATGCTTCAAACAATGGTCATTGATTCCACCTAAGATTCTATTTATTATTGGATATTGAAATAAAGCCGTGATAAATCTTGATAAAAGTTCCGAGAAGTTAGGTATTTCTTGCCTTAAAAGTTATACTTAACCTCAAGTTTCAATAAAGTGTTCATGAATATTCATTGCATTCCAAAGAATTGGTCTCATATTGAGACATAGGGAAAAGAAACGGCTTAGCCAAAAGAGTCAAAGATCGAATAAATAAGTGACATCACCATCAACGTTTGCAGTTTAACGCACCAACTTACACATGACAAAATCCTATCTCAATGACGAACGTGGAATTTCTGATGCATAAAATTAAACATTTGTAAACAATACATTATCTAGTGAACACCCCCCATCCCAAACACTTCACTTCTGGTTCCTTAAACAACGACATTGCATTGTATTGGAATTTTTGTCGTAACTGAGCACAAAATACACAAACACCATGAAAAGTTTTTGTTTTTCTAACTTGATTTAGTTTAAAGTTGAATAATTTTTGCTACTTTATAGAAACCAGTAGAATTTATAAAAAAAAAAACAGATTTTAATCACGTAGAAATAAGTCATTAGAAACATTTTAAAAGCAGAATATGGGAGATCTGAGGCACTTTCACCAGTAATATTACTTTAGCAAAAGAACTTCAAACTTAGATGATAATATATCGATTTATATTTGGGCCTAATAACAGCATAAATGACAAAATAGCTAAAGTTCTCTCAACCTAGCAAGTTGTTTTTCTATGTCATCATCTTTAATCTCTGCAGATTTGACACCCAAAGCACCTTTATGAACTCTCGGGGCATCCAAGAGCTGAAAAGAATAAAATGCAACACAAGTCAGCAGTGAGTTCCGGTCGCACGAATATACCAACCTTCTCGGAAATTTCTATTCCAATCTCGTCGAGTACTTTGCTGACGATGGCATCTTGTTCCTCTTCGTCACCAGATTCATTCATTATGTCATCGAGAGTGTCATTTACTTTAAAAACAAAGTTATCTTATAAACATGTCTAAAAATGCTCAATTCTGGCTCAGCCATAATTAAGAGCAGTACCACACATCATTAAAAGTTTTTTAAAAATGCAACAAAGTAAAGCAAGATTTGATATAAACAAGACGAAACTCATTTCATCTGTCATCGTTAGCTTCATATTCTGTCTTTCAAATTCCTGCATTGTCTTAGCAGTTTTCATTGGATCAAATGTCACGTTCATAGCTTTCATGGACTGAAATTGTAACATAAAATCTTTATATACTTAATCATATGCAAGGGTATATATATTTACCTTTGTGGTGGATGACATTGCTTCAGCCATTTTCATATTTGAATGCATCAACTAAAATACATGAAAACCTTAATTAAATTGAAAAATATTATAATTGCATAAAATATGTGACTACATTATTTCAATATTAATGCAAATATTAGCAATCGGTTCATTACTTTTCCGTGCGTTCCAATGTTCTGGATTTTTGAACCCACAGTATATGTCTTTTTCTTTTGATTTCTGAGATTCACCAACTGCTTAGCCAAGACTGGTAATACCTAATCTCCAAAAATGAAACCTATGCATTACACAGAAGAAAAACGTGCAAATATGAACAAAGTGTTTTTGCTATGTGTGAGCAGAAATGGTTTTCAACTGTCCAATAAGAATTGCTAGATGAAGGCTTTCAAGTTCATTTTTTTAGCCAATTTCAAACTTCTATCAAAGAAAACTCACTTCTTTATTCCCAGATTTGGCAGCTTGTTTGATTTCAAATTCCTGTATTAAAAACAATTAACTAAAAATACCACTTATAAAAAAAGCCTAATACTAATTATGTTGAAATACTAAGCACAGTAACTAATTTTAAAATATTTTTCTGCAATTGACATCAGTATTCTATGATGATAATATTTGTTCCACTTTTTTATGTGTTAAAAGCTTATATTTCCTAATTCAAGAATTCGTTATTAACAATTAAAACATCTTAAAATAGGCTTTATCTATAGGACCAACTAGTTTCTTCTCAAGTTTCTCTAAATCATTTCTTTCTCTTTCTACATCTCTTTGAGTTTTTCTTAATGCCCTGTCATTAGCTCTCATCTGCTCTAGAAAATAATCCAGCTTAGCATATAGAAATAACATATAATTTGATTGTGATAAATAATCACCTTTCGGGTCTGGTTTCTTGAACAAAAATGACATCGCAAATGGTTATAGTAACAGAACCTTTTCTTTCAGTATCAGTATTGTAACACTACCTGTATTATTCCGAATTCGCTAAGCAATGACTAACCCCATCACATAAACATCCCCAACTTAAAAACAAAGACTTCAACAACGCATTGAATTATTAAATTATTGATGTAAATATTGAACCTGCTAATTGAAAGGTTTATTTATACTCTTATAAATTATTTTGAAAATAAAGTTCCAAAGCAATCTACTATCGACGTTGTCATTTATAGACTTGAAATATATCATTTACACCAAATTTCAGAATCTTTTCGGGGATCGAACACTTTAAAACCACGTTCACAATGCGACCAACGGCCTCGAATCTGACATAAATCGGGAAACTTGAGTGGAAGTCCCATGCACTCGCTGCACGCTAAATTAACCCACTGCCCATACAGACGGAGCCGACGCCGTTGTCTGGTTACTATGGCTTCCCGATGGCTTTATAATGCCCCTTTACCAAACATCAGTTACCAACATAACACAGTGTTCCAATTTGCTAAAACTCTTATTTCAAAGTTGTGAGCTCTTGTTAATCACTTGTCCAAGGTATTTAAAAGCATAATTAATTCTATTATTATGGACAGAGTCTTTCATAATACCATCCATTCCCAGCAGGCTTGGTAACATTGTCATCAATTTCATCATCTGGACCAGGAAGCCTTATCTGGATCCTATCATGGAATCTAGTTGTCTGCCCTTGCCAGAATTCATAGGAACGTGGCCTTAGGAGATAGCCACCCCTTTAGTGAAACAATGTAAATGTTGAGAAAAGGAAATTCAATGCAATTAAAGAAATAAAGAAATTTCTGTTTCAAAAAAATTATCGATATTCTTTGAAATCAAAACTAGTTTTAGAATGCACCAGTGCTTTGGCTTTTCCACTTGCTTATCACCAAACAAGGTTTCAGTGGTCTTTCTTCTTTCTTCCAACTCCTAACAAATAAGAAAAAAACTTAAATTTAATTAAATTTATATATCCTAGATCTTTAGACTTACACTTTTGCTAGAAATGGGCTGGCTTTGGTCACTTGCCACGCAACTTATTTGACTTGGACGAGGTCTTGTTTTGAAATAGTCCTCACTTTCTTTGTCTGATAATTTCTCAACTTTTCCTTCAATGCGAACCTTTGAATTAACAAACAAGTTGTTATCGACCGTAACTTTAACATTTCAATAGAACTGGATGAGTAAAAACCTGGCGTTCTAGAGAGGGCCAATAGAACAATAGATAAGCTTCTGGATTGACCTCCTGCAGTTTTAACAGCATCAAATGCCTTGCTTTAAGTTATATTTAAAAGTTTTAAAAAATGTAATCACAGTAAAGCATTTTTTAAGAACTAGATGTCCTTAAAATATATTTTTTATGATGATAGCAAATGAAAATTTAAAAATTTTTGCCTTGAACAAAATTTTAATAAGGCACCCAAAATCAAAATAAAGAACGAGCTTAAAACAAACCAGTTCTTGGCCTTTCCTGCTTTTGTAATTTGTAAAAAATTTGAATCCATCTTCATCAAAGCCTTTCAAAAGAACCATTCTCATAGATGGCTTCCCATCTCTACAAATTGAAGGCTGAATCAGCCACATTGCATGCCAATAAAATACTCAAAGATTACAATGTTGATGTGGCCAATGCCATGGCATTTGGTTCAATTATTTTCACATCTGTGCAGGCCTCTGAAAACCATTTTTTGAAAATGCTCAAAGGATTTTTATCGTCCAACAATTCTATATCAAAAACTTCATCCGACTTTCTGTATGGTTTCCTCATGGCTGATAATAAATTGAAATGAAAATTAATCAAAATTCACTAAAATAAACTGCTCCTCCGACACAAACATACGTTCTAAGAATACCATTTAATAAAAATATTAGAAAATTCGTCAAGATACAACAAGTATTATAAAGTTTGGACTTTTTGACAAAACTACTGCTTATGCACTATATTATGAATAACATAAGCACTTAATGATGAATGAGAATCGATATTCCCACTAACAATTCAAATCATGTTCGCCCTCCGGTAAACTCATAGTACTGTAACGACACAATCCACGGTGTAAAAGTGAAACGTATTGGCAAAGACGCTTGGTCATCACTAACGCACTATGAGCCCCAAGTCGACCTTTACACTAATATAAGTGTAAACAATCTCAAACAGCCAGTCAGAAATTATTATGTGACAAAAAATTAATTCCAAAACTTCTCCTTTTTAATCTAAGCAGAAACGATTAATAAGACTGTTTCGAATTCAGCATAACGAATTGATTTGTCTCAATTTGTTATAGCTACATAGTTGATAAAGCAAGAAACATGGTTCTAAATTGATTCTTTTTCCATTTTAAATAATCATTATTACCGTTCATTCTAACTGATATTCGACTAAGTTTGCATTCAAAGAATCAAATCAAATTTATTACATTAATAATGTTAGCCGTTCCAACATGGACAATTTCATGTAACCAGTTCCCTAGGGCAAAATATTATTTTGCTTTCGTCTAACTTTGCTTTTCATAACTTTTCCTTTTTTGTGTTATTATTGGGTTAATCTGAGGATATAAGCACAAAATAGCTCACATTATTATCCTTACGGAGGTGTGGTTGATGCTATGTCCCCCAAGTTTGCAGGATTCTTGAGATCTAATAAATCTATTCATTATATTTTGCTATTCGATGCTCTGAATAACCATTTCCTAATTAGACAAGCTCTGTAGGCCACAATTGGATATATTAGCCGTATTTGAACTAGCATGTAATTACAATTAATTTAAGTTGAAAAGATAAGTGAAATTTGGTAGAAAATGTGTTGCTCGTGAAGATCCTTAGAAAATGTATTTATGGAAGACTATTCAAAACATCACTCTTCCAAACCAAATCTCAATTTTAGAACATTTTCATCAATATTTTCATTGAGATGAATATTCATATAATTTAAGTTTTTTTCATTAAAATTAGTTTGATATTTGGATAATTTGTTTACATCTAGCGAAGCCTGTGATTGACGTTGGTGTTGCAGAATTGCTCCTTAATCCAGTTACTGCTAATATGTTTGCAAGAATGACTTTTAGACTCATCCCAAGGACGGGATTTCTGCAACGTTGTTTCCATAAAGCACAGATTTTAAGTATGGTTTGAATTAGTCGAATGCAGATTATATTCGTTTTCTTGCTTGAATGGCATGGAACATGAGATACGATTTATACAAATTATCCGAGTTAGATGCTTAAAATAAAGGTGTTGCTTTGATTAATAAATTAATTTAGTAATGTAGATTATTAGGAATTGGTCTTTTTGTCAATAAAAGATTACGAAATAGCTAGTAACCATACGTGACTATTACTTCTAAAGAAAAGCTCGTGGACTTATTTCATTAGTATTCTATTGAACCAAATAAAAATCATATTTGACTTGCCTAAAGCTCCTCAATTTTCTTTATTGTAATAATGCATTCAAGATTGTTTACTACAGGCACTATTGAGGTTAGAATGCCATCACTCTCACCTACTATGACTCAAGGGAACATTGTCAAGTGGCATAAGAAGGAAGGTTAATGAGTAATTATTATCAAAGAAATATATAATTTTAATTACGATTTATTTGCTATTATCAAGACATAATTCAATCACATAATACTTGAAATATTAACTCACAAATAAACATAAATCCTGGGGCCAAAAAGCTCCTTTTATCCTCATCTACATGCACCCTTAAGTGACCAATTTTAGTTGTGAAAACCAAAAAATTCATCACCTGTCATATAAAACAATTTGCCACTTCTCCACCCTTAGAGTTATAATCCTGGTTACTGATTACAAATGATGCTTCTTAAAAATATTTATACCCATTTTTTTCAGCACCCCTGTAGCACATACACACGACGCTATATAAATGACATATTATTATTATTATATTTTCGAGTCATTGACTCGTTCTGGTAAAAAATACTCAAAAACTTGGATGTGTAAAAAAATCTACATCAGGTTGAAAACAAATCTAATAAGTTAGCCAATTAAAATTTAAAATAAACATAGCATACCTGGTGGCTAATGGACAGCAGAGACACATTAATTGATGGTATCACAGCTTCTTTGGCTAGCTCAATGGGTTGCATTCTGTATTGAGTCAACAATGAGAATTATAAATTAATAAGTTGTTAATTCACAAAATTTGCAAACCTTGTAAGATATGTAACAAATATACAAAGCTTTCTGTTAAGATGTTTGTATTCAAATATTGCATTTATTTGTGTTGGGTGCTTATAATGGATCTATTAATCTAAACTTATTCTGATGGAGCTTACATGAGGAATTTAGTATTAGTAAGTAGGATGTTGCTTTGATTAATTAATTTTGAACTTCTAAAGGTGATCAAATTTTTCCTGGTGACATGTTATGTGAGATTCAGACTGACAAAGCTGTTATGGCATTTGAAATTGAAGAAGAGGGCACACTAGCCAAAATATTGGTTCGTTGAGTGTTTCATTTGTTCCTGCAAGAGCTTTTTTTTAAAGAGGCTTTTCATCTTTATTGAATATATATTGATTTGCATTTAATGATTGCAACAATCAAGTAATAGAACTTTTAATATCAGAAAGGTGACAACGCAAATGAAGTGGCTGTAGGAGCTTTGATAGCTTTAATAGCTGAAGAAGGAACGGATTGGAAAAATGTCAAAATTCCTGACGATGATGTCAAAGAGGGTTCTGTCAAGACTCAGGCAAGTGGAGCACCTGCTGAAGTTCAGAGAGTAGAAAGGTATTTGTGGTATTATTATTATTAATTATTATTATTATATTCTGCTCTGCTATAATAATGTAGCTATGCTTTCTTTTGAAAAACTGATGGTTTCACAGAGATTTATTAAATAAAGTTGTTTATGAGAAAATTAACTCAGATGGTTACATTTTGGAGTTTTGGTGGTAAAAGTCATGATATGACATATTTAAAAACCAACATGGCCTAAGGAGGAGCAAAATATAACTGGTTACAGAGCAGATGACTGCCCTTAAGTGACTAGAGACTGCACACTACATAAAATAAATTTCTTTGTATATCCATGTGATATATGTTTTTAATTTGATTTATTCAATGATAAAATAATTAAATTTAATTAATATTTTATGTTAATAAACATCATGTGAATATCATTAGTAGATATGGATCATGTTTTTCATATATCCCTTATTAATTTTAATTAGATCGCATGCATTAGGACCAGCTGCTAAAATTCTTCTCCACCAATATAACATTGAAGCCAATAAAGTAGAAGCTACTGGTCCACGTGGGATATTGTTAAAAAGGTATTTTCTGGCTTTTAAGCACGACGTGTGGCATGAAAAGGTGCTTAAAGAAGGTGAATTTTATTTTTAGTGATGTCTTGAAATACATAAAGGAGAAGGGTTTGAAGGTACCTCAAGTGGAACAAACACCTGCTAAGCCTCCATTGGTTGCTCCAAAGGTTGCACCTACAAAGGTTGCACCTCCAAAAGCTCTGCCAGTGGATGTTTCATTCATTCAGATGCCTGTTGATTATTCTAGGACTAATTACAAAAAACTTGTAAGTGCAAAAGTGTCTAAATATTTTGTGCACTGCTGTTGCTTGGAGAATATTTTGTTTCTTTTGCTTAACTTTGAAATTTGGGGTTTGGGAGTCCATTGATTCAACTTTAATTCTGCTTCGTTTGTAATTTATAAAGTAGTTTAATTATCACGAGGTAGATCGTGTGCCTTTGCAAGTTAACCTTTGAACATGTCAACTGCAATGTTTCAATTTTCAAAATATTATAAACAATTCATGTGATGGTACTATGAAAACTACTTGGCATAGCATATATTCAATCCGTTAAAATGTCAATTAATAAATTTATTTATATAAGTTGCTGGGATATTTAACTATAAAATTATAATTGTTTCCTTCCCATTAATAGCCCATTCCTCATGCATATTCATCCATTGATGTTTGCATGGATTCACTTGACAGATGTTGCGAAGGATTTAAAAGTATATTTTATTTGTTTATAAACAATGATCACAAATAATAATTTACTTTCTTGTTTTCAGACGATGGACTGAATGTTGAATATTTGGATATTTTGATTAAGGCTGCTGCCATTTCTTTAAAAGTGAGAGTCCGAAATTTATTTATTTTATCCAAATTATTTTTTAAATCACATCAATATTTTATAAATGATTGCTCGTTCTTTTAGAGATTTCCTCACTTGAATGCCATGTGGAACAACAACAACATTCAAATGCTTAATAATGCAAATGTTTCGTTTTCTTCTTATGTCGATGAATCTCATATCTTCCAAGAGATTGAAGATGCTGACTCACTTACAGTAGCACAAATTTCATCCAAAATTGAGGTTTTTATCAGAATTAATTTCCAGTCATAATTGCTCTTAATCAGTGATGGATGGATGAATGGATGGATGGATGAATGAATGGATGGATGGATGGATGAATATACTGCTTCACATAATTTTATTCCCACCAGGAGTTCAAGAAAAAGGCAATTTCTAAAGAATTACAAGATTTAGGAGTTTCTAAAAGCTCTCTGTTGTTGGTTTCTTCAAAAATTTGGTTTAATATTACAATGTTGGTCAATTGATTTAAAATTTTAAAATTGCTTTTATTAGGATATCTTACCTTGGAAATGTGGACATCACAAGCTATCATAGTGTTGTTGTTCCTCCTTTTGTGAACTGCTTGTCTTTTATGGCACCAAGATTCATTCTCGGTGAAGACTGTACAAAGATGCTGAGAACCACCATCTCGATGTCCTTTGACAGTCGAGTGATGAATGATGTGGATGCCACCAATTTTTTGGAAGACATAAAACAGATGTTGGAGAATCCATCACTCATGATTGCCCAGCCCACAAACATAATTGATGTTCAGAAATTGTTTGCAAAGTGAAAATCTCATATTTCCTCACATTTGGAACTCCATCAATGGATGGATGGATGGATGGATGCACTGCAATTCATTGAATTTCTGAGGAAAATGAAATCCTTTTCATATCTAGTGTGAATGCAAGTGTGACTTTATGGGAATTTTAGGTTAGGATGCGTTCAGTTATTGAATCCTATGCCAATTAATTACTTTAATTAATTTTTACAAGGGTTTGGAATAATGTGAGTAATTAGGAATGTTGCTTGTTGAACTTTTTGTGGGGATGCGATTGAGCGCATTTTGTTTCGTTTGATTACTTTCAGTGTGGCAATATATGTATTCAGACTTTAAGACGGTATTTATGTTTTATTTCTAAAATGTTGTTATAAATTAATAAAGTCATGAGTGTGTCAGTTCCAGCATTCTTACTTCATTCACTGCAGATTCAAGCATATTGGTTTCTGAGCAAGTAAAATTTTAGCAAGATTGCATTGATGGAGAGATATTTTATGGATGCCTGAAAGTATAAGTATATGTGATGGCGTTTGATAAATTTTAGATAGCATTTAAATTTAATTTTAAATATTCGATTAATGAGCTTTCATTAGATTCACACCTATCCGATATATTCCTATCACAAATCGACATTTTTATAGCTAATATCTCCACCGGCTGGAACGATTAATCAAAACGTCTAGCGTTCCTGTGTGAGGCGATTATGTCAACAGTCGGTCTAATACAAACAATTATATTGCAAATAGTTCGTTCAATGTAAATGAACCAGACATTTTTGAAGCTCCTATAGCGGTTTGTTGACGGAATTTTTTCTTGCTAGTCGAGAGCGAGTGCATTTCGATTTCTTATGAATTTCATCATTCTATGGGTTAAACAAAACTTCACATAAAACCGTAGTTGAATTAGAGATTTTCTCGATTACCATAGGAATGTCTTTGATATAGTTGGGGGAAAGCTAGATAAAATAATACCGCTGGCGGAATGAAAGTGGGAAATACTGTAATTTACGGACCATTATTCTGGACTTTTTGCTCCAAATACAAATGTAGTGCTCGTAAAAGGGAGTGCAAGCTCGATGGCGATTATGCATGGATTTTGTCTGAAACCATGAGCGGTCAAAACAGTTTTTTACCGAAGAGTTATTGCATTTCTGTTTATACTACAAGCAGTATAGTGTATAAACATCATATTTTTATTGAATCTAACAATTACGATCAACTAAGTCAGCAGTATTGCAATCATCGAAATCACATTTGATAATAAATGATCCTGGAAGGACATATTCACTGCATGCTTATTTAACTTTTATAGATTTTTATTATTGTGAAATGTGAAGTATTGTAAAACCCGAGCTCGCGGAACTTTGCGACCATACCTTTCGAAACGACACAAAAAGGGAAAACGGGAGGATTCAATTCGGAAAGTGATGGAGTTGAGTGATTTCTAATTTGTGAAAACGATTATCAGTTATAATTGAATAAAATCAATAAACAATGGGTGGACACTTTGTTTACTCGCTATTTGTAAGGAAATCGACTATCTGTTAACTGAAAATGTGTATTGATATCGTGAAGCGAAACGTTTGGAGGTATAGCCTATAACTTATAGAACGGATTATATAATATATATGCATATATGAAGACATTCCACACAAGAAAGACACTTTTTCCTCAAAAAAGGCTTCTCATGAAACTGACTTAATTGTCAAAGCCATGATTTTCAGAGATGGTGTTTAGAGTTAGTAAAAAAATAATGTCCAGTTAGGGGAAAGGACAAACTGAAGATTTTTTCTTTCTTATTTTATTATTTTTATTATTTCAAAACCAAATCAGACAATAAAACACAATTCAATGAAACTCAAAATTATTTGCGTGTTATTTGCAAATTGTCAGGTAATTTCTAGCTTTATCATCCTATAACATGATGGTGGTGATGATGATAATCACGATTTTAAAACTAGTATCTAAATTATAACCGATTAAATAGTAAATTAAATCTTTATTTCTTTTATTTGACTTTCACCTTTTACAAAAGAAAAAGAGGAAACGAGTGTGATTGGATCGGTCTGCGGTTGAACTCTCCCGACAACTTCAGCGACATTCGCGACGGGTGAGCATTGCAGGTCCTCTGATTGATGTGCGAATTCCCAGCAAGGCTATTGGCAGGAGATCTGTCCATGTTTCATGACCATGATCCGTGAGCGGTTATAGAAGCCTTGAGTTGGCGATCCAAACGCTCTACCATACCGTTAGCTGCTGGATGATAGGCCGTTGTATGGATATATTCCAAACAATTTGTTCATCTGATGAAAAAGACATAATGAAAACTGGCTCCCTCCGTCTATGGTGAGAGTTTCTGGCACGCCGTATTGAGCAATCCAACCTGAGATGAAGGACTTCAGTACGTTCTCTGTTGATGTGTCCTCCAGCGGAACTAGCATCAGGCCATCTTGTGAAACTGTTTACGACTATGAGAATGTGAGTTTATTTCCCGTAAGCTCGAAGTGGTCCGACTAGATCCACCTGAACTTGCTGGAAACTGGATCTCTGTAGAGAAAACTTCGCGGTGGGTGACGTTATATGTCGTTGAATTTTACTCTGCTGGCATTGTAAGCAATCTCGACACTACCTTGAAATCTCTTTCTTCATCTACGGCCTCACGAATCTCTGTCTAATGAGCTTCAATGTTTTACGAGTATCTGGCTGAGAGAGCATGTGTAGGCCTAGGAACACTTTGCGCCAAAGATTTGCTTGATTTGGCATGAGTGGGGGGATCGGGTTCCTGGGGAGGTGTCGACCATGATTTTGTTGTGGCTGAAAGTAGATGTACTGTAGTGATCTTCAGCGATGTGTCATCTTGGAGGGTTGTATTAGTCGGTTGCTGGTCCGCTTTCTCCCACAGTCTTGTGTCATTTACTTCTGTGCACGACAGCGCATCCGCCACGATACTCTCTTTCCCTGTATATGTGTCAGTTGAAAACTGTTGTATTTGGTGGAACCATTTTGGAGGGCAAATGTGAGTGGCTTGTGGTCCGTGAAGATGTTGAATTCACGTCTTTCCAGAAAATGGTGGAAGTGCAGAGGATATGGCTAGTAGTTCTCGTCCAAAGATGCTGTAGCGTGTCTCTGTCCTTGAGAAAAACGCAAGTGGTCTTGTTCATTTTTCATCTGCTACAAAACTGCTCCGGCCGCTGTGTCTGATGCGTCGGTTTTAACTGGCTGTCTTCCTTTATGAAAGCTAAGGAAGTTGCATTCTGCAGTGTCTTCTTGATGTCGTTAAAGGCTTGTGGTTGGGCAGGTGTGAAGGTCAGCAACTTGTGCTCGGTGAATACATTCGTCAGCAGTGTCAGAAGTTTAGAACATTATGGGATGAATCTTCGGCAGAAATTCACTAGGCCAGTCTTCAGACTTTTTCGGAAGCATGTGCAAAGGCTTTGACCACTGGCTTGACGACGGCCTAATGTCCAAATGGAGCATGGGATCAAATTCGGCCTTGGCGATTTACAAATTTATTGGGCAGAGTGGTTTAGCAAAAACTGATGGACCGTCTGTCTCTGTATGGCGTCTAACCTGATGTGTGCTCGCTTTGGGCTAGGCTTGGTATCTATTAAGAGTCCAGAATGCTGTCCGCCAGGAGCGATTGCTCAACAAATGCTTTGTCGACGGACGTGGCGAGCATGGAGCGGACATAGGATAGAAGCTTGTCAATCCCTGTCTCTCTCAGAATGGATTCGATTGTTGGCGCCCAGTAGTATCTTCATGTGGCGTAACATCTGACATCGTCGCCTATCCAACTGCACATCACTGGGAAGGGCCCTCAATCTTGACTGATCCCTTTGTCCGCATCATTGCAGAAGAGACTCTTTCAATCTTGTGTACAGTAGAGTCTGGGACCCCGACAGAAGATCCTGGACTACTTGTGCGATGTGTAAAGGCAGATGATGCACCACGTGGGCGTACCGCTGCTTCTTATCCCTGATCTCATACGTAAATATTGCCTCGAAGTTCATGTCCCAGAGCCTCGGGTCGACGTAGCAAAAACGGCGGCAAGGAGATGCTACTGCCGCTTACTTGAGCCGGTGCATGTGTTTTTTCTTTCTCGAAATACAGTAGTTCTGTTTGTATTTTTAACGGGTTCGCCAATTTGTTGCGGTAACGCAAGAGCCTATTTTCGAGAGTATATTCAAGCTAAGCCGTCAGACAGTAACGACAAATACACAAAGACCGGAAATCGAGGAAAAAAAAGTCGTCTGCCGCAAGCGTCCCTCGTTATTGTCAATAATTTTAAATACATGTTATATGTCTCATTATTTTTCGGCTTCCGAAATCTTTCATGATCATTTTCAACAAATTAAATGAACAAATTCTGAAATGGAGTAACCCAAGATCGTTATCGAAGCAAATCGAATTCCAAACACTCGCAAAACAATACTGCTGACATGAATCTGTTTAGGCTCAGATAAATTTATTTTTTTTATGGTAATTTGGAATTTAACATGTCTTCATAATTAGTGGAAATAATGAATTGCGTTAGTTTGACACAGACTCATGCAGTGACTGTCATTAACTACATTTTAACATGTTAAATCTCCGTGATATCGAAGTCAATGTCAATAAGCATCTTCAAAATATTGCCCAAAATATTTCAAATGCCGCAGAAATGTTGCTTTTCATAAAAGTAAAAATTGATGAAATTGAGTAACATTGTATCCTAAAGAATTATTTGAACTTCTCTCCTCCAACCATTATTGCCATCTTCGTTCCTTTCCTAATCATCTTGTAGCCATTCAGTACAAATTCGATGTCACTCGTGTCACCTTTTGAATGATTTAGTTGTCAATTACGTCTGGTCATTCATGATCAAGCACTAACTCGAATTCTATTTTTCTCTTAATTTACGAGGCTTTTCGCTTTAACATAGAAAGCCTTCCTGTCATGTCTGTCTCTCCTCGCTCTGATTGTTTTACACTTTTTTTTGTGGTATGTAACGGGCATTAATTTCTTTTTAAATTAAAGGGAGTCTGGATTGGAATGACTTCAAGTGAGAGGTGAAACTTTTGAAACAGCCAATAATGACAAACAAGCAATCAGGAGCCTGCTTCTCATTATTGTTGATATCAGGCTCGGTACAGTATTCGTACATCCAGCGTGTACAACCCGTGATCAACTGATATGCATGCAACACCGGTGTCCGCTAAATGAGACTTAACTCTGCAAAACACACCAATGAAATGATTTTTTTAAAATTATCCGAATTCATTAGTCAGTCAAACTATTTTTTGGAAATGAAACAAAAGAAACCTATGCCGAAGTATAAATACTCGATCAATATGTCTGGATGTAAAAACTGATGAAAAGCTGTTGAAAGGAAAAGCAAAGTTTTTCCGTTAATAATATATCTAAATAACATACATCAATAAGAAAGACACAATTACGGATTTTATCATTTTAATCGACCCACTGAATAATTCGTATGCTTGCGCTACCAGTGGTCTCTATAGCCTTAAGCAGCATGCTATGTAGCGTGAGTCATCTATAGATATCTGCTTATAGGTGGTGTATGCGGCCCCGCACTGCTGTCTACTCCGCTTGCAAATTTTTGATCCAGAAATCCTTCGATTCTCTTCGTTTTTCATACTGAGCTAGCATCTAGCATCGCTTTGGACTTCTACGACAATATATTTAAGCAAGGTTTGTTGATTTTATAGGATGATTTGGTTTTCTGCATTATTTCGTCCGCCATATTACTTACCGTCGAAAGGCTTGTTTCAAGTGCCGAGTCAAAAAGCTCTATTATTTGCTTCTGCTAGATAGCCTGTTTCAAGTCAATTTTTGTTTAAATTTCTTGCTTTTTAAAAGTAATTTCTATGCATTGCATTATGCGTCTTTATCATCTATATTTTGCATACTTGTTTAATAAATTAATTTGATATGCAGACAATGTCAGAAGCCGATAATCCCCCTAAAGAGATACTGATTCTGGAAACGCCTGAGGACATTCAGGCTAGAAGAGAGCAGGTTTTGGGGCGTTACACTGCCTTCAAAGATGCTACCAAAATGCGAAGACAGAGGCTGGAAGATGCCAGACGTTACATGTACTTTAAAAGAGATGCTGATGAGCTGGAAAGTTGGATAAATGAAAAGCTTCAGACAGCCTCAGATGAAAGCTATAGAGACCCAACAAATCTTCAGGTAATTTTTTGTAATTTCATAATATTTTTTGGTAATGATTTTGTAATTGTGTTTTTAATGATAGGCAAAGATCCAAAAGCATCAGGCATTTGAGGCTGAAATAGCTGCTCATTATAACACATTGGAAGCACTGGATAAAAGTGGATATGAAATGATTAATGAAGGTCACTTCAACTCAGGAATCATAAAAGTTTGTATGTTTTTGAGATTGTCAAGCATTTCTGGTTGATAAAAAATTGAGGCTATCTAGAAGTCATTGGGAAACTAAATGGGACAACTATTTCTATAATAAGAGAAATAGATTATTTTTGCATTAACTTTGATACCATTTGAGTCACATTAAGATGCTATACTTTGACACCTTTGCTTGTAGGCAGTTGCACATATTTGATTCATTTGTGATTTAATTATTTTTTTTTTCATTTGATGACCATTAGAATTTTAGTAAGATTCAAATAACTGATTAAGTTTTCTGTGAAAAAATGGTAGATAATTTCATTATTTGATCTCCTATCTGCTGTTAGCCTGAGTTTGAGTTACTGAACTGTACCTTGGCATTAATTTTTGTTTTGGTATCCAAGCAATCTGCATTAGTGCATTTATTTCTGTCTCTTGAATATATTAACTCTCAATTTATTTATAAAAAGTATTTTGAATTTGAATAAACATTTGGCTTATGAATATGTTAAGTTATTATGGCATGTGAAGGGTTATAATTTCTAGGCAATTATAAACGTTGATCATAATCAGAACATGGTTTACAAGTTTGAATTTTTCTCTCAATAAAAGTCATGTTGTGATGTGCCATTGCTTTTTTTAAGGACCGCTTGGATGAGTTACATAGACTCTGGGATCTTTTGTCGAGCAAACTGCAGGACAAGGGTTTGAAACTGAAGCAAGCTCTAAGGTTGATCCAGTTCATGAGAGAATGCGAGAAGATCTTGTTTTGGATCAATGACAAAGAGGCTTTCCTTGGACTGAATGAATATGGCCAGGACTTGGAACATGTTGAGGTCCTGCAAAAGAAATTCCATGAATTCCAGAAGGACATGCAGAATCACGAAGAGAGAGTTCTCGAGATCAATCAACTGGCCGACAAGCTGGTAGATGAAGATGGACATCCAGAGGCAGAAGCCATAAAAACAAAGAAAAATGTAATTGACGCAGTTATTCGTTTGCATTTTTAATCTTAATTTTAATTAATATTTTGATCATTTGGCCACAGGAAGTTAATGAAGCATGGGAGAGATTGAAACTTTTGGCCTCTAAAAGAGAGAAGAGCTTGTATGGTGCACATGAGATTCAGAATTTCAATAGGTGAGATTATGTCTGTTTTAAAACCATTTTCCATATTTCTGGCTGTTGCAGAGAGTATTGCATTACAGTATTGTATGTACATTCATTATAACATATAGGTGTTAATAATGAATTTCTTTGGCTGATTAACTGGTATTTGTCCAAATTCCAGAGATGCTGAGGAAACAATAGCCTGGATGATTGAGAAAGACACTCTTCTGTCTTCTGATGACTACGGAAGAGATCTTCCTTCGGTGCAAGCCCTCCAACGCAAACACGAGACACTAGAAAGAGACCTCGGTGCCGTCGAAGAGAAGGTGGACTCAAGTCTTTGATGGAATTTTACCAGAACTTTATTTATTTGAGCCTTTGGCATTATTCAGGTTAAAACTCTCCAAGATGAAGCAGCCAGGCTGACGGATGTTCACGTCGACCAAGCAGACGACATACGAGGAAAACAAGCAGACATCCTTAGCAATTGGGAAAGGGTGATTGGGAAGGCAATGAACAGGAAGAATAATCTCGTCTCTTCCTACTACTTGCACAGATTCCTCTCTGACTACAGGGATTTGATCAGCTGGATTTCAGATACGAAGGCCATCATTTCAGCAGATGAACTTGCAAAGGATGTTACTGGTGCTGAAGCTTTGTTGGAGAAGCATCAGGAACATAAGGTTTGATAAATATAATTAAAGTTTTCAGTAATGATTTTGTTTGTTGAGAATCTTTATCCAGAACTGTACTTTATGAAAACAATTACTTGCTTCCTATGCTTGTGATTCTTTATGCACTATTTTTTGTTTGTATTAAAAAGTCAAATATTGATTAAATCTTTTTAATTTATGCATTTAATGTTTCAAGGGTGAGATCGATGCAAGAGAGGATAGTTTCAAAAGCACGGCCGAAGCTGGCCAGAAGCTCTTGGATTCGGACCATCCGGCAATTCAAGAAGTAAAAGAAAAACTCGTGACATTGGCCAATGAAAAGACTAGTCTGCTCGAGCTATGGGAAGTGAGGAGAGTCCTCTACGAACAGTGCATGGACCTGCAACTCTTTTATAGAGACACCGAGCAGGCAGACGCTTGGATGACCAAGCAGGAGGTCGGTCGTGTTGCTATCGCATGCCATCCATGCTTTGAAACTCATGTGCTTTTTTTTTCTTATGATGTCGATTAGGCTTTTCTGGCCAACGAGGATTTAGGTGACTCTTTGGATTCTGTGGAGGCTCTCATGAAGAAGCACAATGATTTTGAAAAGTCTCTGGCTGCACAAGAGGAGAAAATCAAAGCTTTGGATGACTTTGCTGGAAAGCTCATTGAAAGTGGACATTATGCTACTGATGATGTCAGGAATAGGAGAGATGCAGTGAGTTTGAGACGAGCATTTGACCATTATTGTATTTTAAAATTCTTCTTTGGCTGGAAGTTTTCTGTTTGAAGGAGACTATTCAGATTTACATAGAAATTCTAACATTTTCAAAATGCATTTAAATCTAATCTTCTATGACTATTTGTTGAACTGCTTGTTTGATAAGATTATTTAAATGTTTTAAAGCTCCTAGAGAGGAGGAACCAGTTAAATGCCAAAGCAAAGGCCAGACGTCTTGCACTGGAGGAATCATTCAAAAATCAAATGTTTGAGAGAGATTATGATGAAACAAAAATCTGGATTCATGAGAAACTCAAGGCTGCATCTGATGAAGGATATATGGTAGTGAAAGCTAAATTTAATGGAATATATTTTGTAAATGATTGTTATATTCATTTTAATTTATTTTGTTAACAGGATCCAACCAACTTACAAGGCAAGTTGCAGAAGCATGAAAATTTTGCTTCAGAACTTCAAGCCAACCAGGCCAGAATTGAATCTATCACCAAGTCTGGAGAGGAGCTGATAGCTCAAAAGCACTACAACAAGGATCACATAAAGTGGGTGCTTTCTTGCATAAGTGTCCATAAGTAAATGTGTGTCGAATTTGCCACATAAAAACTCACGTCATCATGTTATGAACATGATGTGAACCACAGAATGTTCACTTTTCCAAACAGGGATTGTCTCACAGATATTATTAGCTTGTGGCAGAAACTTGTCGATCAGAGTGACAGGAAGGGTAGGCCTTTGTTTTGTTATGTTGTTGCTGTTATTGTTGAAATTGACAAGTGGCTGATTTGGTTGAATCAGGTGCAAAACTAAAGGAGGCTAATGACCAGCAGCAGTTCAACAGGAATGTGGAGGATGTTGATCTTTGGCTGGGTGAGATCGAAGGACAACTCAGTTCAGAGGATTATGGAAAGGTTTGTTCAATGCTCTTTGCTCTGTTTGCTAATGTTAATGTATAATGTTAACATCCATGCTTAATGTATTGCTGGCTAGTAACAACTAAGGATGAGAATTTATTTCTTTTAACACATTAATAATGTATGGGTGGTTCTTATTCTTTTTTTAGTATGTACATTCCTAGACATAAAATTGTGATATTCCAAGCAATATATAAAAATGCTTTATGTCATGGGAATAATAATAATAATGTCTAGGTAGTGGGAGAGAGACTCCTCAAAATTAAACAACTAAATAAAATGTTTATCTTTTTTATATGCAAAACAAATGAAAATAACTAGAATACA
Source organism: Hirudinaria manillensis (assembly GCA_034509925.1). Taxonomy (NCBI): domain Eukaryota; kingdom Metazoa; phylum Annelida; class Clitellata; order Hirudinida; family Hirudinidae; genus Hirudinaria; species Hirudinaria manillensis. The sequence goes on along the minus strand of CM067531.1, from coordinate 5,802,575 downwards.
TTTATTAGACATTTAGCAATTTTTTGACACCTCAATTTTGAGACTGCCACTCTTGGTGACCTCCTTGCTAAGAAACTCTGATGTTGATGATTACCATTGTAATCTAACTATTTATCAATGTTTAATACATTCATTCAAGGATCTTACAAGTGTGCAGAATCTTCAGAAGAAACATGCCTTGCTGGAGGCTGATGTGGCTGCAAGACAGGTTCCTGTCCTTTTACATGGAATCTCTCTCACTTACAATCTGGTCCCAATCAATATATCTTTTGTAGGATCGAATTGAAGGCATTAAGCAGGCTGCAGACCAGTTTGTGGAAACAGGTCATTTCGATGCTGACAACATCAAAGCCAAACAACTGCAGTTGACAGAAAGATATCAAGCCCTTCAGGAACCCATGATGATGAGGAAGTTGAAGCTGAAGGATGCTTTGAAACTGCAACAATTCTTTAGAGACATTGAAGATGAGGAAGATTGGATCAGAGAGAAGGAACCGATTGCATCTTCGACGAACAGAGGTTTTTACATGATTCATTGATTGGAATGCTTCTCTACATAGGTGTTATTATATTTTAATCGTGATTAGTTAAAATGTTTCAAAAATTATGCAGTTATGTGACCTTTCAGATAATGAGATGTTCTGTTGCAGGACGAGACCTGATTGGAGTACAAAATCTGATTAAGAAGCACCAGGCTCTCATGGCAGAGATAGCCGGTCACGACAGTCGCATCGCGACCGTGTGCACTCAAGGAGAGAAGATGGTGAAGGAGGGTCATTTCGCTGCTGACGACATCACTCGTAAAATCAAGGAACTCAGAGACAAATGGGAGGTTCTTAAGGTACAACCATAAATTATTTGTATATACATATTTGAAATACAATCATCAATTGTATTATTTTGTTACAACAAACTAACGATAATTATTCCTCAGAAATATTTCATTTATGTTTCACTCACTCTTCTTAGAACAAAGCTTCGAAGAGGAAGGAAGACTTGGACGACTCCCTCCAAGCTCAGCAATACTTCGCAGACGCCAACGAGGCCGAGAGTTGGATGAGGGAGAAGGAACCCATCGTCGGCAACACCGACTACGGCAAGGACGAAGATTCTGCCGAGGCTCTCCTCAAGAAGCACGAGGCACTCATGTCGGATCTCGATGCTTACGGGTCGGTCGTGGATCAACTCAAGGAGCAGGCACAACTCTGCAAGGTAAAGTTGCATTCTATTATTGCTAAGTTTAATTTTAATTTAATTACTTTTTTTTAGTTTCACTAGATTGTCTAATTTCAGTGATGTTTTGAGCATAGCTGGAAATGAATGTTATTGGAATTCAATGATTGATATTCACACATAAGTTTGTCATCGATTGATTGTGAGTGCCAACATCTTATTTTATACTTTATTTTAGCAACAAGAGGCACCGATAATTGACGACATAGGAAAGGAATGCGTCGTGGCTCTTTACGACTACCAAGAAAAAAGTCCGAGAGAAGTGTCGATGAAGAAAGGAGACATACTCACTCTGTTGAACAGTGCTAACAAAGTAAGTAGAATGTTTTTCCTATTTTTCATTGCATTTGCTGATAAAATATTTTGGAAGCTCTGGTTGCTGCTTTCACTGTATTAGTTGCTGTTATCATTAACACGATATCAACAATTTGATGCACAGGACTGGTGGAAGGTGGAGGTGAACGACCGCCAGGGTTTCGTGCCAGCTGCTTACGTCAAGAAGATCGATTCCAACCTCACGGCTTCTCAAAGCAATCTTGCCGACGAGTACACGATCTCCGTCAGACAAGGACAGATCGAGGGTCAGTACAAGAACTTGTTGGATCTTGGAAACCAGAGAAAGGAGAAGTTGGACGAGTCTTGCAAAGCTTATCAACTTGTCAGAGAAGCTGGTGAACTTGCTCAGTGGATAGCAGATAAGGTGCAGTCATGTTGTTGTCGAATGTTATTTTCAGTTTTATTATGTCATTATAGTATTATTATTTAATGTGATAATATTAAACATGTCTTGTGGCAATAAAACATTTGTCTTATATTTGATTTATTGAGAATTCTCAAAAATCCTGAAAATAATTTCTGAATTTGATTACAGGAAACCATCGTGAAGGCAGATGAAGACATTGTTGATCTTGAACAAGTTGAAGGCAAACAGAGGAAGTTTGATGACTTTAGGAAGGTTTGTTGATAAGGAAATGATGAATTGTACTTTTATTATAGTTTAGTTTTGTGAATTGTTTAAAAAAATAATTGTTGAAGATATAACTTCTATTAAAGATATAACTTGGCTTTCCTCTGACAGGATCTTAAGGCAAACGAAGCTCGCTTGGAAGAGTTGAAGACCGTGGCTCAGAGACTGACTGCCATGGGTCAGACAGAAGCTGCAGAGAAGATTAGAATTCAGATTGATGATCTGAATCAGAGATGGGCAGCATTGGAACAGGTCACTCAAGAAAAGGCCCAGACCCTCGGCAGTGCTTACGAAGTCCAACGCTACCACAGAGATGCCGACGAGACCAAGGATTGGATCGAGGAAAAGGAAAACACTCTCAAGTCTCCTGACATAGGAAATGATCTTGCAACTGTGCAACGTCTTCAAAGGAAGCATGAAGGTCTGCACGCATTATCTTTTGTGTTGTTGCTGCTGTTATTGTTTCTCTCTAACTTGTAAAATTTTATTTATTTAGGTCTCGAGAGAGATTTGGCTGCTATTGGAGAGAAAGTTAAGGACTTGGATAGCACAGCACAAAGACTGATGCAAACCCACCCAGATCAGGCTCAGACCATCTATGATCATCAGAATGAGATTGTTGAGAAATGGAATGCCCTGACCAAGAATTCTGAAGCTCGTAAACTTAAACTGCTCGACTCTTACGACTTGCAGAGATTCTTGAGTGACTTCAGGTACGTTTGAAAATGCTGACTTGAAATGGTGGACTCTCAATTGTCAAATCGTGTTTTGATCTTTTCTTTCTTTAGAGATCTGATGTCCTGGATAAAGAGCATGACTGCTCTAGTTTCGTCGGACGAGCTCGCAAAGGACGTCACCGGTGCCGAGGCACTTCTCGAAAGGCACAAGGTTCGTCGAATGGTTTTGTTATGGAAACGTGTTTATGTTACATCTCAATGATATCTATGACTCTGCAACAAAAAAAAACTGGTTTGAGGAAAGAGGAAAGTGGATTGTAACTAATAGGAAAATGGATAACTAATAGGATTTGATAACTAATAAGATATTGGATAACTAAGAGGAACAAAAATGAAGCCACTTGAAATATAATTAAATGATTAAGTTTGACAAGATGTCAAGAGACTCATGTTAAGTGGGCAGTGATGAAATCACCTTGCATTCTTTGGGAATCGTTTGCAATTACATTTAGATATATCTGCTGTTAAATGTACCTGATGGTCATAGAATCTCATCAGATTCCAAACAATGCTTTGCCTTGGATTAGGTCCATAGTAATACAAATAAGTGGATGTTTTTCAGGATATGTATAGTGAATTACAGAGTCATTTATATCCAGCTGAAAAAGGGGTAATCATTACATTGAGTGCAGTTTGACTTAAGATGTTCACAGCATGGTATGGCTTCACTGAGGTTTTATGCAATCACCAGTTGTTCAAACTAACCTTTCTGTGTGAAGAACAAGTGTTTTTCATTACTTACTGAATTTGGTTTTGGTTAAATTGGTGATTATGGGTGGAATGAATTTTCTGTAATGTATTATTAATTTGCTCATTTTGTCTGAACATTAAATGTGTACATAAGGTTACATATTGTGTTGTGTATTTATGAATGATTATGAATAAAATTGAAGATGATGATGATGGACATCATCGAGGCATGAGCATTCTTAATGATTTGTTTTTTTTATATTTTGATTTCACTCATGTCTGTTTAACTCTTGTAGGAGCACAAAATGGAAATTGATGCCAGGAATGGAACATTCCAAGCATTTGAGTTGTTTGGCAACCAACTTCTCCAAAAGAATCACTATGCTGCTCCTGAGGTGAAGCATAGACTTGATGAACTCCAGGAAGCCAGGGACTTGCTGGAAAAGTCAGTCACATCAACAATCGATTTAATGAATATTATGATTTAAATATTTTTAAATGAGATGTTTACTGGTAAATTAAAAATATTAAGTCGCCTATTAATACCATTTCCATTCTGCTTGTTACTACATTGTCAATTTCTTGTACAGTGCTTGGGAAGCTAGGAAAGCCAAACTGGATCAATGCTATGAATTGCAGCTGTTCCACAGAGACTGTGAACAGGCCGAAACCTGGATGGCAGCGAGGGAGGCTTCCCTCGAGGACAGCGTCGATGGATCTGGTGACAGTGTCGAGGCTTTGCTTAAAAAACATGAAGACTTTGATAGAGCTATCAGCTCACAAGAAGAGAAAATTGCAAACCTCCAGCAATTTGCTGAGCAGTTGGTTGAGGTTTGTTGCTTATTTGTTGGACATTGATGAAGTTACTGTTGTGGGAACTAACAATGAATCCTTTGATATTTCTAGACTGGACACTATGATGCTCCTGGCATTGTTAATAGGAGAGATGAAGTACTTGAAAGGTGGAGGAAACTAAAGGAGGCTCTCCTTGAAAACAGAGCAAAGCTTGGAGAAGCCCAGTCTCTGCAGCAGTTCTCCAGAGACGTCGACGAGATGGAAATTTGGATTAACGAGAAGCTTCAGACTGCCATGGATGAGTCTTACAAAGATCCATCAAATATTCAGGTAGCATCATGATATGTGCCAATTATATTTAGTGGGTGGGTAAGGGGCACAGGTCCTCCATCCATGACATGAATAAATATTTTTCTTTCTTAAATGTCTTATTACAGTCACCAATTAATGGACATTATTGTTATTACTCTTACTAGGCAAAACATCAGAAGCATCAAGCCTTTGAGTCTGAACTGGCTGCCAATACTGATAGAATTCAAGCTGTCCTGAAGATGGGAGAAAGTATGAAATTTACTCATACTTCTGTTCGGAGTTAGAATCGGTTGAAATGTTGTTCTGAATTTCAGAATTGATTGAGAAGGAACAGTGTGCTGGTTCAGAAGATGCAGTGAGGGAGAGAGTTCACAAATTGCTCGGAGATTGGCAATACCTCACTGGCAAGACCTCTGAAAAGGGTGACAAACTGAAGGAGGCCAACAGACAAAGAATGTACACTGCTGCTGTCAAGGATCTTGAGTTTTGGCTCGGAGAAGTTAGTGTCTTGATTCACAGTTATAAGCAACTTTTGTACTTCCATAAAGCACAATTGGGGCACATTACTACTAGAATATAAATTTACATTTATAAAATGGTTCTTTCCATGGGCACTCACCCACTGTGCAGTGAGTCACAAACATCTGCAGTTTGGCTATAGTTTGCAATGTACAAACATGTGAAGTTTGGCCTTATGGTTAGCCTTCGATGATGTGCTAACAAGCCATAATGTTTTTAACCTACCTTGCAAAGCCAGGGATCTCACTTGCATGGGATGCTGATAAAACATGACAATAATTAGATTTTCCATTTTTATTTCAATGGCATTTCAATTTCTTTGTCAGGTTGAGCACATGCTGGAAGCTGAAGACTATGGAAAAGATCTTGCCACAGTCCAAAATCTTGTTCAGAAGCACAAACTTCTTGAGGCTGACATTCAGACCCACGACGATCGTGTGAAGGACCTAAATGATCAAGCCAATGCATTCATTGATACTGGAATGTGGGACACGGAGAACATCAAGGAAAAGAAACAATCCATTAATGAGAGATACGAAAGGTCAGCATTTTTAATTTTTACTAAATTGTTGAAATTAAATGACAATAAAATTTTTTAAATACTTTCAGAGTTAGAACTCTTGCAGCCCATAGACGTGCAAGGTTGAACGAAGCCCAGACTCTGCATCAGTTCTTCAGAGACATTGATGATGAAGAAGCTTGGATCAAGTGAGATTATGATTTTGGAAATTTTTATGAATTACATTGTTTGTTGCATTAGATGAATCCTGGTTGGTTATGTTATTAATCCTTAAAACCTTTTGCCTTTTAGGGAGAAGAAGCTTCTTGTTGGTTCTGATGATTATGGAAGGGATTTGACTGGTGTTCAAAACCTGAGGAAGAAGCACAAGCGTTTGGAAGCCGAGCTTTCCAGCCACGAGCCTTCAATCCAGGTTGGAAATTTGGATCTTCTATTTATTGTCTCATAAGTAGTCTCCTATTTATTTTGACAAGGTGATGTTTAATAACATAGTGATTTTGATTTTTTTTGCCTTCAGTCTGTTCAGGATACTGGAGAAAAACTCATGGCCGAATCCAACCTGATGACCGGAGACATACAACAGAAATTGCAGCAATTGGCTCGTAACTGGGATGAACTGAAGAAGTTGGCAGGCACAAGAGGCAAGAAACTCGAAGAGTCCTTGGCTTATCAGCAGTTTGCAGCCAGCATCGAAGAGGAGGAAGCATGGATAAATGAGAAGCAACACCTGCTCTCTGGTGACGATTACGGAGATTCTTTGGCTGCCGTTCAAGGGCTGTTGAAGAAGCACAATGCTTTTGAGACTGACTTCAAGGTGCACGAGGACAGGTGCATCGAGATCACCAAGGAGGGAGACAGACTCATCTCCGAGGGCAACCACAACGGAGACAACATCAAACAGAGATGCCAGACTTTGAAGGCTAAGTTGAATTCATTGCAAAGTGCTGCAGATGACAGAAAGACAAGTCTTGTTGACAACTTTGCTTTCCTTCAATTCATATGGAAAACAGATGTGGTTGAAAGCTGGATAGGTTGGTGTTCCAATCATTCTCAGTTGCAATAGTTTCTTTTAAGAATTACATACGTTATGTTATTTTTTATTTTTAATCAAATTACTTTCTTTTCAAAGCTGACAAAGAGGCCCAGGTGCGTTCTGAGGATTATGGCCGTGACCTTTCTTCAGTCCAGACTCTGCTAACCAAACAAGTAGTTTCTAATTTATTTATTTGCTTGCTATAAACAAATTTTCCTGACAAAATATGATTTGCTACCATTAAGGAGACTTTTGATGCTGGATTGCAAGCATTTGAAAAGGAAGGAATACAAACAATAACTTCTCTCAAAGATCAACTCGTAACTTCAAGGCATTCTCAAACTCCAGCAATCGAGAAGAGATACAATGACGTCATGTCGAGGTCGTATTTACTTCGAGTCGCATTCGACGTCGAACCGCCGTCGTGTATCCGACGTTTTTCTTTCTTTCCAGATGGCAGAGACTCCTCCAGGATTCCGATGCTCGAAAGCAAAGACTTCTTCGCCTGCAAGAGCAGTACAGGCAGGTGGAGGACCTGTACTTGACTTTTGCCAAGAAGGCCTCGGCATTCAACTCTTGGTTCGAAAATGCAGAGGAAGATCTCACCGATCCCGTGAGATGCAACTCAGTCGAGGAGATCAGGGTTAGGGATGTTTAAGATTCTAATTATCTATAATATTCATCATCGTTTCATTCATAATTTCACAATTATTTATTTTAAACGTCGCTTAATATCTCTGACTGAGTCGTGCAACTGCGGTTTCTTAACGGCCCAACAAATAATCTTTTTAGACTTTGAGAGAAGCTCAAGATCAGTTCAAGGCTTCTTTGAGCACGGCCGAAGCAGATTTCAATCAACTCGCCCAATTGGACAAACAGATTAAAAGCTTCAATGTTGGTCCAAACCCTTACACTTGGTTCACAATGGAAGCTCTTGAAGATACCTGGAAGAATCTCCAGAAGATAATCCAGGTTGATTGGAAATTACATTTTTTATTGTTTCTTTGTTTTAATTTCAATTGTTAATTCGTTTACAAGGAAAGAGACGCAGAACTCTTGAGCGAACAGCATCGCCAAGAAGACAACGACGAACTCAGAAAACAATTCGCCGTAACCGCAAATGCATTCCACCAATGGTTGACCGACACAAGGTGCGACAGAAGTTTTTTTGTGGAGTTTATTCAAAATGGATAACTCCTTAGAAAGACTAAACGATGTATTTTAGATATTAATAATGTAACACTTAAAACTTTATTTATTTATTTATTATACTAGTTACCCCATTGTTAAGTATTGGAATGTTTTTTTTTTAATGTTTGATTTTCTAATGATTTGAATATTTTATTTTTTGTCAGGCTCTGGCTTTTAGATGGGTGAGTATTTTTGCTTTTTAAGTGATTTTCTTCTATTTATTTATTTTTATTGACTAAATGTTTTATTTATGCTGTTATTTTTCTAATTAAAGGGCTGCAATGACTGAAGGTTCTGGAACACTAGAACAACAGTTAGAAGCTACTAAGGTATGAATAGTGTTTTGTGATTTGATAACCATTACGTCCATTGGTTGTGATGTCTGCACCGATGTTGCCGTCATAAAAACCGAATGCGGTCGTTCATTTATGGACATTTGCACTTCCTCCAGAAAAAATCAGCTGAAGTTCGTTCCCAGAGAAGTCTTTTGAAGAGAATCGAAGAGCTGAGTGCAAGCCTCGAAGAAAGACTAATTCTCGATAATAGGTTAACATGCATAACATATTATTTGTATGAAATAGGTTAACATGCATAACATATTGTGGTATGAAATAGGTTAACATGCATAACATGTTGTGGTATGAAATAGGTTAACATGCATAACATATTGTGGTATGAAATAGGTTAACATGCATAACATATTGTTGTATGAAATAGGTTAACATGCATAACATATTGTGGTATGAAATAGGTTAACATGCATAACATATTGTGGTTTGAAATAGGTTAACATGCATAACATGTTATTGTATGAAATAATCGACCCTTCTTTCAAGATATTTGAAAACTCTATGTAGTTGGATACAGGGTAGTTACTAAATTGAAAGATTTTATGCAGGTTTAATCATTTAAGTCATTTGCAGATAGTTTTTAGTAAAGAAATAATGACCAATTTAATGCAGATATACAGAACACAGTACCGTTGGACTGGCTCAGCAGTGGGACCAATTGGATCAGCTGGGAATGAGGATGCAACACAACTTAGAGCAACAGATACAAGCATGGCATGTGTTTCTTATTCTTTGATATGAAATACTCAACAAGTTGTTATTGAAATTGTTCTTCTTCATCAGCAATCAGAGTGGAGTTACGGAAGATGCTCTTAGAGAATTCAGCATGATGTTCAAGTAATTAATGATTTTATAGTCTTGCTTTAATAACTTTTTAACAGTAATTCTTACCTATTGTGACATAATGTAACTGGGTGTTTTGCCAAATATAGACTTGAATATTGAGTATTTCCTAAAATGTTGCCTATAGACATTTCGATAAAGACAAGACCGGTCGTTTGAACCATCAAGAGTTCAAATCCTGTTTGAGAGCTCTTGGAAACGACCTTCCAATGGTAGAGGAAGGACAAAAAGATCCTGAGTTTGAAGATATTTTAAGCCATGTCGATCCAAACAGGTAATGACTTTTAACAAACCCAAATTGTTAGTGTTTTCCGGATCTTTAGAATCGTCTTGCATTGTTTTCTTGCAGGGACGGATTTGTTTCGCTTCAAGAATACATGGCATTCATGATAAGCAGAGAGACCGAGAACGTCCAATCGGCTCAAGAAGTCGAGGCTGCATTCAGAGCTCTGACTACTGGAGACAAGCCATACATAACATCCAATGAATTGTTTGCTGTAAGTTGTGTGATGATGTTGAATTAACTGTGATGAGAAGGAAGAAGCTTGTTCCTTTCCATACTATTTATCGATTATGTTTACAAACACGGACCGATCTTTGACGTGATCTTTATTCTTCAGAACCTGACGAAAGAACAAGCAGAATATTGCAGAAACCGCATGAAGCTCTACAAAGATTCCACGGGCCGTCAACTCCCGGACGCCTACGATTACATTTCATTCACCAAAGACCTATTCATCAATTGATGTTCTTAAACTCTAGAAATTATCATTCTTTTGACATTGCTTGATTTAATGTCTTTAATTTTACTGTCTGTTGTGACTTAAAACAATGGAAAAATTTCGAAATTCTGCATCTTGTTAGATTTAAATGGTTGGTAGTTTGCTTTGCTTCCATCACACCTGATATCTTGCTTAAGTCAAGTCCCATTTATATTTCAACATCAAGGATATACTTGAAACAAAACCCTGTGTTAGCATTTTATACTTGTGATCAAAGTTTCTTCTTTGACACTTTGATTGTCGTGGCGTACGTCGAGTGAGGGCGACCATTCTTTGGTTTTGTGTCGAACATCAAAAATCATTCGCTTCTTGTTGCTTATTTCTTCTGGCGAGACAACGTGCTGGCTGTGAACGCCGTTATTGGACGCTTTGTGCTGGCTGTAAATGCCGTTTTGGAAGCTTTGTGCTAGCTGTGTGGAGGCGACTAAATAAATTGTTACTGTCTTGTGATAGATGTTTATCACGGGGACTGAAGTGTGCATATAGAGTATTTTAGTGAAGGACAGAATGCACTTTATTTTCATTACGTTTTTTCGTTATTTCGCTGACAGGGGTGCCGAGTAGTACCCACTCGATGAGATTAGATGTCCCTCGCCGGATAGTCTGTGGCGCGTCCTTGGAACCTATACCTTGACCCAGCGATCCGCGTAATCCCGACTTTAATTGGAAATTGGTTATTACGAAGGACGAGGCCTTCCTAGACACTAACAAATTACTGTTGTGAGGTGTTGCGCAAATTTTGTGTCTGGTTTCTCGCGCAAAAAAAGTGGCTGAAGGTGCACTTTGATAGGTAGGGGGACTGCCCCTAATTGATTTGGAGGCGTACGAGTGACGCCGCGTCATTAGAATGCATCGGGATGCAAAAGAATCTTAACACGCCAAAGCAGTGGTTAGAGCTGCGGTTCATTTGTGCATCGGTATTCGTAATACAACCTTGCGACCACATAGGAACAATGCCACTATGAAGTGCCTGTTCTAGTCAAGAGAAAAAATGATCTCATTTAGCGGGTAAGTCACTGTTGGTATGGTAGGAGATAAAAATTTTGTTCCTGCGGTCTGCAAACTCACACATGTTCCGCGACACCATTGGTTTAACAACAGGAAAGGCAAGCCTCTCTTAAGTGATTAAATTTGATGCGAAAAAGCCAAGGCCAGCTGACATAAATGTCCCTCGAGGATATCCTTCCATTTTAAACCAAAACGTTGAACCAACCCCGCAAAACCTTTCGTCGAAGCTAGGGTATATCTACTTGAACATGTCTTGAGTTTGATTTAGATTTACCGATTTGTTAGTTTATAGGCCCAATTTGTCACATCTTAAATAATTTCTTGTAACATACTGTATTAACTGGTTACCGAATTAAAAATTGTACAGGCAACCAAAGGAAAAAAGACAAGTGGATAAATTAGTTCCGCTTTCATCAAAATCATTTCTACATGAAATTTGGCAAACGGTAAAAGTAAGAAACCAATTTGCATCAGTCACAGGTTCTTCAGTCAAATTAATCTTTGTCATTTCACGTTGCTAAAACGGATATGGAGAAATTAAGCTGTTAAGGAAATTATTTCAAATCTTGAAACTCTAATTAATGAAGACATATAACCAAAGATAAGACCAGAGCATTTAATCTCACAGGGCAGTATGTAAAAAGGCCTCTGGACAATCTGAGAATGTACTTTGTAGAGCTTTCAGCCATGTGCTACTTTTCTTAATCGGATGCAGTGCAAAAGAATCTTAACACACCAAACTCCACCATCCATGATTTAGAGAAAAAGTGGTTTGGAAATTCCAGAGGCAGAGGAGCTGGAAGTCGAAAGAGATCTGTTGATGAATGAATGATTTTTTTAAAATAAAGATTTTATATGTATGGTCATCAGTCATTAGTTGCGGCGGGTTGGATGCGGTTGATCCGCGATTAATGATACCGGAATATGGCTGGGTAGCCAATGTATAATGTCTGGGATTAGGCTGGACAACCCGAGACTAATAGCCGGGCAGGCTATGCGGGTTCCTCCGGGTGTGTTAGCTGGGAAATAATGAGATTAATCTGGAATTCCAAAACATGGTCTCCTTCAATTATTTAATTTCACTTATAATTCATTTAGTGGAAGTTCCAACTCAATTAAAATTCTATTCATATTATTTTCAATTTGTGCATTTTTTGGTACAAGGAGCTGTTCGACTGATACAATTATGAGCTTTGGTTCACTTTCAAGAACTTCAACATTGAAAATAATAGAATAATATGAAAGTTAATTTTTATGCGTTACAATAACATGTTACATTAATTTCACTAAACAATAATTGCATTATTTTACCGATACCTGCTGCAACAAGTAGTGCTGATTCTCAAATATGAATTTAAGCAAATAATAAAATTCCATATGCGTTTTCAAATTTTTTCTAGTGTCCATATTTTTGATTGCATTAATGAAATATCAATAGTGTAGCATTGGTCTTTGGTTTAACTTTTTAAGTTTGTAAATAAGCCATATAGATCGCGAGAAGGCTTCTGATCATGATTCCTAAAGGAAATATATTGCATAATTTTATAAATATGTTTATAAGACTAGTCTCTGTCAAAAGATTTAGTTTAAAAGGATTTATATTGCTAATCCTTTTTGGATCTGCCTCATTTTTCATTTTGGCCCATTATCTTATTAACTTAACCCCTGAAGTAGTAAATATGCATTTTCCTCAGGATATCGTGCAATGTCCAATTGAACAGAATTATGGAAGCTCTATAATAAACGACCACGTTAACGAAACTAAAACATACCTAACAGGACCTAAAGTGCTAATAGTGGCAGAGATTCCCTATTCTGGTCTTTTGAGAGAACTTGTGACCATTTTGGAGTCATTACGATTCAAATATAAAGTGACTCATCTAGACAAGCCACTACCTCAACTCATTAATAGAAATCAAGGAATTTATAGCACCATTATATTTGAAAAATTAGAATCTTATTCAAATCTGGATTCTTGGAATCAAGTAATAATCAATAACTACTGTATCAGATTCCAAGTTGGCATTTTAGCATTTGCTCAAACTTCAGAGGTTCTTAGTAATGTTCAGGTGAAGTCCCTACCACTTTATATCAACACAAATATGGTTATAAGCAAATACATGATTAATGCAAAGTCCCCTGTTTTAAGGATTACTAGACCTGGTTCCATTGACCTTGATGGCAATGCCCATTCTAAAAAATGGACAGTGTTTTACAGTAATCACTCCACTTTTGAGCCCGTATCTACTTCTGTACTGAACGACGATACAATAAAGACGGGTTGCCTCTTTGAAAAATGTGAATTTTCTCCAATAATAAGAGATAAGGGCCTCACGGACGGCATACAAAAAGTATTTTTTGGTTTTGGATTCCGTTTCTGGCTTCACCTTCCATTGTTCATGGATGTCCTGTCATTTATTTCTCATGGAAAGTTGAGCATGGAACTTGAAAGGAATGTTTTGATAGATATTGATGACATATTTGTTGGAAAACCATACACAAGAATGACAAAATCAGATGTTATGGTATGCATTACTTTTTGCTATTAAAGAGTGTTTAGACAATGATCATAGTAAATATTAACCCAGTTTGTAATTGTGAATAATGATTTATGACAATAGTCACTTTTTCAGGCTTTGAGATGGATATATTTTTTTTTGTGGAAATCAGTTTTGATTGCTTGAATTTGCAGGCTTTGATAGAGTCTCAGAAAAGAATCAAAAGTGTTGTCAAAGACTTCAGATTCAACCTTGGATTCTCGGGCAAATATTACAAGCATGGAACGCAGGATGAAAATGAAGGCGACGAGACACTTCTTGGTTTGTTTTTATTTATTTAATTAACTATAGAATTAATTAATTAAATAGATATAAATTTGAAAATATAAATCTTAGGTAATTGCCGAGTCTCACAAACGAGTCTCATGATACTTTTGCAGAATTAAATTGTAAGATATTTATGATATTCCTTATCTACTTAGGTCAGAGTAGTTCATAAGTGCTTCAAACATTTTCCTAAACAATGATGAATGGTTTCATATTCTTTGATCTTTAAGTCTCCATTTTTTATCATTTCTCAAGTTGTAAAGAATTTGCTCATTTATTTTAAGAATAGAAATAACCTCTAAGGAAGTCCTTGTGAGTGCTGTAATAATATCAATATCAGTGATTATTATTATTATTGTTATTATTATTATTATTATTATCATTGTTATTATTTAAATGTAATAAAAGTTGGTTCATCATTCAATCTGAATCTTTAAATTTATAAAACAGACTGAAACAAGACTTGCAAATGAATTGAGCAATTACATAATACAATTGTGGGAATCTAATACATTTGATATGATGCAATCAATACAATAAGATTAAATTATTTTTAATTTAAGAAAACAAACAAGAATTTTGGTGGTTTGGTCACACCTGGAGTCACAGCAAGGCCCACATGTTCAATCTTAGCAGTCTCATTGAAGATATGGAGAAAAACAGAGCATTTGCAAAAGTAGTTTTATTTAATTTTCAAAAAATAGTTTTATTTAATTTTTTAAAAATTTTGTTCTAAATGGCAACAAATGTCATTTAGATGCACAACATCCTGGTGAACTCGAGTTATGCCGTCGCTCCTTACCACTCCGGGGTTTTCCCGGTCCACGAAGAACTCTACGAAGCCTGGAAACAGGTGTGGAACATCCGAGTGACGAGCACCGAAGAATATCCCAACCTGAGACCTGCCAGGCACAGGAGGGGTTTCATCCACAGAGATGTCCAGGCATGAACTGTTTGCAAAATTTTGGGCTCTCAATTTGATAAATTTATCAGTCTTTAGTTTTTTTTAACCAATTTCTAGCAGTGATTTATAATGGTTATAGTTATTAATACCAAGAATCCAAATGATGCTTATAGATTAAGTGAAATTAATTTGATTTTATTTAATTTAATCCATTTTATTAATTATTAATTAATCAATTTAATAATTTCTTTTAATTTAATAAAAGGTGCTTCCGAGGCAGACTTGTGGCCTGTTCAGTCACACGATATTCCTGGACAAGTATCCTGGTGGTAAATTGAAACTCAATTCCAACATCAAAGGAGGAGAACTCTTTCAGACCCTTCTTTTTAATCCTGTGAGGATCCACTAATCACTCATTCGTTGTTCTTCTTTTGAAAAAATTTCATTCATTTCATTCATTTATTGTTTCCACGTGCAATTATTTAATTAACAACGGAATGTTTAATTACTTAACAATTTAGTTAGGAGGTTGTGGTATGTTAAGTAATATTTAAGATCGGTAGAAGCTCATTCATTGGAGTATCATATCATCAGTATCATAACTTCACATTTTGAGCAAGTCTTTGAAATTTACAATATATTATTATATATACGTATATGTATATATATATATATATATGGTATTATATTATTATATTATCTAGTTAGAAATAGATATTTTATAATTGCATCCATTTCAAAATGGTTTATTATTACTTGTCGAATTGTTTCATTCAATTATTTCTCAGGTCGTGGTCATCATGACTCATCTCCCGAACTATGGCAACGATCGTCTGGCTCTGTACACCTTCGAAAATCTTTTTAAGTTCATCAAGTGCTGGACTAATTTGAACCTCAGAACAGTGGAGCCGCTGAAGTTGGCAGATTATTATTTCAAATCTTTTCCTGAAGAAGTGGATCCTATTTGGAAGGTTGGTACTTGTTTACTTTCAATATTTTCTTGATGATATCATTATGTTATCCATGTTCTCATTTTGTACTTTCATGATAGATGATGATTGACGGAGTATATTATTGTAAATAAATATTAATAGTAACTGTTGTTAATAGTAAATAATTAATAACTTATGAATTAATTTCAAGAACCCCTGCCTTAGCAAACGCCACAAGGCCATATGGTCGCCCAATAAATCTTGCAACCAGCTTCCAAGTCTTATCATTTTGGGACCACAGAAGACTGGTATTAAAATTTATAAAATTCTCAACAATGTAAACTTGCAATATTACCATGTTAACAAATCATTGATAAATTTGCAATGAATTTTATGTTAATAAATGAAATAAATAAAATATCTCTTGTGGAATATGTTCAATAGTTTGAATGATTTGTGATTCATAGAAATTAAGTATTGCAATAATTAATTAATTGAAATATTTATTAATTATTAAAATTAATTAATTAAAATTAATTATTTATTACAATCCTCACAAACATCCTTTCAGGTTCCACTGCTCTGTCGACATACCTGAGTCTTCATCCTTCGCTGGTCTCCAACCTTCACAATCCCAACACTTTTGAGGAAGTTCAGTTTTTTGTTGGAGATGCTTACAAGAAAGGGATTGACTGGTTGGTCTTGCAAAATCATTATTTAATCACATTAGATATAATCACATACATTTCTTGTATTACTAACCTTCCATTTCAATGCATTAACTTTGTCACGAACTTCTTTCAAATTAGAACTTTGTGTTTTTTGGCATTTTCTTCAAAAAAAATCCTAAAACTGCTTGATCCAAGTTTAATAGGTGCAATTTTCTAATAAGGCCTGAACCTGAACTGATTTGTAATAGCGATACATTTTTAATTATAAAAATGATAGATGCAGGGACATTAGAAGTAAAATCATTGAGTACATAAGTTGAAATATTTCTTATTGAACCGCTTATTGAACTGCTTATCCAAAGGTACATGCAACAATTCCCTTCGGTCGAAAACTCGTCCGAAAACCTGTTGTTCGAGAAGAGTGCCAATTACTTCACCGAAAGTACAGCTCCTCTCAGGATTTCCAGCCTCCTACCCAGAGTCAAACTGGTCTCCATAATTATTGACCCCTCGGTCAGGGCATACTCATGGTACCAGGTATAAACTCACATTTCTTGACGTAATTTGTATTTTGTCCATCTTCAGATAAGCATCCTTAAGCATCCTTCTAGGATACAAGGGCACTTCTTAATTTGTCTCCTATTTTATACAGTTCCTTAATGCAATGGCAATCCTTGGCAGTGTCAGCCAGATTGCAAAAATGACTTGTAACTGATTGTTGGCGTTATTGACAAGTAGAGAAATGTTATTCATTCTACCTGTGCATGCTGATAACTTAATACCCTCGCAACAACAACCACAACTTAAATTATCGATTTGTAATGTTCATCACCATCGAGTACTTAATTAATACTTTTTCCAATCCAACAGCACATTTTATCCCACGACAACCCGACAGCAAAAACTTATTCCTTCCGCGAAGTCGTCACAGCCAACCAAACTTCCCCCTCCGAACTCCTTGAACTCTCGAGGAAGTGTCTCGTGCCCGGCCTCTTCGTTCATCATTTAGAAAAGTGGTTCAGACAATTTCCACAGGAACAGGTTGGAAGTTTATTATTATTATTATTAATAATAATAATAAAATTAATAAATAATAATAATAAAATTATTAAATAATAATAATATTAATGAATTTTATTAAGTGTCTAGCAAGTTTCATTTAGGTTGGAAGGTGATTATAAATTATTTAGTTTTGCTTCATTTAGTTTGGCTGACAAATATAAAATGGAAATTGAACAACGGCACGTGATGAACAAGTCTCTGACATTTGAAATGTTTCAATGGTATTTGCAGATGTTCATCTTAGATGGAGAGAAACTGAGAATTGATCCTGTGTCGGTGATGGAGGAGGTTCAAAACTTCATTGAAGTGAAAAATAGACTCAATTACTCAACAATCATCAAGTGATTGAATTTATTTATTTGCAGAAGTATTTATGTTTTATTGTACATATTATATATTATATTTTGTATCAATTCAACTATCGAGTAACAATTGACATTTGAAAGATCAATTTTCATGTCCAATGAATTGTTATAAAATATTCCTATTTCTTCTTCAGATTCAGTCCTAAGAAGGGATTCTATTGTCCGTATTCTGGAAACAAATTAAAATGCCTGGGATCCGGAAAAGGTCGCAAATATCCTCCGATGGACGGCTTTTCGAAGAATTTCCTCTCCAATTATTATCACAAACCCAACGTCGAACTTTACAATCTCCTCAAAACGTACGATCGTCCGATTCCGAATTGGTTGACGAGAGAATTGAATTACAGTCTGAGGTGATCCCGGAGTTAGGTTTTTGTTTAATTTATTGCAGCTAGTCATCCAGAACTCACCGTCTATGACCTTATGCAGGACGTTTGGAATTCAAACTTGCGTGAGGTTGCATCCGTTTGCGTGGCGATTGCGAACACTTCCGAATTGATGGCCGTACGTGATGGCCATACCCGCTAATCAGTCGCACGTGAAGTTTTTGTAAAAATAAACAATAGTTTGCAAGAGATAAGCAACTAATGCATTACATAATTTGATTTGTTAATTACCTTTTTGATAGATTCCTGCTTGTGTCTTCCTACTTTGTTTTCGACCGATGATCCTCTTTCTTTGTTTATTAACGTCTTCTCGGAGCTTCTTCGGAGTTAACCGAATGCATAAAATTCATTTTATGTTCGCCATCTGAGATGGGAATTTCCTAATTCCATTGTTTATGTTTTAAAAAAAAGTACACAAAAAGTATTCACCACAGACCTTCATTTTGTGGCGGCAATTTACAAAATGTTTCTGTGAAGTTAGCAGGCGAATTGTTGTCTGTTGCTTCGTTTTACATGTTGATGGGAATTGAAACATAAAAAGACGATCGAAACCAGTAGCGGGACTGTCAATCGAGGCAGGGAAAGGAATCAATTAGGTGCATGAGTTGTACGTGTGCGGTCGTCAGGTTATTTATTATGCACGTTTGATTGATAACTTGTGCGTTTGTGGTTGATTATCTTTTTTACTTCTCTCATTAAAAGCTGGATTTCTCAGACACTAAGTCTGGTTAAACCAAGGATGGACAAATTCAAACTACGTCTCTTTCTTTTTTTTGTTATTGACTACTTGGATCCGGTCAACGTGTTCAATGCACACTGAATCCATGAGTTAAGATTTTAGTGGCTATAATTATTAATATTATTAATTATTAAATAATTATTAATAGAACAACGGAACGCGTTTTCCATTACGTTAGTTTTACTACGCATTACAATAATATGATTGCATATTTGTTCACTTCACGCGCCGGAAGTAACGGAATTAACCAGACAATTAATCGGAACTAATCTTTCCAGCAACTAAGAACAGCCATACTTTAGCGGAGAATATCTCTTATTTTTCCTTTTTTGATTTTTATAATTGGATACACCTAGCATTAATTTCAATTGTTGCTGTTAACTTAGTTAATAAAATTGTGAATTATCTTAATATACTACGCTTATAAATAAATAACATTTTAAATCATTCTTATTTTATAAATTTTATTAACGTCTATAAAACTGACTTCGTAAGCATCCGGTCCAGTAGCCATGTCAATTGAGACAATGTATTGCCTACGTACATCCGACCCATCAAGGAAAGTAATTGTCCATCCCTGGACTAAACTCATTTCTTAAATTTCTATTTAAAAAAAAATTCCTCCGTCGATTTGGAAATGTTGATGTTTGCATTCTGGATATTATTTACCCGTTCCAAAAAATAGACATTAATTTATTATACTTTCCTTTCACTACTGTCAACTCTTAAAAAACTCCATTTTTAATTTGTTTTCAAATGATAAATTATAGCGCATTTATGTGATAGATTTACCGACAATGGACCGCTTAAGTCAGAGAATGTAATGCTTAGTGTAACTTAACGATATAAACGCTTTCAAATCTTGTTTAATGGAGATCCAAAAATTAGCAAAAACCCTAATATAGAATAAAAAAAAACAAGTGACTATTTTATAGTTTTATATGTTATTAATATTTCAAAATCAAACGTGAGAGTAGAAAACGGTGTAAATTAAGAAGCAA
Organism: Hirudinaria manillensis; assembly: GCA_034509925.1. Taxonomy (NCBI): domain Eukaryota; kingdom Metazoa; phylum Annelida; class Clitellata; order Hirudinida; family Hirudinidae; genus Hirudinaria; species Hirudinaria manillensis. The sequence continues at coordinate 5,782,710 of CM067531.1, read as the reverse complement.
ATACATTCCAGATGATGCAAAGGTTGTCTGAATCATCACTTGCCTGGATCCATTTAGACCTTTCTCTCTGTTAGAGCCTTCAATAAATTCTTAAGAGCAGTCTAACGTTAGGTTGTTTCGGTGCGAATGTAGTTAAATTATAATAAATTAAATAACAATTAGGAAGCTTATAAATTGTCATCGTGGAAGTTCTCTTTTAGTTTTAGTCGGGGAAGGAAGGTTTGGAATGGTGTGGCTGGTACCCATTGTACTTCTTGTGTTGTTACTTGAAACTGATCAATTCCCATCCATTGCGAGGGTATTATGAGTTGATCAACGTTTATGTTGACATGCTAATTTGTTAGTTAATGACATGTTAAACTAGAATGACTGCAAGAGGATATTTGTTATTACTATTACTAGTTTTATAATTGCTAAGGATTCATGAATAAGACATGTGAACGCGAATAAATAAAAATTTTAATTAAGTTAAGTTAATTAATTAAGAAATAAATTAAAATTTAATGGATATAAATTTAGCGACTTGAAGTAACACCGTTAAAATGCAGGAAGATGTGGACGTGTATCATAACCACAGCATCATTCAAGTGCCAAGAATTGATTTATCACAGGATATTCTGGATAAAGGTGAACGGCTAGCTTCTAAAATGATAATATATTAATACATATAACAATATTAAAATGATAATATATTAACACATTATAATACATTATATGTATTGACGTATAATGTATAATTAATGTATAATGCATTATATGTATTAATACATATAACTTATTACATAGTGTGGCATAATAGATAATATATTACCTCACTTGACATACTGACAATGTACATTGTGAGTGTAGTGCAGAAAAAGAATGAAAAAGAATCACTCGAGTTATTTACGAAAAGCAAAGCGGATTGAAGTTCCAAATGATTTTTAAAAATCTTTTTAACTTTTAAACGTTTAAATAACAGTTTGTTTGTTTGTTTTGTTTTTAAATAAATACATTTGGACTTTTTACGTGACGATGTTGTTGTTGTTGTTGGTTTAACTTAAATGTTTAACAACTTCTCAGAACTTCCAGAAGCAAATGTCACGAGGAGGCGAAAGAGATTCACGCCACTTTATTACGAACAAAAACAGAAGACCTTGAAAATCATGGTTGTCGTTGACGACAGCGTCGTTAATTTCCATGGCAACAAAAATGTCGAGTTGTACGTTCATTCGATGCTCAGTGTGGTTAGTTGTTCGTGTTTGTGTTTCGTTCAATATTTCAGATGCTTCGTCATATTATATCGTATCGTATTATAATATAATGTATAAGCAAATAATAATAATAATAATAATAATAAGAAGAAGAAGCACATGATTAATAAGCACCAGGCGGTGTTACGTCCAGAAATTCACGGGTGCATTATCCTTGCACTAATTTCTTAAAAACGATAAAAATTCATTTCTTTCTAATTTCTCAAAATATAATGAAACATAATTTAAGAAAAGTGAATATACTTTGAAGACTTTCGAAACTTCAAAGCCTTCACCATTGAACATCAAAATAAAGTTTTATTTTTTTTCTAACAATTTCTTTCTTTCCATCAAAACGTTTTCAACCTTTTATCGTTCGCTTGCTTGCGTTGAAACCAAAAACCAAAGTATATTTTTAGATCAAATGTCATTTAATGTTTTTATTTTAATATTTTATTTTAATTTATTTTAGTTTATTTTAGTTTTTATTTTATTTAAAAAATATTTACAGGTCGACCAAACCTTCCATCATCCTTCCCTGGGCAACGAAATCAACGTCATCCCGATTAAAATCCATCACATGAACTCGACTGGGGTTAGGAATTCCTAACTTCACAATGCAGGGCTCACAATAACATAAAAGAGATTAAATAATAAATTTAAAAAAATAAAAGAAATAATAAAATAGTAATAATGATAATAATAATAAATAATAATAAATTAACGTAAAAAAGAAAATAATAACATGTCTTTTAAAAAATCATTTTAGTTATGACAACATTATCAGCATAATGCTAATCATAATTTTTAAATTATTTTTTAACATAATGATTTCCATACGTACTATAATTATTAAATTATTAATTGGCATTAAATTGATCATTAATCAATAATCATAATTGATAACTGACTATTAATAATAAATGAATTAAATAAATAAATAAATAAATTCAACTTCAACTTCTATTTATTGGCATTTAATCCGAAAAATATTTTAAAATCTCAAACGTATGCAGACAATAATGACAATGTTTAAAAAGATACTAAAACATCTAATTTTAAACCTTCGTCTGCACTTAAAACTGAAGACATGTTCTTAAAAACGTAAATTTTTAAAAGCACGCCGAAGTCAATTGATCTTGACTTTGAAAAGCACTGAATTTTTTATAATTTACATTTAAATAACTTTATATTTGTTCTATTAATTCAATAATTCTCTCAGCTTTTTCTTAATTCTCTTAATTACATAATGATTATAATGTCTAATAAAATAATGTAAAAACTGTCGTAAAATTATTCAGTTATTATTTTGAAACGAGGTCGCCATTTTTTGCGGGTTTTTCTTTTTCTGCAGTTTAAAAAAATTTGGAGCGTTAAAAAGGCGGCCGACATTTTGAGAAAGTTTTGTGAGTGGACGAGTGAAACGAGGAAATCACTTTACAGCGATCTTTTAATCGATGCCAACGTCTACCTTACCAGGGAGAACTTTGGACCTGCAGGTAACGTGAATACCGTTATCATCTAAGAAAATTTCATTATCATCATCTTCATCGTCATCGTCGTCGTCATCACCATCATCATCATCACAGTCGTTTTCACCATTACCGCCACTTTGTCGCAAATAATCTTCGAAAGCGAGACTTTTTCTGCATTTTTTCCTGCCCCACAAATTAAAAAATCACAAATGAGTGATTTATTTTTTAAAAGACTCCAGAGTTAATTAAACCATCGTCGAGGATGTATTTTGTGAATGATAACATGATGTTGATAATAAGTACGTGTCATTTTAATGAAAGGCCTAACTTTAAATCATTTGAAATTCTAAATGTAGGTCGGTCTCTTGGTTTGGTTTTTTTTATGCAATTTATCTGTAATTTATATTGAAAAACAATCCAAATCTTCGACTTCTTTGACAACCTGTGACGAGCTAAAACGCGTCTAAACGAGAAAATTCAAATATCAAAAGTAATCGAAAATAAACAAAGAAAAATGAAAATAAATAATAAAATAATAAATAAAAATATTGTAATAAAAACATTGTCCAACATCGTGGACATTGTCTGATGATTTAAAGTCAAAAACGTTAACTTTTGAGGAGGAAACGAGACTGAAGTTTGAATTGAATTTGAAAATAAATCATCAGAAGGAATAGTAAATAATAATAATAATAATATTAATAATAATAATAATAATAATATTATTATTATTAATAATAATAATTATTATTATTATTATAAATTATAATATTATTATAACTATTATTAATAATAATAATTATTATTATTATTGTTAAAGCGCTTAAAGCATCTGTCAACGTTCGTTGAACTTTTAAGTGGAACTTTAAGAATTCATTTTCTTAAGTAGTTGTTTTTTTCACGTCTGAAATTAAAGCTGTTCAAAATGCTTGTCCTCTTTTGAATGTTTTCTAAATTAGATTTCTCGACTGAAAAGACCTGCGACGAATCAATGTTTACAACAGTAATAGTTGTAATATTAGTATTATTAACGAGCGGATTTATTATTTGCAATATATTTAGTATAATATTTGCAGCATTAACAAGCGATTTCATTAGCTCTAATATTAATTACATCCATAAGCGATAGGTTTTCGAAAACACTATGATAAACTTCACAGTACGGCAACCCCATGTGTTTAACATTATCGGCGGTGATTGCCGTGTTAAAAGAATATTCACTTATTTAATGATTTATTAAATTATTTATTCAATAAAACCACGACATTATTCACAATATTCTTGTTATTTCCTTCTCACAATTAATAACTTTAAATCAGACTTTAATCTGATCCATTCACAAACACGTGACATCAGTAAACAATTTACAGTTGTCATTTCCAAAGTAATAAATAATCTTGGGCCCACTTAATTTTGTAATTGTTAACCATCGATGGAATATAATATAATATAATATAATATAATATAATATAATATAATATAATATAATATAATATAATATAATATAATATAATATAATATAATATAATATAATATAATATAATATAATATAACATATATATAATATAATATAATATAATATAATATAATATAATATAATATAATATAATATAATATAATATAATATAATATAATATAATATAATATAATATAATATAATATAATATAATATAATATAATATAATATAATATAATATAATATAATATAATATAATATAATATAATATAATATAATATAATATAATATAATATAATATAATATAATATAATATAATATAATATAATATAATAATTAACATGTAAAAGTCAATGATTTCATTACTTTAGGTTATGCCCCAGTACATGGCGTTTGTCACGACCTGAGAAATTGCGCGCTCGTCAGGGATAGTGGCCTGTCGTCTGCTTTTGTGTTCGCTCACGAAATTGGACACAAGTTCGTCACGTTTTGAAAATATTTTCACAAAACACCTTCTCGTAAATTACATATATATCTCTAAAATATAATATAAAATAAAATATAAAATTGTTAAAGGAATTATGGAATTATTATCAGGGTTTAAGAAAAGCTTTTGGTTGCTTTCATCTCTAGGAACTTTTAGTAACTTGTTCAATGTCCAGAGTTCAATTCAGAAATCTGTTAAAAATTTTATTGCATGAATTAATTTTATTACATGAATAATGTAAAATAATGGTTCCATCCAGTTTGGGAATGAATCACGATGGAGATGAAAACAAATGCGAGGCCATTGTGGATGACGGACGCATCATGGGACCGCGGGTGTTTTCCCATTTCTTTTCCTACAGATGGAGTTCCTGCAGTAGAGAGTATCTGGATAAATATTTGCCGTAAGGAGTTTACCATTAAGTTATCCGACTATCCAAAGGATATCAGCATTAAGGAAAAGTGTTGTCTGCATTTCGATTTTTAGGTATGTCACTTGCTTGAACATGGCGCCCGAAGATCCTCCAATTATCAGATATTCAGACACGTACGGACAGAATTGGAGTTTGGACGAGCAGTGTCGCCAGGAATTTGGGCACGATTATGCTTTCTGTCCCCATGTGAGACCTTTTGTTTGACAAAATGTTTGCTTTCCAGGTTAACAGACAAAATGAAAGAACTGATTGATTGTTGATATCAGGTTTCTCTTGAACATTCTTGTAGAATGCTATCGTGTTACAAAAGCAACAAATACACGGGATTCTGCACCACTAAAAATAGTCCACCAATGCCTGGAACGATTTGTGGATCGGGAAAGGTTAAAACGTTTGTTTGTTGCCATTTTTAGCAATATTGCTTTTGAGAACAAGTTGATCCAAATAAATCGATGAGTAGCGCAAATGCTAAACGACTGAGAACCGAGAGTTTGTTTGAAGTTTGCAAACATTCAATGAACGTGACAGCACATAAAAAGTGAATGACGATACGAAATAAAATTATAAAAAGGCAATGGAATATATTAATAATTTAATTTAATATCGAATTCTACAACATTCTCGGCAAACAATAGTGGTGCATGGACGAATATTGCGTGGTAAAGACAAACATCTCGATAGATGGAGGTTGGTCACCATGGCAGGAATGGAGTGCATGTTCAAGATCGTGTGGTTCTGGATTTCAATTCAGGGAAAGAAGATGCAACAACCCGAGGTTGAATTGACAATCATTCAAGATGATTCGTCAACAATAATTTCCTGACTTTCCATTTTCATTCAGTCCCAGTGAATTTGGGAGGCCGTGCAGAGGACCGGCGGAAGAATTTCACCTTTGCAACAGAGAAGTTAGTTCCCCGTATTGCGGTGGATTGAAATATAATATTCGACTTGTAATTTGATCGTTGTGGATAAACCAATAATTAACAATGATAGTAATGACAATTAATAAGATCAATGTTTAAATGTGCATAAATCTGAGAGATTGAAATTTAATGACAGCCGTGTGAAAATGCCACCGATTTCAGAGCTGAACAATGTCAGTTGCACAACAACAAGTCATTTCATCAAAAGATGAAACATCATTGGTTACCATACGAGAGTGACAGAAGTTAGTTGGAATTCCATTTCATTTCGCATTCAAGTTTGCTAACATTAACGGTATTAATAACGAAAATCTGATATTAAAAATAATAATTAAATAATATTAAAAAGTTTCAATTAGGATTAATTGGATCAAAATTTTTTTTTACGTTCAAAACATTTAATGTCGTAGGCTCCCAGCAATGCAAGCTTCTTTGCATGTCGCAAGAAACTGGAGATACGCTGGTGGATCACTTGGTGGATGGAACATTTTGTTCCTACGACAATCCACACGATCGATGCTTCAAGGGTTCTTGCAAGGTTTAATTCGACCTTTGTGAAGTTCATCTGCAATTTATTTAAATTCTATGAACGAGCTTCATGAGACGATAATAAGTGCATTTAAAATGTCATTTGAAGTCCATAGGATGCGACGGTGTCATGTTTTCCCAAAAGAGGGATGATCAGTGTGGCGAATGTGGAGGGAATGGGAAAAATTGTGAAAAGGTCAAAGGACAGTTTGATAATCTCTTGCCATCGAAAGGTCACTTTGATTTATTGTTAGTAAGTGATTATTCAATAACTATTGTGAATAATTAAGTGAATATATCGATAACTGAGTCAACGTTGGGCTGCTAAGAATCTGTCATTGATATAACTTTAGAATATCATCATTTGTTGGTTTTGCCAAAAGACTCTCGAAATATCATCATCCGGGAAAGGCATTCAAAACCACATCTTGCCCACTTTTTTGGTTCGTTATAATTCCAATGTCATGGTCCTCCAGTTAGTGAAGGTTTCGCTTTTACTTCGAAGCTTTGAGAGATTCCAATACTGAAGTCTGGTACTTAAACGGAAAAACAAATCAGAGTGAATCGAAAAAGTTTGTCGCGAACAGAGCTGGATTCACCTACTTTAACGGATTTGCCGAAGGAGAATCCATTGCATCAAAGGGTCCTCTTCTTAGCCCAGTCGACTTTTTGGTTCGTTTTGATCTTAATTAAGAATTAATTAGCAATAATTGTTTCCTTAATTATCTTTTGATTGTTAGGTGTATTCCTTATCAAATAGCATTAAAACCTGGGTCGAATATGAGTACATCATTCCTATCAATGGGTCGATTGGATTCGTGGCCACAAATGAAACTCTGCAAAAGAAAATGTTAAACGATTCCTACTTTTGGTCATTTTCTGCTTGGACAAATTGTTCCAAACGATGTGGAACTGGTAAAAAAAAATTCACTCTCACAATATAACTTTCTGTACAATGCAATTTTTCTTTTTTAAAGCAATAATTAATGAATTACTTCACTTAAATGCCTTTTTAAAAACCGTTAGAAATCTTTTATGAAAACTTATCGTTAAATTTATTTATTAACTCTATTATATTCAATAAACATTACTTAATGCTACGTGAAATTTCTATTTTGTCCTTGTGAGTCACCAATCAGGATATCGATTTAAATAAATTCTTTTGTCCGCGAAAATGAATGACAAAATTAATCCTCTTATAAAGGTTACCAACACGAGATCCTTACTTGCATCAAAAGAGAAACTGGGGCAATTGCTGTTGGATTCTGCAGCCAACAAAAGAACAATCCTGCCAAAAGAGCTTGCAACACACAATCTTGCTCTTTAAGATATTGGTTTGGATGAAATGCTTTCTCAGATTTTTAGTAGTAAATGTTTTTAAATGTTTAAATTTTAAAAAGGTGGCGCGAAGAAGACTGGGATCCTACGACGTGCTCAGCTCCTTGTGGAAACTATGGCACCCAGCGAAGATTAATCCAGTGCATGACGCATAAAGGAGGCGAAAACGTTAAAACCGATCCGGTGTTTTGTGATCAAAGATCTATGCCCGTTTATTCGAGGAAATGCAACAGGTTTCCGTGCACCACTCCAACAAGCACCACAACCGAAAGAGCTGCACTCGATGCTGAAGTTGGCGAAGTTCTTCGACAGAATGGTACAAACCACGACATTACCGTTGACCAAACGTATCAAACAACGGAAGCTGGTCCGAATGGAGACTAATGCCAGGGTAGGATTCCAATCGTTCGGATCCAATCCTTCTAAAGAGTAATGATTTGCAACTATGGCACAGTGGTATAAGAAACTTTATGGCCTACCACTGTAGCATTCAATCCATTTCTTTGGATGTCTGATTTCTGATGTTCTTTAAAAGCAATTTGAGAATATCAAAATAATATGCATTCAAGATGTATGTTATAATCGTAGCAATCCACCTAGAAATAATTTATAAGCATTTACCTCATCAAATTTGTCGAGCAGTTATCAATCCAGCAGTGAGAATGCAGCTAAAACTTATAAAAATTTTGTTTTACGATTTGCAAATACATTTCTATCCTTCAAATGTAAAAATTTCAAATGTTATCCCTTTTCAAGACTTCACCTTTACACATGAATAAAACATTTTTTGTTACACTCGAAATTCTTTGCTTTCCTCAGTGAAGTTGATAGTGTTGGAATAATAGGACGAATTAGGGATCAACATCGCAAAAGACGTTCGGATAAATGAGGGATGAGGGGGATCCAAATCGGACTTTGCGGGGTTGGGATATGGCCAGATCTGTAATAGCCATAAAAATATGCTGAAGCATTATTTTAAATTTATAGCATTGGAGATATCCAGGTATCCTAGTCAGTATTTTTGTTTGTTATTAAGCAATTCATAAAGTGAATATTTTAAAGAGAAAAATTAAAAATTTTAATCCATCTATCTAAGGAAATATTCGACGTTTCATATGAAAATCCGATAAATGAACAAACAACAGCTGTCGAATAAATCCTTTTTTTAACGCCGTACTGCTAAATTCTATTATTTTCTGCAACTATTTGCACTGCAACGACGAATAAATATACGAAAAGGTCATGAGTCAGTTTCGTAAAATTGAAGGAAGGTTGGTTTAAATTTATCATTTTGGATAAATTTTAAGACGTTTATTGTAAATAATTATTTGAAAAAATAATATTACAATTATGAGGAAATTAGATAAGCCTATCAAAGAATATACATGAAAAATTCATTTCTTCTGACCACGTTGAGCCTATATTTACCATATTGTATATAACCAAATACTATATTAGGTTAAGGAGGTTCGAGGGAATTATTAACTAGTGGTTTTATTTCTGGGAACCTCGTTTGAACCTCGATATGCTTTTTTTACCCACTTTCCACAAATCAAATCTGGTTCTCCATCTGTCAAACCTGTCACCAGGCATAGTCTGCTTAGATTTAAAATCCGCAGGAGCTTAGGATAATTCTTACCCCATCTCTCTAATTGCGATAGGGGGAAAACCTTAATAGACGAATTCCGGTCAATAAATTCATTTAGGCATATACAATTATTTTGAGAAATTAATTAAATATTTTATTTACATAAAAATTATACAAGTCCTTAGCGAAGATTCTCAGATTCAATTTGAGAACGATATCAAAGATTTCTTAAATTGATGTGTTATGCTCAATTAATAATGCAAATAAAACTGATACAATTTAATTTTCTGGACACCGAATTAAATTTGACGTCTCATAAATAATTTCTCAAATTTGTTTCTTACATCTCTGCGCTAAGGTGTGTGGTGATTATAAACGGGAGGTGACCTATAAAGCACGTTTGGTCGCTGAGGGTCGGTTTTTTTTATTCTTCCTTGGTTGGTATTTTTGTGAAAATACTATCGTGCTATTAAATACAACCGTCTTAGTTTTTTGCGGTTTATTGTAACCTTGCATATGTTTAAAGCGTACTGTCTCACTTAAAAGATGCTTCGTATTATGTGTATCCTAAGTACCAAATTAGCTACAAAGTATGCTAATTAATCGTTTAACAACAACGGGATTACGTGGTTAGTAATGCCTACTACAAGTACAAATTGAGTTGATTTTATTGATATTTGGGGATCGTTATTCAAAGTTTTGTTGCATATTTATCAAAATATCAAGCATATATCAAATATTCTGTTTACCACATTATCATCATCGATTGGTAAATATGATCTGACGTTGTCGTTATCTAATTATATCATGTATTTGTTCTGAATCATTATAGCAAGACCATCGTTCACAATAAATCTCGTTGTCATAATCTGCTGCAAATTTCCAATCACAGTGGTATTTATTAAATATATTTTTAGTAGTGTGGGACCAACTCAAATCCAAACGGATTTTATGGTCCCTTGCATAGGGTTGCTGAACCTTAAACATTGAAGAAGTTTCCTTTTGGGTGTTAAATGGACTTATAAGTGCAAAGACCTAAATCGTGATTTTAGTTCTAATAACAAGTGCATTTAATATGGTATTAATTTAATTATCTATCTCCAATGTGAGAACTGAAGCCGCCTAGTTATTTCCATGTAATGGATATCACAATGCATGAGTCACCAATCACAGCTTTAAGCATGATAAGTTAACAGACACCAATCTAACATATGGTAAATATCAAACATGTCAGACCTTTGCACTCATTTAGAGTTTTAAGTAAAAATTCATACCCTGAAAGTTTTAGACACACGTACACAGAGTAAGCTTTTCAGTAAATATAGAAATATTTTTCAGTAAAAAATAGAGGTTTCTATATTAAATTGATATATTTATGTAAAGTATTTATGCATGCTATCACATTGATTTTTTGTGTGCAGTTAGAAACACATCGCAGCTGAAATCTGTCCCTAATACCTCGAACTGCCTGCAGCATGGATCACAATCATGACCACAGCCATCACTCAGAGCACAACATGGTTTGAATTTTAGAAATGTTTTTGTTCTAAATGAAGTATTGGTATTCCTTTGACATTCAATGTTTGATTTTGATGGTTGATAAGCACTCGTGTTACTTACATTCTCTTACTATGATGTGGTGTGAAGTGCTTCTATTCTACAAAATCTCGTTGGATTACCCTGCACATTGAACATATTCTAATATTCCAATATGAATGAAGCCAACCCTAACTCCATATTCACTAAATTCTAAAAAGATTACTCTAATTTCTAGGCATCGTTATGAATACCATGAATAATGAATAACCTCAAATTTTAACTCTTGTACCCCATTAATATTTACTCAAGTCAGACTGTGTAAGCGGTCTTAAGTCACATGTGGAGCTGGTCAGCAAATAAATAATTAATTAGAAGCTTCCAGACTATTTTTGAGTATCATTAATTCTTCAACACTTGAGTTTCAGTTTTTAATTTATTCGAATTAATAAAACAATGCTTAAGATATTTTGTAAGTTATTAATTTACTAACCAAAGGCACAACCTGCTCATGCAATGGATCATTCCTCTCACCATGGATCCAATGCATCTGGACATGAGGTAACCTTCAATCATGTGCCAGGAAGCATGTTTAGAAAGCATTTAATTGATTTAATAACTTTCTAGATGAGCATGTACTTCCATGCCAACAGTCATGCTACCATTCTCTTCTCATTTTGGACCACTTCTTCCCCATTAGGTACTTTAAAGTTAATGAATACAAAATTCTATCCTCAAGAACACACTCGTTTGTCAAATTTACAGCAATGGCTTGGTCTTGCGCCATCATAGTCATACTTGGGATATTGTACGAAGGTCTCAAATCTCTGCGGGAGCATCTCATGGCAAAAGAATCCATGTGTTCAAAAGCCAATGGCACAATCCCAACAATCAGTCAGTTTGATGATCACAAAGTGGAGTTTCCATCAAAATGCTGTGGAGCTGCTAAGTAAGTTTGCATTGCAGTTCTGTTAAAGTTAGCTCAATACCTACTTTTTTTTGTTCTTTCAGGCAAAGCATGACAAGTTCCAAACACTTTCTTCAGACTTCACTTCACGGCTTACAAGTGTTTTATAGTTATTGCCTGATGTTGATATTCATGACGTACAACATTTGGCTCTGCGCTTCCGTCGTGATAGGAGCCATAATCGGATACTTCTTCTTTTCGTGGAGAAGACACAGCTGCAAGGGTTGCAACCCGAGGAGAAGTTATGCCCTCAGCGAACAATGTCATTAAAACACAAAATATGTTTAAACATAGAAACACTATTTATTTATAAATTAAAATCCAAATACATTGTCGTTCATTGGTTCTTGGATCTCTTTTTGGCGATCGCATCTTCCACGGCCTTCAACTGCAAGAGCAGCTCTTCTCTCTTATTTGATGTCTTCTTAGGTGTTACTTTGGAAGTTTTGCCAGAAGTCTGGTTTAACGAAGGCTTTGCATCCTCCTCATATCCATCTTTATTCATTCTAGTGCTGCTCCTCACTGTTCCACCTCTCTCTATCTTTGGAACTGGTAATTTCACTGACTCCTTTTGTTCTGTAAGACAGAGTGATGTTTACGGCATACGTTACATAACCCCTTCAATATGAATACAAACCTCCTGGAATTTGTCTCTGTCTTTTGGGAGATCTCTGACCGTAAGGACTGGCATTACGTTTCATGGGCATGGGATGGCGTGCATCCATCTTAAAGTTCAATTATATTAACCAATATTGGCTTAATCTAGTATAACAAAGTCATAAAGTACTTTACCTTTGGTGGTCCAGAGTGAACAACTCTTCTGTATTCCAAGGAAGTATCTTGTTGAATCCTGCCGTGACTGCCTCTTTCGTCACGCCTGCCCGGATGTGGATGCATGCCAGGCCTGTTCCTTTCTCTCGACTTTTCTCTCGAGAGCTCCCTTCTCATGTTTGAACCTCTGGCATCCAATCTCGGTTCGTTTATCATCTGCCTTCTCGTGTCACTCTTAAAATGGTCCCTTACATCCCCTCTTGGTTCTTTCATTTCATCTACTTTGGCCACCTGGTTCATCTTTCTGGACATTGGTTTCTGTTCTAGTTTTATATCAGGCCTGGGCACGTATTCAGGTCTATGGTCCCTTCTCACTTTTGCAAGCTCCGACATGTTTTGATGCACGTCCCTTCTGTCGGGCTTGATGTCAAAATGTTTATTTCCTTTGATTTCCCTTCTTTCTTTCTCGATTGCATCCATTGGACGGTGCATTGGCTGATCATTTCCTTTGTGTTGTGACATTCTGGTTCTTTCTAAAAAAAAAACAAGTGGGATTATGATGTTATTCCACTAATGCATAATATAAAGTGCATATACAAAAATTGGTGTGAACTTGCCGGAATGTGGTCTCTGCGGAGAGATGGGACTGTCCGAACTGATAGGACTGGCAATATTACTGTATATGTGCCCTGAGTCTCCAGAGCGGCTCGAGGTCCGAGAATGAGATGAGGATGACCTCGACCTAGAAGAGCTTGTAGATCTGGTAAACAAACAATTGAGAATATGATGTGAATAAGCTCAGTTTTGTAAGCAAGACAACTAGTACCTGGTAGTCCTTTTGGCAGCTTTGTCTGCAGGTTGTATGCTTTTCTTTTGTATGTCAGTTGATGTCTTTAGAGGTATTGGATAACTAACATTTCCTTGGAACGTGCCTGTTTTGTAAACCGTCCCGCCAACGACCGCAACCTCGGAGGGCTTACCGAATTCAGCTTGAGGCAACTTGCTCATTCTAGACTTTACCTTCACATTTTCACTGTCTTCATCAATATCTTTAAAAGCTTCTGCCACTGATTTTCCAACAGGCTGGAGCTGGCTGGTCCTTCCAACATTGCCGGATTGTTTGCCTGCTATGGTAATGGATAAGGAGCTCATCGGAGCCCTTGAAGTTTCTCCAGGAATTGTTGGGACTACGGGATAAGATGCCGAAGGAACATTAGTAGCCGGTGATGAGGCTTGATGGGTTGTAGACAGTTTGGAATTTGACATATTGGTCATGTCAGCCAAACTGGGAGGAATAACTTTTGTGATGACACTTTTTGGGAGTGGTTCGCTGTCAAAATGAATGAAATCAATCAACAAACGTCAACTTTATAGACTTTGTGCAGAATAAAAAAGCTTTAAGGAAAAACAGCATAAATCAAAATCACTTTAAAATTAAAAATTACCTTCCCAACGCAAACAATAAAGTTCCCTATGGCTTACAACTTATCTAACTTTACGACCACAACTTTTTGTTTATTTATGAACATATATCTACGCAAGTTACTTAAAATAAGACACTTTTATTTTTTTTAATACTATCCAGAGATTATATTGGCAACTGCTGAAAAACAAGAGAGTTTAACATATTTAATAAATGTGTATTCATTGAAGCATTCATTATCATTAATTTCCAATCCAATCCATACCCTAGCCTGGCAGATTTTTCAAAAGGTGACATCTTTCTTGATGCCATTTTCTTTGGAAGTGAACTGCTAGACTTACTTGAAGACCTTGACCTACAAAAATTGAACAAAATCAGTGATTATGATCTGTCAATCTTAATATTATGCCAATTTCCAAAACCACAAACCTAGAGGAGAATGATGATCTACTTGAAGAATAAGATGAAGATGATGAGGATCTTGACTTTGATGAGTAGGAACTGGAAAAATTAAGCAAATTAGTGTTATTCAGTCTCCTTCATTGTTATTTACTGTTATAGAACTCAATATGACAATCACCTTGATGAAAATGAAGAATAACTCCTCTTAGACCTTGACCTCTTCCTGCTTCTACTCCTACTTGAAGAGGAATCGTGTTTTTTCTTTGGAGACTTTGTTCTGAAAATAATTTACACAATAAAATGCTTTGGACCACATTAACATATCAAGTCAAGTATAAAACCTCAGCCATGGATCTTTCCATTCCTCACATTTTCCTCTGGTTGCATCAAAACCAGAGGGTCCCTCGTTGCCTCTGTACCTGTCGTATCGGCTCATTCTCTCATCTTTTCTGCCCGGGTCCATCCTGCAAGATATTTAAACATTGAGTTAACTTATTAAGTTAATGCATTAAAGGTCAGAACGAACCTCAAAGGAGGGCTAAATCTCCGTCCGGTCGGCATCCGTTCTCTATCCTGTTTTAATATAGACATTAACCCATGTTTGACTCAAGGCAAGGAAGTGCTTGTTGACATACCATGAATCTCATGTCGTGCATGGGTGGAAATCCGTGATGCATGAAGTCGGGAGGAGGTGGCCTGTGCCACCTCATTTCATATTCGAATGGATGTCTGTAAGACCACGCATCTGGTAGATGATGTAAAGGAGGGTGAAGTGGCATTGGCAAAGGGTGGATCCTCCTGCCAAATAATACTTGTGATCAAAACAGTTATTTCAATTATTTTAGCTAGACTTCATATAAGGGAAGATACTTTAAATAGTTATGTATGTTTAGATCCATACCCAGGCATTGGAGGTGGTAATGGCCTATGGAGGTCATCAAAATAAGGGTCCCTTGGAGGAGGAGGTCCAAGCTGGGAAGGCAAAGTACCAGGTGGAGGACTACCAGGTGGTGAAGATGATTCATCCTTATCTTTCTTGTCATCATTATCGGTATCTTTCCTTTTTCTCTGGATCTGAACAACGAAACCATATATAGAATTACTAACCTCCTTTAGACCAACAACGTTCAAAACCTACTTCTTTAGCATGCCTCAAACCTCTTTCCCACGCAGATTCAGAAGCAGGCCCGTCTCCAGCAGACGGTGTTGCAGATAGCCCTTCAGCCTCAGACTGAAACATGTTAAATAAAAATCATATATCTGATCCCATTTACAGTGAGAAGATGTGTCAAACCCACTTCGCTAGGTCTAGGTGGTGGAAGCATTCTTTTGCCTAAGCGCTACAAACATTTCAGATATTTAGTTTATAACCAATGTTTATAAGGAGGCACTTTAAACCGCCTCCATATTTTTGCAAGCCGGCTGTGGAAACTTAGATTTTTGCACCAAGCATTTCAGCAATAAGCAATTTTCAAAAAAAATATCTGAATTTCTGCTATTATAACATAACCCATGATTCTATATTGCTGACAAAATTCAAATTTGCTTTCTGAATGCCATATCATAATATTAATCATCACCACTCCACTTCAGGGAAGTGGGCCACATAAACGAAAATTATCTCTGATGCTACGTAAATTGAGCTACGTTGAATAAACTTTATTTAAGTGAACCAACCTCATGCACCCATGTTGGGGGTGGTGGCCCTCTGAGCATAGGAACCATACCTGGAGGAGGTATTGGCTGAAAAGCATGCTGCTGGTCAATCAAGCTGTAATTACCTGTTCATTTCATAAATACAAATAGAATTTAGCAATAACCAAATTATTGAAGCCATCATGACACTTACCTTTGTCATTGATTCCAGGGTGAAGGAACCTACAGTTGATTCCCCAAGTACAGTTTCCCCTCGTAAAAAAACGACACAAAGGACGAACAAATGGCTTCTTAGTACCTGGTTCTTTGATTTCACCTTCTTCACAGTCATCATCCTTTTAATGATTAAAATACACTTATTTTTCAGTCAAAGTATCATCAAAGCTAAATGAATTACATCTGCAAGTTCTCCATCACTTGATAAGTCCTCTGAACCTTTAGAATCATTCTTTGCATCTTCTGGTTTCTATAAATCATAGTCATCAATGTCATAATTATCACCATATATATAAATTGCTTTTGTAAACAGTAAACAGCTTTTTTCTTCTTTTTTATTAAAGTTTAATATTAGCTTAATGTCAAGTAATCTAAGCAATTTGTGATTCAATTTCAAAATTGTTCCCAGATGAAAATACATTGGTGATCATTTCCATTTGTGATGGTAAAATTGTTTTCTTTATGATATGCTTACTAATAACCTCAATTATTAGAAACATTATTTTTTAGCTTTTCAATCAAACCACTTGCAAACAATCACACAAACTCAAAGCATATCTTTTTTACTAATCTTGTTTTAAAATCCACTGAAACTCAATTAACATTTAAATGTTTCAAAATATTAGCAGAAATACATAACATGATTAATATCAGCAAACCTTTTCAGATACTTTATCATGCCCTTCCTCCATAATTTCATCCTCCTCATAATCCAGTTCCCCATGATCATCATTCAGTGTAGTATCCTTTGGTACTGACAACTCAGTAGCACATTTTGTTTCGTTAATGTGCTCAGGCGATTTCGAGATGAGAGTCTCGTCAGTAGCTTGAATATTCTCAATTTCGTCTTGTAACGGAGTTTGCGATCTATCATCGGCTTCTTCTATTGGCTCATAATTGCTTGCCTCAAACTTCTCTTTCGTTGAACTGGCAAAATCGTCGGATTTCGTTTCTGGTTCACTTTCAGATACTTCCCCACTTCCCGATGAATCGGCGTCATCATTAGCCTCGAGATCGATCTCTTTGTTAATGCACCCAGCATTCGCATTAGAATCATTATCATTCACTGATTCACTTGAAAGAGTGACTTTCGAATCTTCCTTAAGGTCATCCATGGCACTTCAAATAAACTCAGCGCTATCCAAAGATAATCCAAAGATAATAAGTCGGAGACAGACTCACGCCAAACGCTAACGGCAAAACAATAACAAAATCGCCGATCCTGAGGCGTCCCTCCTTCCTATTGGTTAACAATAACACGTGACAAAAACAATGTACATCGAGACATTTCGAATTCCTGACCAATTTTTACATTAATTAATTAAAATAAATTTACAAATTTATAACATTAAATTACTTATAAATTAAATTGTAAATGCAATCATCTTTCCCAAGTTAAGCTGCTCAAGTAGTTGAGAGCTGGGCTAAATGCACCACGGGTAGGTTGCTACATTTGCGTGACCCCCTCTACCAGAGTATATTGTGGTTCTATTTTTCGAAATAGATAATTAATAAAAACGAATTTGAAGCCAAGATACAAGGCACAAAGATGAGTCACGATTACTTTAGTTTACTCCTTAAATAAGAACGTGTGGCAAGGAAATGAGAATTGATTAGCCCCGCTCCCTCCTATGCTAATTTTCAGCATTGCGATGCCCGGTTCAGACTGTCAAGTTTCTCGTATTTGTTTTAAAGATTAAAATTTTAAAACTTCATGTGAGTTTAAAAATGTAATAAAGTTAAAATTTTGATTTTTGCGACAAAAATATTTACGTATGAGTAATTTTTAGTGGACTCTTTACATATACCCGGGAAATTTTGTTTACGCATAGTAATGTTTGGATTTAATGCGGTAGTTTTTCTGGAGTAAGTACATTGTTGTTTTGCATGAATAGTACGATTATATTTGACTTTGAGTTTGCGTAATCTGAGTACTGTCGCAATAATTTGGTAAGTTTAACTGTTCAATGCTGAACTCCTTATATGACCAAATTCTATATGTGGAGTGACATTAATTTGCAAAGTTTTCATGACGTTGTGTTAGGATTGCATTGACAATTTAATTGAGTAATTAATGGTAATCTGATAAGGAAATAAAAACGGACTATTTTTCAAGTATAAAACTTTTTAGTGGTACGTGAGCTTGGTTAATTAGTTGTATTTTGGTTTATTGTCTTTGAATTTGTGTACACTATATTTGTAAATGGTTACATGCAGTTATTGCCTAATCAGTGGATAAATAATAATGAGTTTATTATTTTTTCTTTTTATGACATTTCTATGATCAGTTAAGTACACCAAGGATATTAAGTTGCTGCTGCTACTATTTCACAAATCTACAAACTTTTGGACTTGATTGGAACACTCAGTCATGTCTGGAAACAGTGTTGTTGTTAGATTTATTAAAAATTCAGAGGATCCGAAAGTTGTTGAGTTACTTGAAAAGGCATTCTTGGTAATTATTTTTTATCCTTCACTGTTTTAGCCTATTTGTAAAAATTATTTTGCTGCAGGCTGTGCAAGAAGTTTGTGCTACAAGTATTTGGTTCAATGAAAAAGATTGCTTGGAATTGACAACATGTGAAAAAAATATATTTTTTGTATTTGGAAGTTTTTCTGGTCAAGCATTTGAGAAAACAAAAACTCTTGGGAGTAGGTAAGGAAGTTACCCTTGCACATTTTCAAATTATATACATATGATCATTCAGCTTCCTGTTGTTGTCATCAAATTTATAATTGTACTATCTTACGTGGTCATTCACTTAAAATTAACTTTACTCTTTAAGAATTTATGGGGCCCCTTGTATTCTGCAATGCTTGGAAGCTCAAGAGGTGAGATATTCAGAAGAGCTATCATTTTTATCTGAATTGAAATCAACGTTTAACTCGATTAAGAATCGATTGCTCACTTGCAAGGCAATTGAGGATCATAAAATTTAAAATAATAAATGTTGCAAAATTATTGAGTCAGAGAATTTTCAGGTATTGCCTAAAAGGATTCATCCAGTTTATTCCATGGCCATGAGAAACGTTGTCGTTACCTGTACGAACGTACCTGCTCAGCTGAGGGTAAAACCAGGAAATGCATGATTGCTTTGCAATATTTTAGGTTTCTTTTTGTCTTTTTTAGCAAGAAATTCATCAGAAAGTTGAATGGATGATGGGCGAAGCAACTAAGGTGATGAATGAAAAGGTGAATTGTCTGATTGCTGGTGAGGTTGGATCTAAAAAGTACCTGGTTGCTGGTCTGAGGAAAAACAAAATTATGTTGCCAGAGTGGGTTGATGAGGTTTGGAGAGATTCACATTTCAAGTAAGCAAACATTCTTCAAGAATTCTTTAAGATTTTGCCATTTAATAATTTTTTAGCTTCAAATAATTTATTTACGATAATTTATTACTATTTATTTACTTAACTCGTTAATTTAACGATCGATTGATTGTTCAAAAGGTTCGTTTGTGCAGACGACGAAAGATACGACGAGTTCAGGTGTCCGATGTTCAAAGGGTTTTCACTTTGTGCCTCTGGACTTCCTCCTCAGGAAAGAGCCAGATTGAAGGAGATTGTTGAGATGGAGGGTAGGATTGATGTTTATTATTGGTTATGGTTTTGTTTTACAAAATTATTTATTCGTGTTTGATTTGTGTTATGAAAGGTGGAAGGTTTAATGGGATGATGAAAATGAATGAATGCACTCACCTCATCATCAATGAACCCTCAGGTAGGTGAATTGGATTATTATTATTATTATTATCATCATCATCATCATTATTATTGCTATTATTATTATTGTAATTATTTTGAATTGAATAATCACAAATGGATACTAACGATTTATCAACAAATTATATGCAGGTCAAAAATATCAGTTTGCCAAAGATTGGAACATATTTACAGTTAAACCAGATTGGGTTTATGAATCTTTAAATTCTGGATATTGCCTTGAAGAAGTTAATTACACTGTGGTGCCTAAAAAGACTTGCAAGACTACATCCACTCCTAACAAAGCAGGACATGAATGTTTGTTTTGCTTCTTGTTTCTGGCAGATTCCTTTTTTTCACTTATTTGTTCCATTATTATCGTTGTTGTTGATGTTGTTTTTGTTGCTTCTTCAGGCGACATATCAACAATTTCCAACCTCAGTTCCATTTCGGTGACTCACGTCAACGAAACTGAATTCACCATGAGGAATGAAACTTTTGCAAGCAGGGGTCATCTGACACAAGCAGTTAAGAACAACAGCAGCAGCAACAACAACAAAAATAATAATAATAACAATAACAAAAACGACAACACTCTCGGCACGTTGGACGCCATCGACGTCAGACGTCCATCTTGTGACAACTACCTGAGTGGATGCAAGGTTATTAATTAATTATGGTTCTAATTATGGACATAATGTAGAAATGGGAATTTGTTCCTAATTTTGTAATTTTTAAACAATGTTTTTAAACTATTTCTTTTAATAATTTTTATTTGCAATTCAGATCTACCTCTACGGTACGACTTTAGAGAGTTCAGAGAAGTTAAGAATTCTCATCAACAAGGGCAATGGAACCAGGTTTTTAATGATTTTCAATTTCATCTTTTTATTTTTAAGTGGTTTAATTCATTGAAATGTTACATAACTTAATTAATTAAGTTAACTTAACTTAATGATCAAGACACTTGACATGATCAAGATGGTTTTTCTTTCCTTTAGCTTGAAAGCTACTTTGAATATATTGTGTACAATGTCCATTGTTTAGCATTAAATGTTAAATTATCTTCAGATTCAATCAACTCAACGAGACCATATCGCATGTTGTAACAGAAGTTGTTGATGAAGCAATAAAGCAACGATTATCAAAACTTCTCAACAAGTTGGTTATTTTGTTAAAAGTTAAAATTCAGAAATTTTGCCAATAAAATCATTATCTGCATTAAATAATTGAAGATGTGCATGATATGAAAACTGTATAAACTATATGTAATTCATTACATTGTTCTATTGATCATGTTTAAATGGTTTGAATGATAAAATCTTGGAATGTTGCAATTCAAATGTTGATTGTCAGTTTAAAGTTTTTGCAACTTGTTTAAAATTGTTGCCAACTTTCTTTCAGACCTCACGTGGTGTCTCCCTCGTGGCTCGTCGAATGCTTCAAGCAGGGCAGGTGTCTGCAGGAGGACGAGTTCCGTTTGATTCAAAACCAGGCGAAAGATTGTCTGTCGCCACGAGGGTAACTTTCATGATTTGATGTCTTAGAAATCACAAAATGACTGTCGGGTGCGGATAAATTGGGACGAACTTGTAACGAGTGAAAGCTTTTATGTTTTTTATGGTGGCCGTTGATCTTAAAGCTTCGTAATAAATTATTACTTAATCCAACGAGGCAATTTAAAAAAAAATTCATTAATTTTTCTTTTCTTTTTAGTTTGAAAGCTATTGCTGGAAAGGTTCAAAAGAGGAATTTTGATGATTCAAAGAACCAAGAAAGCAACTTAGAAATACTGACAAGTTATGGTCGTAACACTTTGCAAATAACAAGTGAGTCGTTTGGCAAGGATTAATTTTTTTTTTTCTAAAAACACATTTTTCTTGTGTTTTGTTTTGTGACATTGAAGTCTTTTGAGTTAGCAATTTTGGAAAATATGTGAAATTTGCTTGATTATCTTTAATTTTCATTCATAAAAGATTTGAACTTGTGGCGAATACTAAACTTATTCATGATATTTGTTTAAATTTAATTTTTATTTGTTAAATAATTTTATTATTAATTTTATTGTTAGACTGTTACAAACCACTATGTTGGATTAATTTAATAAATTAACAAGTTGTGCTACTATCACTTAAACCTTCTGAGATCATTTTAGAATCAGATTTTAAACTGTTAACATTTTCAACATTAAAAGGCAATGAATTGGGGGAGAGCACCATGATGGCTGCTGCTAAATTGGCAGAAGAAGCCGACAAATCCGCTCAAAATGCAGAAGTGGCCGAATGCTCCGAGATGGATCACGGTGATGTTTTCTCTTATTATTATTATTATTATTATTATTATTATTATTATTATTATTATTATTATTCTTAAAATGTTGCAATTCAAATTCTCTTTCCTGGAATATTTAATTTTTGACCGAGAATTTTTCTTAATTTATTAATTTAATTCATATTTTTCAGACGGAGACGAGAAAGCAGACATCTTTTCCGGCCTGACTTTCGTGATCTTCCACCGCGAATTCGTCGAAGAACTGACGAAGGAAATCCAGGATTTCGGGGGGAAGGTTCTGCCGCTCACGTCGAGGAAGGTGGCGAACGTCGGAGTGGTTCCGATTGAGGGGTGTCAAGTGACCAAGACGGTCCACGAAGTTGTCACGACTGCTTGGGTGGTCCGTGTCATTGATTTGTTCTCGACTTGCAAACTAATTTCGTTAAACTTCATTAAACGAATTTCCTTATTTGTAATCTTTTATAATAATTTATAATAATATTTATTGTTGTATTTTAAATTACTTGCTATATAATTAAGAACTATTTTGGGAATTGGAGATACTATTTTGCTGTTTTATTAATGAAATAATCCTTTATAACATTTTTTAATAATATTTATAATTATCCTTTACCAAAAGTTAATGAATGTTTCTATCATCTTAGAACATGTGCATCGAGGAATCAAAGCTTCTACCCTTCGATGGCCTTGAAATTTTCAAGCCGCTGACAATTCTGCCAAATTGTCAACCACTTAAAGAATGCGTCCTTTCCATCAGGTTAAAAAAATTAAATACGAAATGGTTTTTGTTGATGAAGAGCACGTCAATGTTCCTTTTAACTGTTTATTTTAGCGGCGTGCAAGGGTTAGAGAAAAATATCATCATCGACATTCTTCAATTGCTCGGAGGAAGGTCTGTCGAAATATTAAATTTACAATTAAATATTAAATTTAATTTATTAGTAATTTTTTTGGTGGATTGAATAGCATGCGATAATTTATTTATAAATATTTTCATTAAAGGGTCCAGGACTGTTTTGTGAGAGTCCGAAAGGAGAACTTTCTGGCTTGCACTCACCTCGTGGCCAATTCTTGCGAAGGTTCAAAGTTTGCGGCAGCCCAAAAGTGGGGCATTCCGACCGTGTCTAAAAGGTTGAATAGAATCTTTGAGTCGTTCATGTAATCTATTTGGAATGACATTCAACTTAACATTTCAGTTGGGTCTTTGAATGTGCCAGAACAGGAAAGAAGGTTCCAGAAAAACTCCACCAGCTTCAGCAAAGCGAGGAAGTCAGATGTTAGGAGTTGGATTTTTTGCGCCAATAAATCGTTATCTCAAAAGCTCTTTGTTTATAAATGTTTAAGTAAAAAATGTGTGATTTATATCATCATATTTTAAAACAAAAACCTGGAAATTTCATTTAAAAATTTGTGGTTATTGCATGTAAAATGCTGATTTGCCATAATTATTGGGCAGTGTTTAATTATGTACCATCATTAATGTAGTAGCATGCGTGTGTTTTTGATGCTCATGCAAACCCATCCAGTAGGTTCCATATTTATTTTGTCCAAGATTTTATTGAGAATAATTTTGGATGTCTAAGTGAATCGGGAGATGATTCAATATTTGCCGATTGCAGCGATTGAAAGATCTCTGCAGTCCGATAAAATGAAAAGATCCGAATCAACTCCCGTATCCAATGAGCCCGGTTCTGCTGCGAAATCTAAAAAATCTGTCGTGGCCTCCGAAGTTGTTACTCCGTTGCCCGTGTTTTCAACTCCAAAAGGATCGCCTCATTTTGGAAAGAAAGGCAATTTGTGAACATTTTCAGTGGTTCGTGTGTTTAAAAGAAAAACTCAGGCGAATGTTTTGAATTTTTAGCTCAATTTTCAAGTACGGGGTCAATGAAGACCACGAGAGCTCAGGTGCTTGTATTTCATATTTGTTAGAAATTTTGAGTAATTTCAATAATTTGGAGTTTAATTTAATAAAATAGCATTTGGAGTTGAAAGCTAATTTTCAGGCCCTTGCTGAGGCAAACAAGGTGGTGGACGATGACACTCCCAGCAAGTTCATGACCTTTAATCCTTACAGACCTCGGTTTAATTTCCAGGTCGGGTCGACATTCATCGCGACCTTATTAATTTATTTCAACAGACTTAATTTGTAAATTCACTTTAGAATTCATTGGATTGTCTGCAATCTCCAGTTGTTAATGTTAAACCCAATGCAAGGGTTAGCCTGGTAAGTGACACACATTTTTATTACATCTTTTGTACTTGCACTTTGGGGTCAAAAGTAATTTTTGTGGAGTGTGGAGGTCGTATCTCATATAAGCATCTGGATGTTATAATAAAGTTTGGTTTTATGTTAATTTTTCTGATAACTGATTGTTATGAAATTTATTCAAAGCCCCTAGAAGAAGTATTTGCAGAGAACATAAAAATAGCTTTGAAGAATAGCACCAACGCGTGTGGAGATGATTCCTTCTCCCAGGAATGTTCGATTATCACCATGCAACAGGTGCTTTTAGATGCTTTTGGATATCAAATTTGGATTAAGATTTTTTGGATATCATCTCATTTAAGACCATACTTGTAAAATATCTCCATAAACCACCTTAGCCGGAGGTCAAATTGCCTCTGTCGGGCGTCGTAATATCCGTCGGCAAGAAATGGATAAAGAACCAGACGGAGTACAGCAAACTTGCCACGGACCTGGGTGCCGAATGCAGGTGGAGTTTCAGTTCCGACTGCACGCACTTCATCTTCCAGGTTTCTCGTCGGCTTTGAAGCGGCTTCCGTGAGGAGCCGAACTTCAATCTTGGAACCCGTCGTTGAATGAATGCCTGCTTTTTCAGGGTAAAGAAAATGATGCAAATCGCGAGTTCAGAGTTGCCAGGGAACAAGGAAAAATCATTGTTTCTCCTCTGTGGTTGAAAGCTGTAAAAGCCTTATTAAAATTTATTTTTTATTCTTTTTTTATGAAATATTTTAAATTAAATTCAATATCGTTGGTTATTGTGCCAACTAAGATTAATTTTGCTTAATTAATTAATTAACTTCCGAATGAAAGAATGAAATGTTTATCAAATTAAGATGAATGATTTAGTCCATGTTTGTTAAAATTGGTTAACTTTTAGTGCCACATGCAAAAGAAAAGGGTTGATGAAGAATCTTTCCCTCACACTTTCAATGGAAACATGTCTTTGGTATGAACATGAATCATTTTTTTTATTCTTTTCACAAATGATTCTTTATTGTTTAATTTGAGAACGGCCATCTTTCTTAGACCGTCGTTGGAGTTAAGACCCCCGCTGGGATCGCAAAGAATCCACCTGATCCACCTAAGCTGCCAATCAGTTCACCTCGACCTTCGCCCTCTCTTCTTGCCAACAACTTAAGTGCTCCTGTCACAGATCTTCTCATTGAACGAGTGATTTTTAAAATTTCCACTCACATAAAATGCTATATTAGATTAATTAATTATTTTATTAAATCATAAATTATTTTTAAGGAGCAAAATAGGATGGCAAATTCTTGTACAGAAAAACAGGAAGAAAAGGGGGAGTCAAAGATGTTCCTCAGTAATTTGAGGAAATTGACAGAAGTATCGAAGTTAGTTTGTAATCATCACCTGTAATCAGATGATTACTCGATAATTTTCACGGAGCTTTTCTTGTAGCAAGTCAAATAGAAAAGGAAGACATCAAACCGGGACGGAAACACGTTGGTCGCTTGCTCGAGGCTTTAAAAATCTTTCGATTTCATGTATCAGGTTGTTATCATCTTTTAGCGACTTCTGACAGAAATCAAACGAAGGAAAATGAAAAATGTCCCGAGGACAACTTGATTGAAGGTTCAAAACAAGTTTATTAACTAATTCTTTATTTGAGTTCATTCCTAAAATATCTTTTGACAGATATGGTGCGAGAGCCAGCTGAAGATCTTGCAAATATTCAGGCAAAAAAAGGTCATTATAGATTTGTTATTATAGATCCATAAAATGTAAAGCCTATAATAGTATGCTGGTTATAGTGTACGTTTGTTAATGTAATAATAGTATATTATAACTGGGATTATAAATTGTAATAAACCTCTGAACAATAATTATCTAATTTCTTTCGTCCTCGTGAAAGATTCAAACCCTCCGGCCTCGCAAGTCGAGATTACTTGGGAATATTCTGCAAATAAAATCAAGGTTTTTTTTCTATTAATTAACTTCTAAATAAATATTAACAATGTGTTTTGGAACATCCAAACTTGCATCTGTACTTGTTTAAAAAACCAATAATACATTAATCATCCCAGCCACCTTCGTACGACGACCTTCGACTTAATGACCCCGAAATGTCAAGGACCAATGAGAAGGCTGCGTCGGTCGAACAAAAACTCAACTCCAGACGTACAGAAAAGAAGAATTTAAAATTTATGCTTTCTGGCTTCAAGCCTCAGGCATGATTTGCATTTTACTTTATATTTGCTTATAATGATATTCATAATTTAAGATGCTTTGCATGAATTTATGATCAGGAGAGAGAAGAATATGCTTCTTTGATTGAAACTCTTGGTGCTTCAGTGGTTGAAGCATCAGGCTCCCATCTTGTTGCCAGTTTGTATTTAATATTTTAATAGATTTTATTCTTAATTATTCAATTCTTAATCAAATATTCGTGCCTTCCAGATAATCCTTCCAGAAGTGAGAAATTCTTGGCTTGTGTGTCTTCTGGTAAGTGGGTCCTCCACAAATCTTATCTGGCTGCTTGTAAAGAAGCCGGTCATTTTGTTGAGGTTAGATATTACATCAAATAATAATAACAACAGGTATAAATAATTTGTTTTGAATCTGTAATAGTACTTGGTTCTGGAGTTCTTAATGTCTATCATATATAATTGGCTCGTATCGAAAATCGTCATCCGTTGTTGCAAGAACTCAAAAAATGCTCAACTGATGGCATTTATTCTTTAGGAAGAAGATTATGAATGGTGTTCCAAAAACATCTTAGCTAAACACCCCAACTTAAGTCCTCAAGAAGTAAAACTTGCTCAGTCTGCACAATTGTGGAGACTGAAATTACAGGTTGATTTAAGTGCATAAATGTTGCATATTATGGTTGTGCATTAATTTCTGACATTTTTAAATAGAACGAAAAAGACAACAAAGGAGCCTTTACGGGTTGGAAATGTTTGTTGTTGACGGATCCTAAGAAGGGCGAAGGTTTTTCTCGGCTGTTGGCAGCGGGTGGAGCCGTCATCATCTCAAACAAGTCGGTCGATGGTCGTTTATTGAATAATACGATGTAATATAATATAGTATAATGTAATATAATATAATATATTGAGTTACCAGTTTGTGATTGGTTCTGCTTTAGAGAAAACTGGGAGGATAAAGGAGTGACTCATGCATTCATCGAGTTAAAGAACACGTCATTGTTGGTCAGTCGGTTGAATGACGTTGCGAGAACAGATTATTTTTTAGATTCATTTCCTTGATTTCCATTGTTATTTGCATATATCATTACAATATCATAAAAGATATCTCAGCTTTAAAAAATGAATGCTTCTCAGACACAAGATGCATCAAATAAAGCTAAAACATTAGATTCAATAAAGGACTCGTGTCTATTTAAGTGCCCCAGCAATGTAAACATTTCCTGACAGCCACCAGAGCTACTAACATAGCTCTGTTTTCTTGCATTTTCACCATGCAGTTGTTCACCCATCATCCAAATGAATGGATGGAGGCATTTTTTACATTTTAAACTTTGAATTAATTCTGAATCCAGTGAGTTTGACCAGGCAAAAATGATTCCAGGTGAGCTTCGAGAAGATGGTTGCCCTAGGAGTCCATTGCCTAAAACCCGAATACATTGCGGGTTGTCTCACGGATCCCGAGCAGACCGATCCGAAGAACTATTACGTGCCCGGAGCACTCGAGTGAGATACTCGTCGTAGTTATTATATTTATCAGGATGTAATTGCTATATTTATCAGTACTTTAAGTTTAAGCTTTGACTGATTCTAATGAATTTTAATGTTTTAGCTTCAGTCACAGTGAAACAATCAAGAAAAGGAGGTCACGAGGTGAAAGTTCATTCGCTGCACCTAAAGACCTCAAGAATCGGAAACTGCACTAAAAAGCGAATTTTTGTCATAAAAAGTGATTTAAGTAATTTACTAAACTGTATATCCCAAGCGAAAGTAAGCTGTTATAACTTAAATTTCTCAGGACAAAATTCTATTCTCGATTGTCTGGAGTTTTAAACTCGTATGTTGTCACATGTTTTGGTTTTATCACAAAAAATTACAGCTGTGTTAGGTTTGCATTATCTTGCTTATAAAGTAATCTACAACGTGATACGGCTTTTAGGGGACGATTATCATTGAGTCCAAAAAATTGTGGGAATGTTAGGAAAACAAAGATCTAAAATGTTCAGATGTATTTTTAAACTTCATTCATGTCCAGGCAAAAACAAGGTGCCAAGAGCATTTTGCATAAAAATATGAAAACACCATCACCACCAAGTAATTATAATAGTTATTATATAATATTATACAAAAACTCGCCAAAAAAGTACTGACAAACCAGTAAAACGGCAAAAGGCACGTGTCTAATATTGATCGGGCCGTATCCATGTTGACAACAACACTTCATGCTTGCTTGGAAGTAGATATGAGGTCATGAGTGTCAATAAATGATCAACAAAATCCGTCAGACTAGGAAATAATAGATACCATTACCAGAGAATGTTTACACTGGATGACAGGATCGGGCAAAAAGAAATCAAAGGAAGAGAATAAAAACGAATGGAACGGTGCTTCTCGGGTCCTTTCGGCTTTCTTTCACTCTTCCGCTTTGAGGTCTTCGTCTGTCGAGTCCTCCACGGCTTCCGTCTCGTCGATGACTTCCACGGATTCTTTCAAATCGAAGGGAAGGATGTCGTCGTAGCGAATCTTTGGCAATTCGTTCTGCTCGGGATAAATCCAAGGCTTCCATTCGGGTTTGTTGGCATCTTTCCAGGATTTATATCCTCTACAAGCCTTGTGGAGTTTTGAGAGTACCTGAAGATAAACAAAGATTGAAATTATTAATGATAATAATAACCCAGATATAACGTCTAGATCTCAAAAAATACCTTCGGAGCCACAATCTTTGCAGCCTTATTAACTGCCCATGATGGCAATTTACCTGTCACATAAAATAATTTAAGATTTAATACGGTGTCCTTAATTGTATAAACATGAGTGCACATTTTATTTGCATTTGTAAGATATGGTAAGGGTGTTATCTGGATATTCGAGAAATTTATTTTTCATATCAATCTGATTTAACATTAAAAACAAAAAAAATCAGGCCCAGCAAAACAAAACATTGAATTTACTATTAAATCAATAATGATGTTGGAGAAGGAAGTTAATGCAAACCTCTTGGATCAGACTGGGTTAAATAAGTAACTTGTGTTCCAGCTTTGTTTGATTCATTCACTGTCGACAATATTTGATATCCAGTGAGGTATGAGATGCCTCTGATGAAGTTTTTCTTTGGGGGAAGGCTCTAAAGTCATTAAATCAAGTTTTTATTGATTAAATCAAGGAATAAAACAATAATAATTACAATTAATTGATTACGAATACACAACTTACAGCATGATTAACAGAGTGGTTGAAGATGAGATATTCATTCCCGAGTGCCAACCAAGATCTTTCAGTAACAAAATCCCTATTCTTCAAGGGCTTTGGAACCTTCACTAAGTAGACACAAAAAAGGCTTTTTTGTATCTCTATGAACTAAAAATTAATAATAATAACAACATATATCTGATAATTACTTGCATAGTAGCCAATATCATTGTTGGGACCAAGTTGACAGACTTCATAGGCTTCTATCACATTGAAATCCCATTTTTTCCGGTATATTGGATCATTCAGGACATCAAAAACTGTGGCAGCAGAAACATCAGAAAAAACTCCCTTGACCTACAATTGAAATTTATTTTTAAAAAAGTTTCTTTTTGATTCTGCTAAGATGAATTTTAAGAAAAAGCGAAGCCTATGTCCAATGTCATAATCCAGCTGAAAGCTAAAAGTGATCCGCTTTAATCAATAACCTTAATCATCTTGAATTCACTCAAATCAGAGCTCCGCGACCAAACTGTTGTGTGGTTCTTGTCATATTCAACTTTCCAGTCATTATGATTTTCACAGAGATTACGTAGTTTGGAAAAATCCGAGTCGTCGGCAACTCTCACTTCGCCAAGTTTCATTTTGATCAGGAAATGAACAACTGTCAAAACTCGTGACAATCACAAACGAGCGCAGACGCCCACGAAATTGACGAGTGCTCGCTACTACATCACTTATAACAAACCAAGTGAAACTTGAAAAGTTTTTAACCACCGTCAAAAGAAATCGTAAAAATAATTTTTTTAATAATAATATTTATTTAATTATTTCGGCTAATTAATTAGTTAAATGCTCTGATTGATCGACAGGTGTTTTGCACACCATTCTTGGTGATTCAGGTTTCCAAATATGGTTATAAAATAAGATATCATACAATGTGACCATAGTTTTAATTACGATTAAAAATTCGAGGCCTGATCTTAAAATTGGTCACGGCAGGGAGAGTTTTATTTGAAAATAAACTTTTACCAATGGGAGAACGGACTACGTTGTGTAAAGATATTTAATGGCACTTTTCTTCTTTTTTTTCTTTTTAGATTTAGATAAGTTGGTAGCGAGTCTAAGACTTTAAATAATTATTAAATAATTGCGGACACCGAAACAGCAGTTGAATGTTTTTCTGTCTAAAAAGTCAATTTGTGGCTTCTTTGAATTCTAATTATTTTTCAAAACTTAGAGGATGAATATTTCTGTTTTGCATAGTTTCATAATAGATTCATCCATTTGGTTTGGGTTTTGAAAATAAATTTCAAAATTGTTAAACTTCTTCGAAAGAACCACATCACATTCCTAGAGCCTCAAAATTGTGTAAATATTACCTTAGACTAGTTTAATTTTTTAGTGAATAATATTCTACCTCAGGGTATTGAACTGGGGGTTCGCATGCCAAACGGATATGTCCCGCGGATCATTATCAAAATAAGCGCTTAATAAAAGTGAAACTTCCAATCACAATGATGGAAATGTAATATTCCGGTTATATAATTGCAAATATCAGAAATATAAATATCTAGGAACGGTATCTGTTCTTTTGGTGCTACATGTATCGATGCATCCCTCGGTCGACTAGTGATCCGGCCTACCGTGCGTGCCTTCTCCGTAGCTCAATTTTCAACATTTTGGCTCTCGAGCAAGGACATGGCAGAGGTGGCGGGAGAGAAATTAAATCAAAATTTGGAGAAGAGGGAAGATTTTAACGCAGGAGGGGCAAAATTTATTTATTTAACAAACTTACCGAAAGGCAGGCAAGTCTTGCCATAAAGTAATAAATGGAAACATTGTTAAAACATTATCTGAATGAACCGGCAGAAGAAAACATACATAGAAGGTATTAAGAAAGTTGGAGAAAAAAAAAGAGAAATGAATATGTTAACACACGTACGACAGAAACGGAACGAAAACATAATAAAAGTCAATCAGCGACTGTCAGGAATCGAGATTATTTGCATAGCACCGGAACCTAGAGAATGTAGTGGAAGTGATATCGTTATTTGTCAAGGAGTTACACACACGAATTATCTGCTACTGAAGAATTATTTGGTGTAGTCCATGCTAATTTGAGCTAGTCTTGTTTTGCAACGTTTACCCAAGGTATCGGATTAGTTAGAAAGAAAATTAGCTGGAAGAAAATTGTTTATTAGATTCTTTGTAAGTCCATGTAATATTTTGAAATAGAAGGGACATTAGGTCCGGCTGCTCGCTACGTCGCTGGCCTATCCTTAGGGGAGAATGACATGATTATGAGACAGTATTTGACTGATGTAGAATGGGTGATGCTGTCTATACGTGCTTTAAAGGTGAGTTTGTCATCGGCCAAGACAGCTAAAGTCGCTTTTTGGGGAAACCTTTTCAGTGCAGAAAGCCCGCTGTGTTCTTCAGAGGAGGAGGTACATTTTTTAAAAACAAATTTCAGAAATTTCGAGATATCTTTGACGCTGGATGTGTCGTGCCTTCGCACCGAACAAAAGAACGCCCATCTAGCTAGTTGTTAGAGATAATAAAAGTGCTAGGAAAGGTTTCATTTAATATTTCAGTAAATCCAATAAATACATTCTCATAACTTTGGAAAGATGTGAGTCAGAATTCTTTTATAAATCCGAAATTTGTGAGCGATGTCGACTAATTTCGAGATTGACATTCTGAATTTTTAGATTAATATAAGTTTGATAGTTTTCGACTTTCCCGATCGGTCCTGGGTTCAGAGAAAAAGTCGGGTAATCGGTTAATTTCGGAGCAATGCAGACCATTTTTTAACATCCGGGAATTTAACTGAGAACAAAGTTTAAAATAAAGCTAATCTGTCACTACATAATTTAGTTTAAAATAGTAATTAAAATATGAAGATTATAAAACTCCAAAGAGAATACGTAATTTTGTTGTTAAGAATAAAGTGGGTCGTTGCTCGATTTCTTTGTTGTCACTTTAAGTGCCGTTATTTTCGTGGGGATTCAGCCGCTTGTTTGGTCACCGCTGGATTTGGAATGCTGGTGATTAAATAGCCACGAAAATAGTGTAATTTGTATTTATATTCTTTGATTGATTTAAGAATTTTAAACCAATGAGGTTAGACATTTTAAAAAATATTTGTATAGGGATTTGATGGAAATCACATTGCTACTAGACTAGAGACTCTATTTATTGATGCATATGATTTTCTCTTCTGAATCTATTAGTATTGTCCGTCACACTATTAAGCGTCATTAAAAAGCCTCCACTGAGAATTGCTGCTCAAGAGTCAATTTTGGATTAGACTCCAATAATTACTATCATACTCACCTTTGTTAAAATGTGTGATTTGCTAATTGTTGATCATGTTATATGCAATTATATGTTTATTTGAAAAGTAAATAAATGAAAATGATTTGCTGAAATTACAAATGGAGTTTACTGAGTTTGAATTTTATTTTTCATTATGAATCTTGGGATTGTTTAAGGGCTACTGATGTTCCTGAGAATATAGTAACTTGATTTCATTAATAACCTAATTGCATAATATCAGTTTATTTTCTTTGTGTTCTTTCTACTAATTGCTACCAGTATGCTGAGTGATTTCTCTTGTATATATTTTTATTTACAAGGTGTCAAAAATGACCATGGGAAAATGAGGAATTAATGTTTAATAATATTTTTATTTAATCATGTAAAAGCCTGACCTATTTGTCTTTATTTTAGAAACATGATGATATGGAACTCTGCTCCTGAGAAGACTTCACGATAGGATAAGGAGGGGCAAATAGTTCTTAATTTGTTCTCCAAATATTTTGTTAATGAATATAAATACCAGTGCAGAAAATTTTTCTACTGTTCAACAAATATCAGCATTGTCAGCATGGAGTTTGTCTTGAGAAATAACGAGAGCCATTCGATCGACTCGGGAAAGCCTCTAAAGACCGAAGTTAAAAATCTTCAAGAAGGGTGCTTTTGTAGTTCATGCAATTTGATGTTCCCAAACACAGAGTCTTTACAAACTCACAAAAGGGTGTCTTGCATGGAACTGTTAGTGAAATCAGAGGTGCTCCATCAGGACAACCCTCTTCTCTTGAAACTCGATTACGAAGACATTCGGAGGAGTTTGTCCGATTCCGAGGACACGGTCAACCACGAACTCTTCACTTGTTCTTTTTGTGGAAAGACGTTCGGCAAGAAAAGTAAACTCGTCGTTCACGAAAGGACTCACACGAACGAGAAACCCTTCAAATGCGACGTGTGCGGCAACGCCTACTGCAACAAGGCCAATTTATTGCAGCACCAGAAAGTACGGCATTCCAATCAGAGGCCCTACGTCTGTTCCGTTTGCGGGAAGTCTTTTGCCGTCAACGTTTATTTCAGGGACCACATGCAGGGTCATTTGGGTGCCAAAACTCACGAGTGCGAAGTCTGTCACAAGAGGTTCCGTAAGAAATCCTACATGAAGATACACGAGAGGACTCACACCGGCGTCCAGCCTTACATTTGCAGCATATGCAACAGACCTTTTGCACAGAAGGCCAACCTACTGAAGCACGCTCAGCTGCACACGGACAAGAGGTCTCACAACTGCACGATCTGCAAGAAAGGCTTCACGGACAGTCAGGCCCTCAAGAGACACATGAACTCTCACACGGGTTACCGACCGTACGTTTGCTCGACTTGCGGACAGAGCTATGCCACCAAAGGTTCTCTCAACGTCCACATGAAGTTCCACGAAGACACCAAACCTCACGTTTGTAACTTGTGTCAGAAGGGATTCTTCCTCAAGGCCCACCTCAAAAGACATATGATGACACACCTGAAGGATCACAAAGACAAACTGAACAGTGTCCTCTCTGGCAACGTCCAGAAATTTAAAAGCAAAGAGTTTTCGAACGTTGCCGACAGAAAACGCGAACTCGTTTCCGACGAAAACGTCGTCGTCGAGGGTGCGGAGTTTGCTTGCGTGGAGGAAGTTGTTCTGATGTGATGACGTTTTTATTTGTAATTAAATACGATATTTTGAATTATGGCCTTTAAATTTAAAAATTAAGAATTGATAAAAATGGCTGCTTTGTTATAACGCTCATTTTAAAAGGCATTTCTTGTACATGTGATTATATGGATCGGTGTCTCACGTAAATTAACTTGTAATTTTTTATAAATTAAGTAATTGTGAATTCTAAAAAATACTCGAGCAGCCAAATAATTACAATAATAATATATATCTTTTTAATTTAAATAATGGCCTTCAAATTTGTTCCTGGGTTTGCATTTATCCAATCTTTTGAATGTTTCTTTGTATCTTAAGTACCACATCATTTTTGACCAGGCACTTCTTGAGTTATCCACCATTTGTATTCAGCAACCTACCCCATGGAGCCTACAAGTGTTGAGGGTCAAGTTGGAAACATTACCATTACCTGTCCATTCTCTGAAAGTCACTTGGGTTAAGCCATGACTCAAAGTATTTATCGTCTTGTAAAAATATAAAAAAGCAGAATAAGAATTTATATGAACATCAGAAATTTATTTATGTAATGAGAAGTCCAGGAATAAACCAAGCAAAAGAGGCAAAGTAGGATTTTCAGATTTAAAGGTCTGTGAAGCAATTTGGTTCAAAATTGCGAAAAATAATATGACAGGTTATGATTGTAAAATGATTGAACTGGGACGTAGATATGTGATATGTGTTTAGACGTATATGATTATCTGTTAAAGTATTTTCAATGCAATTTTTTCATTCTATTGGATGACGAGTTATGATTTATAAATTAATAATATATTAAATGGAATTTTACTTAGTGGATATAAGTGTTGGCTTAAGAGAAGCGTAGACTTTTACCAAATAATGCTTGCATTTTCAGATCCATACAATTTTTTTTATGCTTCTTCCGTAAAGATTTGGATAACCTACTAAAAACGAGATTTGGAATTTTTGAGAGTAAAATTTCTTATTTTCCGCGTATTCTTCACGCAATTTTGAGCTGAAAATCCAATTTTCTTCGGTGTCTTTTTTTTTAAATTTTATTTTTGCGGAATATAAAGAAATATTTGGGATATGATAAAGCGAACCATTTTGAAAGCAAACGGATTCGTTACGATTTTTCGACACAAAATAAATTTAAGTACGTCTCCGACCAGGTATAGGTTGCTCACAAAAAAACCCAACTAATCTCAAAAATTTATTTCCCTCATTTGGTTACCAGTGCATTTTCGAGCTAAGAATTATTTTAGAAAACAGTCATAGAAAAAGCCGTGTAGATTTTATTTCGAAGCTTAACAAATCCGAGGGGTGGAGCGGTTTTTAAAGCAGCTGTTTAAGCCCACAGCTTAACGATCTAAAATTGGTCGTGTCTTTGATGTCTTGAGAATGAAATCCGAGTGATGTTTGTTTATCAAGTCTATTTTCCAGCAGATTCTCCTTGGTCGACGTAAGCGTCTCCTCCATTCTCTTGCTGGAAAACGTCATCACAACTTAGAAACAACACCTTCCGGTTGACGCCATCTTGTTGCTCTGAGGTCTCTTTCTCAGCCATATTGGCAATATTTTCTGAGCTGCGGAACACGAATTTGTTTCTGGGCGAAGAGAATTCAGATTCAGAGAAATTCTTCTTCTTTGCAAATGATTTTTTGGAACTTTTCTTCTGCGAATCGTTGTTCGGAGCGTTTAAGCCGTGCTTATCAGTTTTCTTTTTGTGAAACAAATTGTGCAGAGATCTCGACGTGAAAGTGTGCCCTCTGTCTCGGATAGCCGGAGCCGTAAAACAAGCCAAATACTCGAGATCTTTGTCTTTATCGGGGTTTTCTTCGATTCCTTGTCTCAGTCGTTCTGCATAGTCCCTGGCACTGCAGTCAGGCATTGGCATAGAAGTCGTGTTGTGAAATTGTTTGTAGTCGATCTCGTAGCGACCATTTTGAAGTTGAAAGGTCAACAGGGGCACGAGTCGTTCGCCCCACATGATCTCGATCGGAATGTAGGAAGTCCTCACTTGGGTTGACATGCCAGTCGATTCGATGGTTCCTTCGAGAAGTACGATTATTTCAAAATGTTCTTTTAACAATCCCTCCAGAGAAAGATCCCAGAGGGGACTTTTCTCATTGATTCGATGGACAACAGTGACTGGCCAAATTAAAAAGACGAAGCTATCTGCTTGGCTCATCTCGGTCTCGAGTTGCAGAGGAAACTGACAGAGCGGAATGGATTCTCCTTCGCTCGTAAGCCGGTTTTTGACCAGCACGGCTCTTATGGACGTGCCGATGATGTGCGACTTTCGCATGTCACCGACTCTGAACAGCAAGTTGTACTCGTTATCTCGCTTGCAGATGACGGCCTTTTCGCTGAACATGATGGTTTGGGAACGACCCTTCGGACGAGAAATTTTGGCAAATATGATGCCCGTTATGAGAGATTGGATGAACAAACCGACGCAAGACTGCAACATTAAGATGAAGATTGCAAATCCGCATTCAGATTGAATTACACGGTACCCGTAGCCGATTGTAGTTTGAGTCTCGATGCTGAACAACAAGGCCGTCGGGTAGTCGAATACGTTGTCGACACATGGCGACCACGTTTCGTTCTTGAAATTCAAGTGGTCCTGATGGGCCACTGCTATGCAGAACCAGATGAGGCCGAAGAGGCACCACGTGACCACGAAAGCTGCGGCAAACAATCCAATGTGGTACCTCCATTTCATGTCGACCAAAGTGGTGAAGATGTCTACGAGGTACTTTTGCTTTCTTTTCGTTACGTTGCAATTGGTGACGTTGCAGTCTCCAGACTTCTGAACCAATCGGCGTTTGTGCTTCCCAGCCACGAATGTACGAATGTGATGGGCCATTGGAACGTAGGTTTGTTCCTGAGAATGGTCGGAGTGAAGCTGGAGGTGGTTGAGAAGGACGGGTGTGGAGCTGACGCAGGTGTCGAACGCCTCGGCTTCTTTCTTTTCCATCTCGATGTAGCTCTTCCTTCGACTAACTTGAGACGTGTTCGACTTTATAATTTGAGTTATCCGCATAACCTGTCACCAAGTACATGTTTGTATCTCAGAAAGCCATCAATATAAAAAAAAACCTTTATACAGAGATTGTCAACAGTTATTTCACTGATGACAACTATTTATATTATTTTGAACAGGCTACGAATCGGTCAATTGCTTTGAGAAGACAGCAATGCATGACCAATCGATTTTGAAACTTCTGCGAGAGATAAATTCACGGACATAATCTTCATAAATTAACTTATATAACCTGTGAATTCCATAAATACACTGCCTCGAGTTAAATTTTGCTGCATTGACATTTAATCGCTTTAATGTATTTCAGCCGATGTTGCAGTGCATTAGTGAACTCGAGACGAGAGAACGTTTTGACTGAAAACGGTTCACGTTTGCAACTTGCAACCACGAGATCATATGACGTGATTGAAAACATTACGATTGAAAGAATGTGATTGAAATGCATTCTGAAAACAATCGACGTGCTTATGTTAGTTAATTACATTGTCGATTATGCCGAGACCGAATGAATGCCGTCGATAAACTCGAACGAATGCAAAGTCAGGAAGGAAGTTTTCAACTCACTTTGGATTCGGGGACCTTTCAACGAAAAAAGTTGCTTTTTATCGAATGTAAATGTACTTTAATAGGAGAAAGAATTGTTTATAAACTATGGAAAACTACGAAACACGATGTCTCCTTGCATCCGGCCCGGGCCCGGCTGTCAGTCACTCAGTAACTCGTTCTCGTGCTTCGCCAGACTGAAACTTAATTGCAACATGACGCACCCTTTTGGCCCGATGTTGAATTACACGTCTTAAACCTCGTAATCTCGGCTGTTAAAAGCATTTATAATTTCCACTTAATTACTAAGATAATTAAATTATTAATAGATTGTCCAATTAGTCTGAAATGGTTAAACTCTTTTGTGATTGTCAAGTTCCTGGAGATAAAAGTGGATACTTGATAATAGTTGGTTTCTCTCCCGTCTGACAATGAATCTGAATTTGATGAAACTCAATCCATAGTTTTAATAATTTCCTTTACTTCATTTAAAATCCTGCTTTTACTTATTACTGTAATTGATTGATTGATTGATTAAAAAATTTAAAAAAAAACACTTAAAAATGATTTTTGTTACGGAAATAAGTTGTAGATTTACAGCGTTAAGAATATTTAATAAAATAAATAATAATGATATTTAAATAATAATATTTAATAAAATAAATAATAATAATAATAATTTTATTATAAAATATTAATTACTCCAAATTACGAGCACAAAGTTCGATTAAAATGAATAAAATTTAAAGTTTAAAAGTTTAAATTAAAAATTTTGGACAAAAAATCTTCAGACACGACTTTTTAGGCGTCAACAGAAAACTAATTTCGCACGAGTTCAGTTCCAAATGTTCATTTAATGATGATTTCAATCCCCATCACGAATCCGCATATCAACCATCTCGATCCTGATGACGATTTCAAAACTTCAAGCGCGATGATGATGATGATGATGATGGTGACGACGATGACGATGATGGTATCCATTTTGAATGAATGATTGAACTTAATATTAATTTTTTTAACGAATTGCTGTTGAAACGGCTGGGAATGTTTTAGTTTTCTATGAAATCATCGAGATATAAATAAATAAAAATAAATAAATGAATAAAAATAAATATAGATATCAATATAAATAAATAAATAAAAATAAAATGAACGACTTAAGATCCAGTTTGATTAAATAGCACTTGAAGCTGAATTTTCTTTTGGAACAACTTGTAACTTGCTTTCAGAAGATTTTCTTTAAAAGCATAAAAACTTGAGAAATGGTGGAAATGACAGGAGGTTCCGTGCGGCAAGCAATTCTCGATTGAATTGAACCAATTGAAACTTTTCAACCATTTTTTTTTTCAAAAAATCCTTCGCAACAAATGAAGTTGTTCTGGACAGAGTAAATTCTTTGGACATCTTAAAGTCCTTAGGACATTGGTTACTCAATTGGACATTGGTTCGTCAATCATCAATTGCCATGCCTCGTGTTAATCTGTGCAATTATTGATGTCATTATAATTATTAAAGTTATTGCTGTTATTATTATTATCGTTTCATTATTATTTCCTGTTTAATTATTATATTTTATTATAAAAAATAAAGGCTATAATATCATTGTAAATAATTTAAATAAATTATTACGTTACTGCCGGGTATTAACTTGACATATTATTAAGTTGTTGGATATAATTTATTATTCACTATAATAATATAACCAATGGAATATTATTATAATAGATATAATATAATATTACCAATATAATAATAATATTGATATTGATTAATATATATATATATATATAAATAATAATATTACCAATTAAAATATATGCCCGTCGTAAATTTATTGTGGTGAAACAAAATAAGATACATTTTACGACTTAATCCTTAACAGTTTCCCATTGAAACAATCAGATCTTACACCTGTTCAACTGCTTTTAATTGAAGAAAATCACTCCAGGTATTTTAACAGTTGCCAAAGATAATATTTTATTTTTAACAAATAAAATAATATTAAATAATATTCATTTTAGAACCTTGTAAATCGAGAAAATGCTTCAGCGAGTGCGCTCAAAAAATGAAATTGCATTTTGGTGGCCGGAAAAGTTACAAGTGAGGACCTGTAATGTTTTATTACATTACATTACAGAGTTACAAACGAGACCATCACGATGTGAAGCTGGTTCATGAATAACAATCATGTCTCCGAATAACATTGCGAACAGAAGATGGCGCGTTATAACACGCGAACGTCAAAGGCCCGCGCCCGCGGTGCATAAATTGAGATCTCCGCAGAAGTCTTGAGATGGCCAAGATGGATGAACACGTCGACTTTCAAAACTCGAGCGAAAACGAAGCAAAAGAAGAATTCATGGAGAAGAACATCACTTTCTTCCCGGTCCTCAAACAACCTTTGATGACCGCCATTTTGTTTGCCAGTTCCTACAGTCTGGTCTTCGTGGTCGGCATCGTAGGTAACGTGACGGTGGTCTGCGTGGTGCTCAGAAACCCGAGACTTCACAACGTCACCAACTGCTTCATCGTCAATCTAGCCGTGGCCGACATGCTCGTCGTTCTCTTCTGTTTGCCTGCCAACCTCGTCACGAATCTCTTTGCAGGTTGGTCGCCATTCGTCGTCGTCATCGTCGTAGATGATGAAATTCTGCTCGTTCAAATGGCTCAAAACATTTTCTTTTCCCGACTCGAAATAACTTGATTTTCGAATTTTAAAAATGAAATAATTTCATTAAATGTCCAATTAATTCAACTTTCGACTTTTCTTTTGACGCTAGTAAATAAATAAATAAATAATTAATTAAATAAATTAATTAATTAACTGAATTAAATCGTATAAATTCTCGAATAGAAACAATAACTTCATCGAAAACAGCACAAAATCCACTTGGAAGACTTCGAAAACAAAATGTAAAAACTTTAAGCTTTGTTAAGCCCCGAATTCATTTTTATTCGATTTTTATTTCATTTTATTCCATCAAATAAATTCTTCAATTTATACGAATAAATAGACAATATATAATATTTATTATATTAAAATATTTAAAACTAACTTCATTAAATAAATTCCTAATTAAGTTTAAAATGCTTGAATTGATTTTATCTTTATTTCTTTCTCATGTGCTTAATTAAATAAGTAAGTAACATATTATTAATAAGTTGTTTAAATAAATAAATTAATTAATTAATTAACATATTATTAAGTAACATATTATTAAGTTGTTTAATAAATAAATAAATTATTTAATTAATTTCTAAAGCAGACTTAATGTAGACTTAAAATGAAACATTCCAAAGCATAAGAAATTGTTTTAACAAAATATTTAACTAAATCAGACAAATTAAATATAATAAAATATAAATTATATTATATTAGCTGTTATTAATAGCAGTTAATGTTCGTAATATTTAACCTGATGCAACCTGATGCAACCTGATGTTTGTGTTGCGTTTCAACATTTCCTACGAAAAAAGGACAAATGAATGCCAACGTTTTTTTCTGGAATCGACCCTCATTTATTTCAACTTTAAGTCTTTCACTTGACATTCCATTCATCCTTGTTACATGTAAACGTTAGACGTTATTAGATATTTTTTTTAAATGTATTTTTATGTTAATATAAATTAATTTATATTAATGTTTTAAATATTCATGACACGGGCGTAATTCGTGATCATAGAATGACTTTTTAAGAATAAAAGTCTTCTTGGAATTAAAACGACAGCGTTTTTTTTTTGGCCACGTGCTTCGAATATTTCAACATTTCAGTTATTAATTGGGAATATTTGATTAATATTTAACATCCCTCATTAATATTGAACACCCTGATTAATATTTAACACCCTGAGACACCTCGTAAAAACTGTTAACGTCCTGTAAAGAGTATCCATCGATCTTCTTTCAATTTCAATTTGAATTCTTTCAATCACAACATGGAGACTTGTTCCTGTTGTTGTTGAAAATGTTCTTTCATTTTAGAATTAATCACAAAAACTTTGACGGGAAACCGACTGCAAAATATTTATTATTTAATATCAATTTATTCAGAAATAAAACAAATTAATTAGATAAATAAATAAATAATTCGAAAACAAACAACCGGAAGTGGGTTCACGAAGGACTAATTGAATCATTTCTTTCCATTTTTCGAGATTTTAATTTTAAGAACCTCCTCATTTCCCGATAAAAAACACGTGCGTTGGTTAATTGGTTAAGTAATAAACGTAATAAATAAAATATTAAATAATTTAAATTCGAACGTTTTACCTGAGAAAGTGTTAATAATTATTTACAATGTCTTATGAAACAAAATAATAACAAATGGATGGAACTCGGGTTGTTAAAGTTAATGTGCTGGAGAGTTTAGAAACGTACTTTCAATTGAAAAGAAATTGATTGAAATCGATTGAAATTGATTTAAATTGATTGAAATTGATTGAAATTGATTGAAATTGGTTGAAATTGGTTGAAATTGATTGAAATTGGTTGAAATTGATTGAAATTGGTTGAAATTGATTGAAATTGGTTGAAATTGGTTGAAATTGATTGAGATTGATTGAAATTAGTTGAAATTGATTGAGATTGATTGAAATTGGTTGAAATTGATTGAAATTGGTTGAAATTGGTTGAAATTGATTGAGATTGATTGAAATTAGTTGAAATTGATTGAGATTGATTGAAATTGGTTGAAATTGATTGAAATTGGTTGAAATTGATTGAAATTGATTGAAATTGGTTGAAATTGATTGAAATCTCCACCTTTGAACTTCTCCCTGTGCAGCAGATGTTTCTTACGACAAGGATTTCATTTCACTCAAGAATTTTCCGCTGAAATGATTTTCAAGCATTCAACCA
Organism: Hirudinaria manillensis; assembly: GCA_034509925.1. Taxonomy (NCBI): domain Eukaryota; kingdom Metazoa; phylum Annelida; class Clitellata; order Hirudinida; family Hirudinidae; genus Hirudinaria; species Hirudinaria manillensis. The sequence goes on along the minus strand of CM067531.1, from coordinate 5,739,249 downwards.
TTTTCTTTCAATAATTGTTTTTTTTTAAATTTAAATCGTATTTTAAGAAATTATTACGAAATTCATTCATTCATTCATTCGTCCATTCGTTCCTCCTAAAGGTTTTGCTCGATGAATTCACAACATCACAACACCACACGACAACAACAAAACCATCACAACAAATAATTTCTTAACATTTCACGTTTTAATCAACAAAAACTTAAACTTAAAAGAACTCTTAATGAAAGATGACGTCACCACGACAACGTTTATTGGACTTGAACAGCTGACCATCGACTTTAAATATAAACCTTGAAATTTATTTTTTAATTTATTTTTTAATTGATTTGTTAATAATTTTTAATTAATTTATTAATCATTTGTTAATTAATTTGTTAATCATTTTAAAATTCATTTGTTAATCATTTTAAAATTCATTTGTTAATCATTTCTCAATTTATTTGTTAATAATTTTTATTAACAATTCCATGCAAGAAAGACATTGATCCGAGGAAATGAACATTAACCGGGCAAATTTAACAAGTTGTCTCAAAGAATTTCATTTGTTTTTAAAGGGAAAAAAAGTTATTTAATTGAAATAAATGATTTTCTGAGTTAATTGTGATGGAATGCAAGTGTCAGACATGAATTGTTTTTGCACCTTTAATTGCTCGAAAATTAAAGAAAAACGTAACGCCAACATCATCATCATCATCATCGTCGTCGTCGTCATCATTAAAATCGTGGGCGTCGTTATCACCACCATCATCGGCACGAACAACATCAACAACATCATCATCATCAACAACATCAACAACATCATCATCATCAACAAGAGCAACAACAACATCATCATCATCAACAACATCAACAACATCATCATCATCAACAACAACAACAACAACATCATCATCATCATCATCATCAACAACAACAACAACACGATTGAAATCGATTGAAATTGATTGAAATTGATTGAAATTGATTGAAATTGATTGAAATTGGTTGAAATTGATTGAAATTGGTTGAAATTGATTGAAATTGGTTGAAATTGATTGAAATTGGTTGAAATTGATTGAAATTGGTTGAAATTGATTGAAATTGGTTGAAATTGGTTGAAATTGGTTGAAATTGATTGAAATTGGTTGAAATTGATTGAAATTGGTTGAAATTGATTGAAATTGGTTGAAATTGGTTGAAATTGATTGAGATTGATTGAAATTAGTTGAAATTGATTGAGATTGATTGAAATTGGTTGAAATTGATTGAAATTGGTTGAAATTGGTTGAAATTGATTGAGATTGATTGAAATTAGTTGAAATTGATTGAGATTGATTGAAATTGGTTGAAATTGATTGAAATTGGTTGAAATTGATTGAAATTGATTGAAATTGGTTGAAATTGATTGAAATCTCCACCTTTGAACTTCTCCCTGTGCAGCAGATGTTTCTTACGACAAGGATTTCATTTCACTCAAGAATTTTCCGCTGAAATGATTTTCAAGCATTCAACCATTTTCTTTCAATAATTGTTTTTTTTTAAATTTAAATCGTATTTTAAGAAATTATTACGAAATTCATTCATTCATTCATTCGTCCATTCGTTCCTCCTAAAGGTTTTGCTCGATGAATTCACAACATCACAACACCACACGACAACAACAAAACCATCACAACAAATAATTTCTTAACATTTCACGTTTTAATCAACAAAAACTTAAACTTAAAAGAACTCTTAATGAAAGATGACGTCACCACGACAACGTTTATTGGACTTGAACAGCTGACCATCGACTTTAAATATAAACCTTGAAATTTATTTTTTAATTTATTTTTTAATTGATTTGTTAATAATTTTTAATTAATTTATTAATCATTTGTTAATTAATTTGTTAATCATTTTAAAATTCATTTGTTAATCATTTTAAAATTCATTTGTTAATCATTTCTCAATTTATTTGTTAATAATTTTTATTAACAATTCCATGCAAGAAAGACATTGATCCGAGGAAATGAACATTAACCGGGCAAATTTAACAAGTTGTCTCAAAGAATTTCATTTGTTTTTAAAGGGAAAAAAAGTTATTTAATTGAAATAAATGATTTTCTGAGTTAATTGTGATGGAATGCAAGTGTCAGACATGAATTGTTTTTGCACCTTTAATTGCTCGAAAATTAAAGAAAAACGTAACGCCAACATCATCATCATCATCATCGTCGTCGTCGTCATCATTAAAATCGTGGGCGTCGTTATCACCACCATCATCGGCACGAACAACATCAACAACATCATCATCATCAACAACATCAACAACATCATCATCATCAACAAGAGCAACAACAACATCATCATCATCAACAACATCAACAACATCATCATCATCAACAACAACAACAACAACATCATCATCATCAACAACAACAACAACACCTCTCCACAAAATCTCGTCGAAATGTTGCCTCATTTTTCTTCTTCATTCATTTGAATGCAACAGGGATTGGAACATTTTGCAAATTTCAAATTTCTTTCTCTCGTAATAGTCATCGTCGTCGTCGTCGTCATCATCATCAGCGTCATCATTATCATTATCATGGTCACCATCATCATCTCCGTCAATTTCATGACGAAGTAACAACAATTCTTCTAGTCATTCCCGTGTCTGTTGATTAAGTAAATTGAGAAATAATTATTGAACTTTCAACTCAACAGTGAATCGAAAGTGAAACTTGATCAGGAAATTCCTCTCAAATCAAAACCGCTTGATTAAAAGAATTTTACCGGAAGTGGGGACTTTGAATTCCATTTAATTTTTAAGTTTAAACTTCCAGTAATTTTATTTATTTATTTTTCTTTGTTTAATTTATAATTTTTGCGGGAAATATGCCACAAAAGAGATTTAATTCCATGGCAATTAATCTGGGAAGCATCAGTCAAAATGATTGCAATTCTGACGTTTCATTTCATGACGTCGCATTATTTCTCCTTACTTTCCGATGCAAATCGTGTTTTTATTTATAAATTTATTTTTTTTGCTTTTCATAAAAAATATTCAATTTAATATTTTAAAATTATTTTTTAAAAATAGGAATTGAGTTTTCTAAGGTATTATGAAATTTAATTTGAAAAAACATCAAATGTTGCTTGATGATGATGTCCGAGTAACTGGTGTTTTTGGCATATTGAACATCTGTAAATTAACTGATATATTTTGTAATAAATATTTTATTTAATTAATTTTAATAAATTAATTCATTTATTTTAAGTAATAGATTTAAATTATGCCCAAATCTATATAAATAAAAATGCAATGTGCGTTTGTATCATGTAAATGTTATCTGAAAGTACTTGACCAATTGCTTTGAAATTTTGACACAACATGGTGCTCGATTAGAGGAGTGTTTTTATATAGGTTTCATATATATGCCACAACAACATCATGTAAAAATACGCTTTTTTCGAAAATCCTGCCATCTTGCCACGATAACTAAAACTTAAACTATCGTAATCCTCAAGCAAATTTGTGAAATTGTAGAAATAAACATATTAGAAAATTTCTTATAAAATTAATCAGATTGAGCCGCAGCAAAGCGTGGTTGGGCACCTCTAGTATTAAATAAATTCGTTTGTAAGTTATTTCTTAAGTATATTTCATATATATATACATAAGATATATTTCAGGAATGCGGTTTGCTTCGGGATCATGGAAAATTCATTCAAATAAATATATTTCAAAAGAATATAATTCATATAATTTTTATAATTAACATAATTCATATAATTCAAGTAATTCGAGAGGAAAATGAATTGCAGTTACACAACAACAACAATAACAATCATTTTGACGAAATACGCATTTAAAGATTTTATTTTAATCGAGACTCAATTTAAAATTAAAATTGTGATCCAAGCTCAAATAATCTACAATTAATCTACAATTAATCTGCAATTAATCTACAATTAATCTGCAATTAATCTGCAATTAATCTACAATTAATCTACAATTAATCTACAATTAATCTATAGTTAATCTACAATTAATCTAAAGTTAATCTACAATTCTCATAAATTCAATAAAAACTTATGGATTTATCGTCTTAGCAGACCTAGAGATATTCTATGAGTATTAATAAAATATTAATAATTTAAAAAAAATTATTTCCAATTTCGTGTCTCAAAAGAAATAAAGTCCACGGTCACTTCAAAGAAATTCTCATATGAAAAACAAAAGAGACCATAATTTTCTTCGTCGTAATAAAAAAAATTATTATTTTTAAGGATGCCTTGAAAATTTAATTTTAAAATTCAATTGAATGACCAAGAAATTTTTCGGTTCCAAGAATTATTTGAAAAAGTAAAATATACTTTCAACTGAGAATATCACTACAAAGTATCACTATATCATCAATGATACAACAATTGACTATATCATTACATCATCAGTGATACAACAATTGAGGATATCACTACATCATCAATGATACAACAATGGAAGAGGCCGAACAAATGACAAAAGTAGAACTTGAAACAAGTGGTTTCGATATTTTTCATCTCTTTGTGCCTCTGTTGAGCAGTTGTGAGAATGGATCGGAATGTGATTGCAATGGTTGCTGTCCCAGCAGATCTTTGAAACCATTATCGTGGGGGTGATTTTGGCCCTGGGCGAGGAGTGGAGCATTTTGAGGGGGTAAAAATAAAAGATAAAACCTGAAAGTTTATACAAAATTTAGTTTTCAAAGTTTTATTATAGAAATATTTTTAGCATTTAAAGTTCAACCACGTTAATTCATTGTTTAAGAATTGTACAAGCATTATAACAACGTGAAAGCCTTCGCTTATTAGACACAGTCTAAAATTAGATTCTTGATCGTAGTTCCGTGAAAATAAATAATTTTGAAGGTCAAATTGTCATCTTTGATTTCAAATGGAAGGCAGGACAACATGTCGAACGATTGTCTCGGTCGGTAAAGAAACGGTTGACGTTTGAGATCGCTTGAATATGAAACATAATTTTCCATGAAATGAAAATTTTGGGGAAAAGAGTGAAACCGAGGCGTTGTTAGGCGGAGTTGTTTCCGAAACACAGATTCTGTTTCCGACAAAAGACCACAGGCGTGGCCGGTGATTTGGAAGCCAAGGAAGGCCTTTGCTTGAAATGTGCAGAACTAGTGCAAGTGGCTCAAAAATCAGTTAAAAATCAGAAAGGAACCTTTTCTTGACCTGTTCTTTGTGTAGCCAACGGTGAAACGGTGGAGGGTTCGTAATTTCTTGCACACGATCTTCGCAGAACATCCACGAATTGTGGCAAATCCATTTTGAATAAGAAACTCAATCGACGCGAATGTCCTCAGGCGACGTTGCCAACTGTTGAACCAATTGAATTCGGCAGGAAATGGCTTCCCGAGACCATCGTTGAAAAGTAGAAAATTATCGAAGTAATTTCATGTTTTACTGAACATCCAGAAAGTCACAGGAAAAGAAATTCATTTAAAAATTCTGGACTTCACCGAAACAATTGAAAAAAATAATAATAAAGACGAACAGCCACATTTAACCGTGAGATGGGAGCAACATAATATGTCATTAAATGTCGTTAATAATACCTAAACATAAATATAAAATAATATTATTAAATATAAATACAAAATAATATATCGGGAAGAAAAATAGACTTCTTTTTCTTCTTTCGAAAGTCTTTTAGAATTAAGTTTCACTTTCCAAGAAGTGAAAGAATGGCATCAAATTTGTAAAAAAATTCAAGGAGCAACATAATTTGATTAATTGCATTATGCATCGTGAATTATGCATTGTTATTATGCATTATACATTGTTTTTATGCATTATGAATTATGTGGGACTGAATTCTTTAGCATTCAAATAGGAGAATGGTATACATTTTTATCATATGCTTAAGGCTGGGAATCCAATTTGAATCAATCCAACTCCTGATCTTCTGAGGCACTTTATCACGTAATAATAGTAATAATAATAATAATAAATAAAATTTTTATTAATTTTTATTTTAAATAATAATCTTCGGAAAGTACTTGGATGAATCGCTGAATACAAAAATAATAATAATAATAATACAAAAATAATAACAATAATTGTCCGCGATTAGATGCTTCCTAGCCACGTGACTCTTGTAAAATGGCTTCAGTCGAAGCGTTAAATTATAGAAAGGAAGACGAGCGATCAATTGACTGTAATTGAAATGCCATTGAAAAGACCATTCACGAGTGAACATGTTTTAAATGAAATAAGATTCTTTTTTTAAAATACTTTTGTAACACGTAAATTATTGCAATTATTTGGAAACTAAACTTCAACTCACTTCGATGTCGACTTAATTAATTTCTTATTTATGCTATTTATGCATATTTATGAGTTCTATGCCTCCAGTTGCTATTACTATTTAATGGATAACAACATTCCTAAAAAGAAACTTTTAATTAAACAAGGGAAAATAAATATTTTTTAAAATTACATCAAAGTTCGTATAACTTGAAACGGCAACTTAATTGACATTCTCATCTTTATTAAGGAATATTTTATGATAAAAAATAATAACAACAAACAGAATAGTGATATTTGGAGCGTATGTAAAAGCTGAATCTCAGGTTTATTGATGTTACCATCTCATCAATCGATTGTAAGATCAGACCGCAGATTAGGAACCCCACCGTTCATGTTGAGATGCATTTCAGAGGCCTTTTGTGAATGTTCAGTTCAACCGAGTCATGAAATATCATTGAATAAAGGAGTCGGGAAAGTAGATCCAATGTCTCATTCACTTTTCAACGCGATTATCGACGTGACAGAGGTGGACCCTTCCATCGGAGTGACTGACGATGTTAATTCATTCATCGGTCAATTTGAACCATTTGGCATTCGCGGATGATTTGATCGTAATATCCTCCACAGATATTGAAAAGAAGAGGTTTCTGGAACAAAGTTAGAACTGAGTAATATTCAGTGAATATGATTGCCCAAAAATGCTCGTCCCTGAGAGAGGAGGTGCAGAAGAAAAATAGTCCCTGGATTGCAACCCGCATTCTTACCTCAGTAACAATGAAATACCAAATAAGGCAAGGAACATACTCGATGCATACAAGTATCTTAATGCTGATATTGGTCCGAAACTGAAATGTAAGTGGTTAGGACACAGAATTTAAAAAAAATCTTTGCTTACAATATCTAGGGAATCCTTGAAGGCAAATCAAAATCATATCTCCAAGTACATTACATTAAATAATATTTCGTTAAAATCTCTAACAGATGCCGATATCGAGATAAGGTCATCATTTGCTTTGCGTCTTTCAAAATCCATGCTCAATGATTTTTCCACCTGTGGTTATTTCAGGATCAAAAAGAGGACTTTGTGATGTTGGCGATTGTTCATGGACTGATAAAATACATATTTCAAAATTAAAAAAAAAAAACAAACAACCAGACTCACCGAAAGTGAATGATTTATTTTCCTTCATTGGACCTTTGCATTTCTAACGAAGCATTTGAATTGGTTCCATAATTTTTTAAATTTCTGTTTGTGATAAATAAAAAAGATATTTATCTGCACACGGAATTTGGTCTTGTTGGATGATAGTAGTATCGACAATATGAGTAATAACAATAAATAAGTTTCATTGGAATTGAAATTAAATTACCATTATTATTATGATAATAATAATTATGATAATTGTGATTTTCTACCATTGACGTGTTCTAGGTCTCACGAAACCAGATAAAGGTGCTTCCTTCTTTTGCAATAGTTATGAAACCGAATCTTTAAAATCTGGGCACAAAATCTCTTGAAGATTTCAGAATTATTAAATAGCTCATTCTTAATTTCTTCAATAATAACAATTCGTAACTTCATTTGCAGTCATTCGATATATAAACAGTTCACAAAAGCTTTCCGACATTACTCGAAGTTACTAAAACAGAACCCAAGGCGTTCACCTTCAGTATTGAATAACATCAAACATTTCCGATTATAATCTTAAATCTACAGAAGTGACTGCTTCATGTTTTTTCGATTCAAAAGTGGAGATGAACTGAACTTTATTTTTATTATTATTTATTTATTTTTATTTGTTTATTATTATTTTTCTAAACAAAACTTTTATAATGTGTGATATTTTTTTGTCGTTTCCTCTGCGTCTTCTATTTAAATTACAAACCGTTGCATTTAATTTGCTGAAGATCTTTTGTAATTTGTGTAACCTGATCATCTTTTTAGGATAAATTACAGTAAAATGAGTGACCGGCTTTGTCTCATTCAACGGTTGTTTGCATAATTACGGCAGAATAGTTACAACTCCTTGATATCGATGCAATTGGTATCATTTGAACTGCTTCGTGAGTGTTATCGTATTGTGACTTTCTAATATTTTAATAATATAAAATAATTGCAATATGATAATTAATCACAATATGGTAATTAATCACAATAAGATAATTAATTACTATATGTTAAATAATTACATTATGATAATTAATTACAATATGATAATTAATTACAATAAACTCAGTTGAAGGATGTTCACTGAACATTGTCCATCCATTTTCAGGCGACATTTGTTTCCAAATCACGATTCTCAATCTTTTCTTGTTACAGATTCGGAATACAGGAGGAATTCACTTTTATCTTCACTCATCATCTTCATCATCATCAACATTTTCGTCGTCTTCATCATCATTCGTTTACATCGTAAATTATATTAAATAATATAATAATATTAAAATAATGTGGAAATAAGCATATAATTGTCCAAATAAACAACAAAATTTAAAAAACAAATAAATTAACAAAATGACCTTAAAATGTCAAAGAATTGTTAGAACCAAAATAGCTCCTTTATTGATTATCTTTGCCCAAATAAATTGTTTCGTTGGTCTATTAATTAGTTTGACTTTTAACTTTTGAATCCTAATAAATCATGACGGTGGTGATGATGATGATAATAATAATATGATTTATGATGCTTTTCTATTGAATCTTGTTTGAACTCGTTCGGTCAATTTCCCTGACCGTTGGCTCCATGGCAATCAATGATCCATTCAGCGGTGCATTCGGCATTCAATGATGAATTACAGGATGCAGGAAAAGGCTGAAATCCTTGAGAAATGGCAGAAACAATCTTTTGCATTTAGACTTTTATGTTCTTCTTAAATTTTATGCTGAATGAAGATATTCCTTTCGCGAGTTCCGAGGACGATTTTTGATAAACGCTTTTTGCGATGCAAATTTAATCGCATCAAAATTTTAAAAACGTGCGGGCATTCGGCAGAAGAATTTGCCTTAAAACAAACCCAACACGCAACAATCGTCATCATTATCAACATTTTACTGTCGTTTTTACTTTGAACAGTAATACACGTAATAATAATCTATATAATCTATATAACTAAAAATGCAATGTGTTAACGGTTATGAATTCGTTTATTCAAAAAAAAAATTTTGAAATATACACAGATCATGCCCAAAAAAAATCACAAATTCATCAATGGTTTATCCCAAGGGAATTTAATTCCCGTCTAGGGGATAGGCTAATTCATATTGACAAAGTTGAAGGGACGTATGAAAGGGTCTTTACATAAATGATAAACTGAGATTAGGATGACAAAACTTCTAAACACGATGGGAACAACGAACACCTGATAATGAGAGATGTAGATTAACCAGGGAGGTGCTGTGACAGAAGACCAAGGATAACGAAAGGAATGATGAAGTGATGAGGAAATGTGCGGTTCAACAACTGGAGAGAATGTGTTTTTTAAGAAGGGATTTAAATAGAGAGGAACTGTTTAAAGAAGTAAGGGATAATGGCAGAGAAGAGAACAAAAATGGACCTTTACAACATATGGAGAATTTTTTGAAGGTGGTACGGGAAAATTCAGATCTAAATTGATTGGATGATCTAAGATTGTAAGAGTGGATATCTGAGGATTTGGAAAGCATATTACTAAAGGCAGAAGGCAACAAGTTATGTTCATAATTATACATGAAGAGGCAAGTTTGGAATTTATTGATCTGATAAATATTCAAAAAACCATTTGAAATGAAGAAGTCCTTTGTGTGAGCACGTGGATGGAGGCGAAACATAATCCTGATTATTCTTTTTTGAAGAGTGAGTAGATGGGTGAGTTTAGAGGGATAGCTGGATGCCCAAGTTATATTACAATAGATGAGGTAGGGATAGATTAATGAATAGTACAGCATTGTAAGAATTTTTCTATCAACAAATGAACTGATTTTTGATATGACTCCAATGTTTTTTGAAATTTTGGTGGCAACATAATTGATGTGGAAAGACCAGTTTAATTTCTCATCGATAATAATGCCGAGGAATTTGGTGGACGTAACATGTTTAATCTGAAGGTTGTTAATGCTGGGTTGAATGATATGAGTTCTATCCTTGTTCTTTGAGCAAAACAGCATAAAGTTTGTTTTTTCAATATTTAAAGATAACTTATTGGCGCGAAACCATATGTCAACATTAGTTAACTCCCTATTAATGGTAATAATCAATTCATTAAGATTTTTGCCAGAGGCAAATACATTAGTGTCATCCGCAAATAACAAAAATGAAAGCAAAGATGAGGAATTGTGTAGGTCGTTAATATAAATGATAAATAGTAAAGGACCAAGAATAGAACCTTGAGGAACCCCACAAGTTACGTCACTGAACAACGATCTAGACCCATTAAATTCTGTCAATTGTTTACGACCCGCCAAATAACTTGCAAACCATTTTAAAACGCAGCCACGCAAGCCATAATAATAGAGTTTTGACAAAAGTATCTCATGATTTACGGTGTCAATTGCTTTAGATAGGTCAAGAAACACACCAATGGTGAACTCACCACGGTCTAGAGCGTCAGCGATTCTGGAATGAAGTAACAACAAAGGCATATATGTGGAGTGATTTTTTCGAAATCCGAATTGTTTGTTGTTAAGGAGACTGAACTTTGATAAGAAGATTTCCACTCGACGATATACTGCCTTTTCAAAAATTTTAGAAAAATATGTCAGGATTGAGATAGGTCTGTAATTGCAGATCTTGTTCAAATCACCAGATTTATGCAATGGAATCACTTTGGCCAATTTTAAGTCATCAGGAACATTCCCCGTTAACAAAGAACAATTAATTAGAGAGCTGAGGGTGTCCGAGATCAATGAGATGAATTCACCAGTAATGCAAGGATCAACACCATCAAGACCACAGCTATGGGAGGTCTTCAATTCTTTGACTATTTGAATGATCTCATCTGCCGAAACAGGGGAAAAAAAACATTGTGGGGGTGGAAGATCTCGTGAGGAATTTATCGAAGGACTTGGATGAAGGAATGATTTTCTTTGCCAAGTTTGGTCCAAGATCGGAAAAATATTTGTTGAATTTTTCGGCTATTGCAATTGGAGAGTTTATTTCGCACCCGTCGTCCGAGTAAAATATGTCGGGAGCTACAGCTGGTTTGCTCCCTCTAGACAAAATACTTTTTATGATATTCCAAGTACCCTTTGGATTTCCTTGATGACTCTGGAATCTTGATGAGAAGTGTTGACGAATTATGGCCTGCTTGATAGTTTTGAATTTGTTTCTGTAATTTGAGAATTTGATTTTATTTTCTGGAGTTGGATTCTTTAGATATGTCTTGTACAGATTTCTTTTTACTTTACAAGATTTTAGGAGAGCAGGGGTCATCCATTCCTGTCTTTTCATTCCCGATCGGGAGCCGACGATTTCCAAGGGAAAACAATGATTATATAGATTTTGATATTTCGATATAAAAAGTTGATAGGCGTGAGATATATTTTGGGATTCACACTCTATGGTCACATCGGACCAATCCTCCGCAGTCAAGCTTTCTTTAAATTTCAGTTTAGCTTGTTTATTCTGTCTTCTGCGCAGCATTGGGGGCTCCACTATTTTTACAATCTCATGCAGTTTAATATTGATATAGAGAGGGAGGTGATCCGAAATGTCATCAATAACTATTTTGGGAAAGCATTTGCTGAGGGAGATATTTGTGAAGATATTGTCTATGAGAGTGGCAGATGAGGGTCCAATTCTTGTGGGTTTGAGGAATGCAGGCATCATGAGAAAAGAGTGGAGGATGTTTAAAAATTCATTGGTGGGTTGACTGCTTTCAATTGCTAATAGGTTAATGTTAAAGTCGCCCATTATTATTGCCTTTCTGTTGTCTTTGATCGTGTAAGAAAGGAATTCTGAAAATTCTTTGTTAAAAAATTTTAAGCTGTTTCCAGGTGGGCGATAGATAATGGCTACAACAATGTTCTCTCCTCTGCGTTGGCTGATTGAAATTAGAATATATTCAAAACTTTCAAATTTCCAGTCACTCGTGTCAATGAGATTAAATTTGATGTTGTCTTGGAGAAAAAAGCCAACGCCTCCTCCTAGGCTCCGTTCCCTGTTTTTCGAAACAAATCTGTAACCATTAATAGCAGGTACAGGATCACTGTCTTTCAGCCATGTTTCACTGACACCCAGGATCTCTGCGTGACAAGAAGACAACAACAGTTCCACTTCCTGGAGTTTATTTGAGATGCTTCTGCAGTTTATATGCATCAAAGAAAAGTCTGATTTACATAATTGGGCCATATCTTTGGTTGTGACATAATTTGAAACCTCGTAAAACTCCGGCAAGTATGCATCCGGGTCAGATGAAGAAAAATCAAAATCCGCCATTTTTCATACTTTCTTGGTACTTGTTGATGAATCTACAGTCTTTCCAGACAATGTGTGTTTGTATCATGTAAATGATCTCTGAAAGTACTTAACCAATTGCTTTGAAATTTTGACACAACATAGTGCTCGATTTCATATATATATACCACAACTTTATCATGTAAAAATACGCTTTTTTCGAAAATCCTGCCATCTCGTCAATGGACATGAAAAAGCTTAAAATATCGTTACCCTCAAGCATTGTGAAATTGTAAAAAATAAACATATTAGAAAATTTCCTTCTTATAAAATTAATCAGATTGAGCCACAATCAACGCGTGGTTGGGCACCTCTAGTATTAAATAAATTCGTTTGTAAGTTATTTCTTAAGTGATATATTTCAGGATTGTGGTTTGCCTCGGGATCGTAGAAAATTCATTCAAATGAATATAATTCATATAATTCGTATAATTCATATAATTTACATAAGTCACAAATTCTGTCAATATATTCCTGGTTGTTACTATAACGTTGTTATTCGGGCTTGACTATGTGAACTACGTGAAATATATTCAAGAATCCACCCTCAATATCCTCTAAACTTGTACGTATTGTTTACATTTCAACGATTGATAATTATGTAATAATTAATTACTTAATGTTTAAAATTGAAACTAATAAATGCCCAGTTGAATAATTGAACGGATTATTTTTAAACCAACCCCTACAACTGGAATAATTTTTAGCCAAAGATTTGAATTCGAACGTTGCTAAATAATTAAAGCCATGAAATTCGCGAGAGTTTAAAAGTGAATTTTGCTTTTAAAACACTTTGATCGTAAATAAGCCGAGCCGAGGTCTCACAATGCCGATGGCATTTCCAGTCTTCAAGTGTCTTCGGTCATTTTTATGAGAACATGCCTCGCTACAAGTGCTGCTAATTAATCTTTCCTTACACTTCTAACTTTTATTCCCAATTCTATCTGCTTTAGAATTTATAGAACACATTATGCCAGGTTATATTTAATATATTTAAAAAAAAAACTTCGAAGATCCACTGAAAATTCTTTAAAAGAATATTCTTCAACTTCTTCGCTTAAGTGGATTAACAAGATAAGTCAATAAAATGTTTAAAACCGAGCTGAGGAAATCATCGTTCAACTTGTAGAAAAAAATAATGCAGTTGAAATTTACGACTTCAGCCACATATAACCTCCACCGTGTTGAACATAAATTCAAATGATACGTGATCCACCTCTTTTCTGCTTGAAGTTTCATTTCTGCAAAATAAATTAACCGATATTTTCCAAGATTTAATGAAATATGGATTTATTGTTAACATGACAACTAATTATCTCTCCTATTATTTCATCACAACCATCATTATCATCTATTCTCGGTCTTAATCAGAAGAAGAATAAGGATATAAAAAGTTCATCTTTGAAATGTCAAAAACGTTTTCGTTCTCAGAAACTTTTAATTTATTCCTATTCCCTGCGATATTCTGATTGAGAACCCTTACAAGAATCTGTTTGTTGTAAATGTACACGTAAAATAAATTTAACACTAACTACGTCTCAGTTATTGTAACAAATCCAAACAAGAAATCAGAACCAAGAATTATTAAAAATTATTCGACGATTATTTTTTCCGATGATCAGGTTGGCACCTTGGAAGTGCCATGTGCAAACTGGTGCCATTCCTTCAAGGCGTTTCGGTTGCTGCTTCCGTGAGCACGTTGACAGCAATTTCTGTGGACAGGTGAGTCACAAGTATTCGGCATCAGATCTTTCCTCTCGAATGATTTCATGTTTTTGAAATGCCTCCAGATATCTGGCAATATGTCATCCTTTGAAACGCTGCTTGACGAAGCGAACGGTTCGCAACACCATAGCAACCATCTGGCTTCTCTCGTCTATAACCATCTCTCCGTGGCTGTTTAGTTACACCTTAGTGGACAGCAGTTCCCCCCAACAGACGATTTACGTCTGTCACGATTCTTCCACGCCGCTGTTCATCAAAGTTTACTTCTTTGGAATAATATTCCTCATGTGCTACTTCGTTCCGCTCGCCTGCATCACCGTCTTCTATTCGCTCATAGCTCATCGCGTCTGGAACAGAAATACTGATAACTTGGTTCAACACGCTCAGTCCATCTACTCCTCCAAAATTAAGGTCGGTCCATTGAATCGTTGGAAAGGACAGAATTTTTATCATTCCTTTTGTTTTATAGGTCAAAATTCGTGAAATAAATACAATTTAAAAAATAAATTCCACTTCTAATGCCATTTTCTATGCAGGTTTTGAAAATGTTGATCACGGTGGTAATTCTCTTTGCCGTGTTTTGGTTGCCGCTTTACGCCACCCACATGAGGGCTTTGCTTCATTCTGACCACCACGATGCTTTCCTCCAACAAACACTCGTCCCCATCGCCCAATGGTTGAGTTCCTCCAACAGCAGTGTCAATCCTCTGGTCTACTGCCTCTTCAGCAAAAAGTTCAGATCGGCCTTTTCGTCGACTTGCTTTGCGGACAAGAAACAGGCCACCAACACGGTCGTCGTCGGATCGAGATGGGCATCGCATGCAAAATCTGCCAATTTTTCTAACCAGAGCAGACGCAGCAAACCAATCTACGTGGAAAACAAGGAAAGACGCGTGCTCGACGATCAGGCACCACGTGACTTGAAGGGAACATCTGGAAATGTTTCGTTCCACGTGCTCGGATCTTCGAAATAAATCGATTCCAGCAGATGAACTTCATTTCCGTTTCTTCGAAGCACGTTTTGGATCTGCAAAGCGTGAACCAAAAGTTTACCTGACGTTGATGTAATTGTTGACAAATTGTGACATCGTAGTGTCAAGGAAAACACCTTTGCGGATGCTTTTGATAGAGCAACAATTCGTTTGACATTTGCTGTTTTATTTCTTTTAAAAGCGATGTGTGCACAAAAATATCCGTAAATAAATAGCTTTCATTAATATTATTAACGCCATTCCAACCCAAAGGCCCATAATTTGTATCTCTCCACATTTAGCCCTAATGTCAACCATTAAGGTTATAAATTTTGCTAATAAATAAGCGTGCCTCATTGCTGTGCTCAGCAATGACATTATCGTTTGTTTTCTGAGGGATATTTTATCGGTCAAACAAGGAATGTTCGTGTAACTGAAATAACAATTAATGACTTAAACTCGTGTGTAGTTCGCAGTGAAATACTGAAACAAAGTTCAAATAATATTAAATTAAATAAACATCAACATTGCTCGTTTTATGTATCAATCCCTCTTATGTATCAAATCACTTATGTATACAAATTACAAATACAGAGATTCTTATTATGAAACGTTTTGTTTCCGAAAACCATTTGTCACAATTTCTGACAACATTTTATGATCCCCATTTCAGATTTTAAAAAAGTTAATTTAAAAAAAACGTCTAAATTGTTTTATAATTAAAATGGGTGACTTCCGTCTGTCGCCAACAAAACCGCTTTGCAGGAATAATTTAACAATTGAATCCTGCATAATACTGCACGATTATTCCACCTTTACGATCAAAAGCAAGAAACCCCTCATTAATAAAAATCGTGGATTTTCGTCCACGAAAAATATGCGTGTAATGTCCAACGATAATATTCCATGAAATATTTATGTTTGCAACGGCGGCAGAATTCACAAGTTGTGTCCACAGAAAAATGTTCAAACGATACTTTCAAAACGTATCCTTTTGTCACAAGGGAATGGGGTGAAATTGTTGCAGTTTCTGTCAGCAGTTCGCGCTAAATAACAATAATAAGAATAAGAATAAGAATAATAATAATAATTACAGCAACAACAACAATAATAATAACTATTATAATCATTATAAAAAATAATACTAGTACCTCATATGTAAGGCGCCTTGGGCATCGCTTCAGGAGCACCTTGGATCTCCTTCCTGAACTCCAGATATCCTAAATAGGTGTTTCACTCGTGGAACTGGAAGAGCCCCAATGTTCATCTTGACGCCTGACGGCAGGTGTGTGTCCAACCAAAAGAATTCCAATTGAAAAAGAATAAATTCGTTCCAAAGTACTTGAAGAATTAGAATTCCAAATTCCTTCTTCCAAATAAACTTATTTCAAAAAGAATTTTTTACGTGTTATTTTCAAAACAATTTTCAACAATACAAAAAAAATCATATTTTCACGTATCTGGTCATGACCCCTGTTCTTCCACACTGGGGTCCCGGCCAACGGTGGTCGGACAAGTTCGCAAATCTCATCTCCCAGTAATTCGAACATTTTATTAACATAATCAACACGGTTAATAAATTTATTGACAAAATAATAAGCATGCATAATTCACAATAATTAATTATTATCAGCAACCTGCATCCGTCAAGCACTTTTCCATGGATGAGTAACTTCAAATTATAGTCCATCCCTAATTGAGATTATATCATTACTTTCGATGCGCCAATTAAGTCAGTTCAGGTGAGCTGAACGGATGCTGACGACATTGAGAGGAAGGCTTTGATCTCTTCCATGTTTTGATCCATTCAGATATATTTAATAGATATTATCTACACTTAATTTGGTAGACTTCCACAAAATAAAAGTTTTTCTATTATCGTCTCCTTGACGAACTGATACAATTCTAATTAGAAAGGTGCGAGGACTGTGTCCACTGACAAAAAAGCATTGAAAATAAATATCACGAAGAATTTGCAAAAGTAATTTGTTTATGTCTCGTTGGTACTTGTACTTGACAACTCTGGTACTTGTAGCTATTATTGTAATAAAATTTTGAATACGGTATTCGTACTCGCACTTGGTTCTCCAGTACTTATATTTGTAATCGTTTGTGTACCTTGAGTCCTCTGGTACTTGTACCTATCACTATATATTGGTATCATTTATACATTTATGCAGTGGCATAGCGAGGATATTTGGTGCCCAAATGCCCAAATTTGCGCCCCTGTCTACGCCTTGGCAGATCGTCCTAGTAGCTCTTAGCATCCATTAGGATCGTACAGTTTTTCTCATAGTTCCACAGTGTTGAATATCATCAGCGGAACAAAATTCTCCAAAATCTAAGCACTTTTGAAGGAGGACACGCTAGACATCCAAATCTGCAATCCATTCAACAGCTATACAATTGACTTTGGCCAAATTAGCTTCGATTGTAATGCGTTACTTAAAATAATTGTGCATTCCAGTTTTCATTAATGAATTCAATATATAATCCAACAAGTCATTGTTGATATTCTGAGCTAATGGCCCGGGCCTCCCCCTCGCCATGCCGCTTCATTTATAAAGAAATAAATCTTAAAATAATCATATTAAACTTAGAATAACCTGCACAAAAAGTCAATCTAAATCTCTCAGCTTTTCTTATGAATTTATAATAATTTTACTCGTTTTAGATATGTTAAATAACATGCTCTCAATTTGTAGCTAAAGGAACAAAATTTAGATTTGTTTAACCGTATAAACAAATATTTAATAATTCGCGCAATATAATTTCAAATTTTAATTTTTTGCGATAGTTTAAATGATTATCAAATAACATTGATGTACCATTGCCACATCATAAACATGATTTTTATTCTGTGTTGTGGCTAGAAATTTAACATCGGCTAGTAATGGCATCTACTTCTATGGGTTGGAAAGGTTGGGTTTTTATTAGCACACTGATTTTGTTAGACGTTCCCTTTCTTGTTAAATAATTAAAACCTTTGTTAGATGCTAGAGATCGCATTCGTAAATTCAGGGAGGAACAGTTGAGGAGGAGCGATGAGGTTTTAGAAATATGGAGAAACAGTTTATGTGATTGTAGACACAAGCTTGGGAATGAAGGTGATTGCCAATTCGATTATGTTATCGAATGAATTTTTATTTAAGTTATATTCCCTTATAATTTTAGAATGGATCATATTGGAACAAGTGTGCATTGCAGCCTGTGACTGTGGAGATATGAAGATTGCTAACGTACTTTGCAATTAGAATTTGTTGAAAACATTGCTTTATGTAATAGTGACATTTTGATCACTAATCAAGTGCCTTTCATTTCAATCTAATAAAACCATTGTGATTAATTTGCCATGTATTTGCAGGAATGTTTTCATCTTCTTGAAGACAAATTTCCAGGAAGTTCTAGAGTTGCATATTTACAAGGCTTAATATTTGAAGCTGATGGGTGGTTAGTTAAATATAAAAAGGACAATTTAATTAAACATCTTGTGTTGGAAATTTATTTTGATTGTGTGTAATCGATAGCTACACAAAAGCTTTGGAGCTATATGGAGAATTGCTGAAGAAAGATGAGACCAACTCTGTAAGTTTTGGTTTGATTTAAGCATCATAGATCAACATAATAATTCCTCTGAATTTACAGCTTGTAAGAAAAAGAAAGATAACCATTCTCAGAGCTCAGAACAAGATTTTTGAAGCCATAAAGGAACTTAATGATTATCTGCAAAAGTAAGGCATTTACACGATTTTAGGATATTTTTATACTAGATTTTCTATCGAAAACTTTGATTGAAAGGGTCCGAATGGGTTGCCTCGGAAAGCTTTGCATCTTGTCTTGAGATTTACTAATAATTTTTGTCTAAAATCCCAAAATATTTAGAACATGATTTCAAATCATGGAATACGTGGTTAATTCAAATGTTATTGAAACTGCTAATTAATTAATTATTTAATTTCTTTGAACTTTCAGATACATGAGTGATTTTGAAGCCTGGTTGGAGTTGTGCGATCTTTATTTGTTAGAAATGGATTATGCAAAGGCAGCATTCTGTATGGAAGAGCTTTTGTTGGCACATCCCTACAATCACTTGTTTTACCAGAAATATGCTGAGGTGATTAGTGAACATTTCTTTCTAATCCTTAAATCTTGCTTAATCTTATCTAATTTTTCAGATCAAGTACACACAAGGTGGAACAAATGATATTGAGCTAGCAAAAAAATATTTTGCTCAGTCTCTTAAACTCAACCCTAATAATATGCGGTCACTATTTGGCTTTTATATGGTACGTTCTTTCTTAAAATGTATTTAAACATTGATGGAATGCATGAATGTAGAATGTATCTTATAACAGTCAGCAGCTTATTTGGCTCAAAAGAGCAGCAGTGCAAAGTCAAAGAAAGACAAAAACCAGGAGTATGCCAATTTTGCTTGGAGCAATATTTTGAAGAAATATGAAGTAAGTAACATATTAAAGTCAGATTCTAAGATGTTTAAATTTGAAAAGTTTTGGTTGTGGTGGTATATTCACTTGTAATGTTCATCTGATTTGTTGGATTAAATCAGATAAACATTATTTGGATGATTTATTTATCATTAAACCTCTGATTATTCATGATTATTATTATTATTATTATTTGATACATTACCTTTTCTATCTATTTCTCATCTAGGATGTTTCTCATGTTGAAGAGTGTGAAAACAATGAACAAAATGAATTGCTGGCTCTTCTCTTTCAAAATCTTCAAGTTAATCCTGGATCATGAAATTGCTTGAATTTTTGGTTCAGCATCAGAGCCTTATTGTTGCACATAACATTGTGTGTAGCAATGCCGTATTTTGTACAAATTGATTTGAAATTATGTAAGTCTGAATTTGAAATAGATGAATTCAAAATTAAATCCATTCATTTGCATTTCTATTTTTGGAACTCAAGCACTTGAGTGATCAATTAAAACATGATATGGAACTTGTTCAGACATAACTGGCCTTAAAATACCTTGACAAAACTTTGCATAGATATCTGCATTGGGTTTTTGGGAAACATTAACTAATATACTTCATAGCAAAATACAAGGTTATGGTCTTGAGTCTGAATGCCTATGGTTGTCTATTGTAAATGCGATTAAAGTGCGTTGTCGAGGTAAAAAAACTGTGACCTGTAAAGAAAAAAAACTATCAAAACAATCATGAGGTCCTAAATCCAAAATTTAGCAACGGAGAAACCAGTAGTGATCAAAGTATTTGAGAATATTCAATTCAAGGGTTGAAGCTCTCTTTCCCGGCTCATTAAAGCTTAAACGATTTTTCTTTTTGAATCACGGGGGGGGGGGGGGGCATGGTCATCCTTGGTGGCCACTACTGTCGAAGTATTACATAAATTCTGTTTGATTTACAATTCGAATCTCCAAAAAAATTGGTGATCAGCTGATTATACCAGGTAAACCAAAACCGTAGTTAGTTCTATAGTAATAATTACTTTAGAACAGTTTCCCAAAGTGTTTGGTGACCAGTACGACTGACCCGTAAGACAATTTTTATAAGTAACGAAATAATAAATGGATTTCTCCGAACTTATTTTTAATGTATAGTTAAAGTTAGAAGGTTTCTGACTTAAAGGAACTTACGTGAAACTTTTCTCTTATTAAGTTTTTCTTAACAACCCTTAAAAAATACATTCAATGTACGTAAAATAAATTTTAAAAAAACTTTAATGGGTAAGAATAGTTTTCAGTGCAGACAGCTTTGATGCGAATTAGTTTTCTTTGGAGCGTTGTCCTTGTTTAACAGTAGAAGTCTTATCGGGCTTTGCGTTACCTGCATCGAAGTTATCCGGTATGCCTTGGGTACCTTTTTGGAAGAAAGATAAGGATGTGAAGGGCGTTAACGCCATTCTCCTTGGCCCTCCAGGCAGTGGAAAGGGCACCCAAGTTTGTATAGAATTTAATTTCGAACGAGACTATTATTTGGCGGAAAATTGTTTTAGGTTTGATGTCGAACAGGTAGATTGCTTTTTGACATTTCGTAAACTTTTGCAGGCCCCAAAGATGGCGGAAAAATTCTGTTCATGTCACCTTTCTACTGGTAAAATTTCTAATTTTTTAACTTACCAGTTCTCATTTGCATCTAGCGATTTTTTTCCAGGTGATATGCTTAGGGCTGTTGTTTCCTCTGGCTCAGAATTGGGCCAAAGAGTGAAACAAGTCATGGATGAAGGAAAACTTGTCAGTGATGACCTAGTAGTAGAGTTGATTAATGATAACCTTGATAAGCCTGAGTGCAGCAAAGGGTTTTTGCTTGATGGATTTCCAAGAACAGTTGTGCAAGCTGAGAAGGTGGAGTTTCCCTGGATATCAGTAGTTGAGATATAATTTTGTACTAATTTTGAATTGATTTATGCATTGTAGCTTGATGAGTTGCTTGACAAAAGAAAACAGAAACTTGATGCAGTGATTGAGTTTAGAATTGATGATGATCTGCTCGTGAAGAGAATAACTGGAAGGCTTATCCATATGCCTAGTGGACGTTCTTATCACACAGAGTTCCACCCACCAAAAGTCCCAATGAAGGATGATGTAAGCTGCTTCATGGAAAATCTAAAGATTATGTTTTAATGGTTTGTTTCTCCTTGTGCAGATAACAGGTGAGTCACTAGTGCACAGGTCAGATGACAACCCAGAAGCTTTGAAGAAGAGGCTGGACAGTTACCACAAACAGACAAAGCCTCTCATAGACTATTATGGCAAGAGAGATCTTCACACTCATGTAGATGCCAGTCTCCCTCCTAAAGTGGTTTTTGAAGAGATTATTAATGTGTTTGATAGGTTGAAATCCAAAGACAAAGTATTCATTGCTAGGAGCAAATGATTCCAATTGGAATTATTTCAGAGCTTCTCATCAATTTAGCAGCTTTTTTATTAGGCTGCTCAGAAATGAGTCAGCAGTTCTTGTCCCAAAACTGATATATTTCACCCAATACTTTTGCTTTTCACATGTGTTATATTTATGTCTTTATTTCCAGTTATATGAAATATTCCAGCTCCACAGTTGTGTTTCTTGGTTGATTCAAATGTTTTTCTTCCAATAAGTTTTTAAATGTTGATTGAGTGGTTCCTAAACATACCTCCCTGCCTCTGAAGCTGTGGATTGAAATGATTGATTTACTATGAGAATTGATCTGAAAAGCTATTGATATGCTCACGTTGGTGAATTCCTGATTTTTTAAATAGAAAGATGTAGGCATAGTATGGACATTGGGCATTGCAGAGCCATATTCACTGCTTGTTGTTTGGTAACGGGGATCACAATTTCTCCTTCCGTAGCCCATGAAGTAGTCTTAAACAAATAATTTAAATGAACAAGGACGAAGTTGGGATATGTAATAAAAATGCTGAATATTTGGTGCACCTGGGTTGTTGAATTTGTCTGGTATTTTCCCCTTAATCTTGTAATATTCACATGTCTGAGCTCCACAAGGAATTGCTGGAGGCCTCATGTTATACTTGCACACCTTGGAGAGATCAAGTAAGGACTGATTACTTAATTCTTATGTGTAAGCATTTGTGTCATCAAGCACTAAGATTTGTGGATTTTTGGAGGATTTCAGTATATGGTCTGTGCTCCGAAAGGTGGCACGTGATGCCTGCATCAGATTCTGCTTTAACTTGCTTTTTATAGCATTTGCAGTAATAATTATTTAAGATGGATCCAAGCAACGTTATTAACCCTACTAATTCCTATATTGTTAACACAGTTACTGCAATGCATCATGCCCTTTAATTGGGGTTTAAATTGTGTTTTGATTTA
Organism: Hirudinaria manillensis; assembly: GCA_034509925.1. Classification (NCBI taxonomy): domain Eukaryota; kingdom Metazoa; phylum Annelida; class Clitellata; order Hirudinida; family Hirudinidae; genus Hirudinaria; species Hirudinaria manillensis. The sequence continues at coordinate 5,716,036 of CM067531.1, read as the reverse complement.
TATTGAACAGATTATGTGAAATAAATAAACATATGGAAAAAAATTAATAATAAAAATTGATGAAAGGATTTTGAAATCCGCATCGGGTCTCATTCGGAGCAACCGAGATCAATTCCTAACCTCATCGTCATCACATATTAATATTTTGGAATTCATAATGACTTTCCAAGTCCTTGGATCGACAATGGCAACAAAATGCTTAGACAAACGAAGCACATCAAAGCAAGACCGTTGCTATGCCGTCAGAGACTCCGTGTTGGTCGATTTGGTTTGTCAACTTTATTGTAATGAAAATAACATTAAAAGTACTGCAGCAACAAATAAATATTGGGTGAAAATATTAGGTTAATCACACGTATACAATGGAGGATCCACATTACTTTGGTGGGAGTCAGTCATTAGAATTTGACCGATTTATAAGGTTTTATCAGAGGCCTAATGGTGGAATATGTGCGAAATATTATATTTAACGTAATCAAATCCTTTCCAATCGCCTGACATGCAATTTGTTTTGAATCGAGAAGAAAATAAGCATTAAATCATTGTTAAAATCAATGTTTGAAGAATGTCCTTGTCAGTATCTTCCACAAAAATTTTCGTTATCATCATTATCAGATAGAACTAACATTCTTGTTTGACATGTATTCAAAACAAAATCAATCCTCCACAACCAGATTCATTTAAAAAAAAAAACAATAAAAAAAAAGAAAAAAATTAACCAAAACAAGTGGTTATATACGAAGCACTGAAACAAATCGAGGTAAGTCTTAAGGAAGAGCGGGCTTCCTCTGTGGGACTGACCCCAGAAATCGTTACACACTTTGCAAGAAATAGTTACGAACAAAATCATGAACTATATATTATCACGCAGTAAATTAATTTTTGATTTCTTAAGTTTGCCATTCATTTCCAGAATAGTGGAATAGTGTCATCTCCAGAATGACAATAAAGCATAAATGCCTCCCCAAAGCGAGATTGGCGTACATAGTTACATTGTTTCATTGCTTGGACGACAATGTTTTCGTAAGCACAGAACCCTGGTTCTATTGCTTTTAATAATTTCATCACTACGGACTCAATCTGTGGTTGATCAAGAACAAGCTAGCGAGAGATACAATTTCGATCCTAGACTTTTGTCATCGACCAGGGTAGAGATGAAATAACGCAAGAACCCATGAGTGAAATGCAAATAAATATTAAATCAGTTTTCCCCTGGAGTGTTATCTAGTGGCATCAACAATGAAGGGACAGTTATCCAAAGCTACTGCAGATCCTGGATATCCAGATCTTATGTGATTATTGAAACCATTTGAGTTCCTCTCCTCTTGTGATCGCCTCACTGACGGTTAAGTGACGTTGCAGTGTGTTTGTAAGCTCGTTAACCAAAATCGTTGCATGAATACATATATATTTGGATAATATGATTTGGATGTACATCTGGAGGGTCTTACACGTTTTACAATGAGCAGTGATGGGATCTTGAATGCTTATAAGGACTACACAACCTAAGTTAGTGATTTGACAGAGCTAAATGGTATATGCGATAAAATAAATATTAAAATTAAAGATTAGTGACAGTTGACTTTTTTTAGTATGCGTTCAGTGCAAATTTGTTTTAAAAATCTTACACACTTTGCAATGTCAATACATAGAATAAAACACAAACATCCATTCTGGTCCCTTTTTCTGAAAAAAGTAATGTTTATTAAGGCTGATATGTTAATCATTGTTGAATAAGCCAACGAATATAAGGCACGCATAACATATATGCAAATAAATTTAATGTTTGTTTAAAGTTTAAAGATTCTTAAGTAAAAATTATTTCTAATATCAAATCAAGATAAACAAGAGCAACAACTTAGAAAACAAAACGATTGACAAAATTGATTAAATAACTTTTAAGATATGTAAAGTAAATGTATTTTTTCATTGCCAGCAATAAAATAAATTTTTAAACAAAACAAGTTTATTAATGGAAGGATTTCATATAGAATTCAGGAAATGATTTCTTTTCAAGATTTAGATTTTTTTCTCAAGATTTAGATTTTTTCTCAAGATTTTGAAGAAACAAGTAAACAGAGGAGAAATCTTTTGTTGCCAGGTTACTGTTGCACATCATTCTGTAAATCTGATGAGCTAAAGACCCCAAAGGGGTTGGGGACAAAGTGGCAGTTGCAGCATTCTGTGCTAACCCAAGATCCTTAAAAAGATCATTCATTTAATCAGACGAGGTGAGCTCTTTATTTCATTTCATTAAATTTGACTTATATGCTGTTTAATCAAACTTATTGACAAATCATGAAGCAACAGATTAAGTAATTTGTTGCATTTCATTAAACATTTAAAGCATAAAATAAAAGACAAAAATGACAAGAAATAAAATATAAACTTTAGCCATGAGAGCTGTCCCAAATCCACCAAGGTAATCATTGCTCGATGGAACATTCTCAACAACTCCAGGACATGGATTGTACTTCAAACTTGACCAACACTGACCAGAACTCATGTTTAAAATAGTCGCAAGCAACTTGGCATCCATGCCTAGCCTAAAATATGAAGTATGTTCTCAATTGTTTGATTTGGCAATTTATTAGACTAATTTTATTATCAAACTTATTGACAAAAAGAATTTAATTAAAATTTGAGGTAAAACCCTGTTATTAATACAAAAATAATAAGTTCTTAGTAATTTGTAATAAATAAAACTGCCAACCTTTGACCTAAATTCATGGCTTCTGCAGTGCCGATCATAGAAATAGCCAGTAACATATTATTGCAGATCTTTGCAGCCTTGAAATCAACATTAGCATAACAATTAATAACTTGAAGCATTTAACTCATGTATTCATGATTCTACATCACCTAAAGTCCACATACCTGTCCTGTTCCACTGGCACCACAATAAACAATATTCTTCCCCATTTTATCCAGAATGGCTTTGGTTTCTTCAAATGCAGATTCACTTCCCCCTACCATGAATGTTAAGGTCCCTTCCTTGGCTGCTATTATGCCTGTAATAATGGAATAAGTCAGACCTGGAAAGTCCTAAAACATATTTATACCTCCTGAAACTGGTGCATCCATAAATATGCACTGCTTCTTTAGGAGTTGTTTCTCCATGTCTCGGGATACGTCGGCATCGATGGTGCTGCTATCGATGTAAAGGCTCCCCTGTTGAGCACCACTGCAAAATTAATGGTGCACAATTAGATATTAGATCAATTTCAATTAAATAATAATTAGTTAAATAGTTTAACTTCATTTCATTAACTTCAAAGTAAGATGAAGTTTTATAGATGAAATTGCCAAAGACATATTAATGCAAAAAAAAATGCATTTAACAAAGTTATAGTTCGAGAAAGGGTCACATTCACAAAATCCTTTATTAACAATTCATTTGTGGTGCCTTTAGAATAGATTCCTAATTAATTTGTAATTATTTGTAATAATTTGTGATGCATTCTTAGTTAATTTATAGACTTACAATACTTGTAGACTTACAAAACTTCTGCAGAAATGATCAACATGATTAACTTAATAATTTATTTAGGAAGGTGAAGAGTATGGGTGAAATTGAGGTGTCATGTATTGATATATTTTAAATGAACATTTTCATAATTTACAATGTTTAAATTGCATGAATGAATTTAAAATTGATCATAGTTACATAGGGAATTGAATAACCATGTTACATCATCAAAGTTAAATACCAACTTCATATTTATTGCATGATTTTTTAGCAAACCTGAGAATACCATCTTTTCCTAGGTAAACATCCTTAACATGTGGAGATGATGGGAGCATCGTGATGACATGTTTTGCACGAGATGCAACATCAGCAGGGTTGCATGCTTTTTTAGCTCCTAAAAAAAGGTTTGACTCACGGCTATTACTTTAAATTGTGAATAAACAATTGTTACAAATTAAATCTTTGAACTGAAGAAAATTAGAACAATAAACATAAATTCAATAAAGTATAATTCACATCGAGTTTGTGTTATAAAAAAATCTTATATTAATTGTTTATATTAATGAAATGAGAAAATCCCAAAATATTGAAAAAGCTTCATTTATTTAATAAGAATACCTGCTGCCACAGCCTTTGAAACCACTTCCTCAGAGATATCATGGACCACCACCTGAATGTTTTTCTTCAATAAATTACTCACCATATTGCTTCCCATGTTTCCAAGTCCAATGAAGCCTACTGTCTGCAAAAACATAAAAATAATTTGATAGTGGTTGTCATTAGATTTTACCAATGATTAGTAAAGTTATAATACTAACCGATGGTCCTACTGATGCTGAAAATAATTAATCGGTTAATATTACTCATTTCATCGCAAAACGTTGCAAGGTTTGGTTATGATTTGGAAAGCACGAATGAAAGCAATCCTTTCATAATAACTTTTTATTAAACAAATTATTAATTCAACTAACAAGAGAATGAACGCTTCCATTTGCAGTTAGTAGATTTTTGAAAAAGTCTGGCGACCTGCATCGCGAACCTTGATTTTACAACAATACCTTCGACCTCTAAAGGTCAACAAAGTTCAACATCCTCACCAAAAAAAGTGTTTCTATCGTACTTATATATCAATTTATAATTTTCCGGCAAAATCAAACAACTTCTGTCAATTCTTTTACTTTGTTCCTAACTGCTCTACTCACTTTGCAGTCCTAAAACGGTCAACTCTGCTTTTTATCCACGTTATTTAATTTAACTATTACCTGCACAAGCAGTAATAGATATTATAAAAGTTTGAGATCTAACCAAGATTTTAAAATTACAAAAGATTGGGCTGGGGTGGAGATTTTACTTAGCTACTTAGGTGGTAGAAGAATTTGTTTGGGCATTCGCTAACCACTCCCCATGTCCGATTGCTATTCTACGCCCCTACAAGAATGAGAGCGGATAAAAACAGAGGAGGTACCGATGGACATTACATTTAAGTGTAAGTGGATATTTGATAATGAAATTTTTAGGGTAATTGTCATCAACGATTTCACATTTTTAAATCTACGACATTACTTGATAGAAAATCTGTGAAACCTCTGACTATACTGCTAAGGTTTTTAAACTTAATTGTGTCTTAATTTTAATCAGTTATCCCCGCACCTTAAATTTACAGGTGAAAGTCATTTGAGGAGTCACACGTGTGCCATACTGGCACTGCCAATAACAACTTTTGTCAGTACTGATAGGCAGGGGAAACACAGCAAACGTCGACAGATTAAAACAAATTTTTAAATAACTCATCGAAATTCTCAGTTTAGAGTTTAGACAACAATCCCGCTAAAAAATGTTTTGTGACGAGGACTAAAAAACAAGCTGAGCGGCATAATTAAGCAAATTAGCCTGCTTTGATTACAGAATTTAAATAGAACACCTCCCATAGTAAGTGTAACGAATCGCTTACTGGAGAAAATGAAAGTGAACTGGAAGATTTTTAGATATGTAAATGGGAATTTTACCGAAAATTATCGCCTAATTATTTAAAATAATTTTAATGAAAGTATAACAATATTTAAATGCGACTCGACTAGCTAAAAATGTTAATGTTATTTAAATAATATTGTAATTACACATCGTAAAGGTAAGCTTTGAACGATATTGTTAATCTTCGGCTATTCTTTGGTGTTTGTTGAGTTTGTTTTAGAATTGGTTATTTGTTGGAAGTCGGATCCGGTTACCTGTTAATCGTTACTTGTGAGCTTTAAATAGATTTATTGCTAATTTGTCGGCGTTAATCATTCAGGAGATGGGCATTTCTTTAGACAGATGTATCTTGCATCAGATGTATTTCTTGATCTATGAGTTACTGAAAGTAACTGCATCTATATGAAATGTTCATGTTCACACAAATATTCATTTTTACCTCATTGCGCGAGCGAATTTTTTAAAAACTTTAGTCACTCGCTCAAATTATCTTATTTTAAAATAGGGTGCCAATTAAGCCTTTCTACGATTTCCTCCTTATCATCAGATATTTTCCTAACCTTTATTGTAAATATTGAAGGTAGGTAATAACAAGTCAAAATAATCAGACACAAATCTAATTGATGTTGGCTATTTCGTAATTTATTAACTTAAAGCTTTTATTTAAAGATGTTTTTTTTTTTAATAATTAATGGTAATTCTTATGAAATTTGTGTGCTGGCAGTTCAATTTTCTTTTTTAGGATCATTATGCTGATGTGTTAAATCACATTCTTCCATTTATTAATTGATTTATTACATTTATTTATCAACAGATTAAATGAGAATTATAGCAAATCTGCCTGCCCCAGTGATCTCTGTTGAGAACAACATTTTTGCAAATGGCATTTGTGATTGGTCCCCTGATGGAAAATATTTTGCTTGGTCGTGCAGCAATGTTTTTGTTCAATTGATGAAGATATCATCCAGGTGTGAATTTTTTCCAGGTGTGATTTCTTTAACAAGATCAAAGTGTCTTCTTTAAAACTAGATTGTTTTCTTTTTTGCTTTTATTTGTGTGAATTGTTTATAAAATAAGATTTAACAGATTAAAAGAGATACAATCATGACGTCTTTTACAATCAGTCCCAAAGATGGTTCCTTGTCTTGGTCATTGGTGAGGACGATTTCGACCGGTGCCGAGGTTTGGTCGATAGCTTTTGGACATCAGACTCAACGAATGAAGGAGAATTTTCAAAACCATGGCAGATATAGGTATCACATCTTTGATGATATCTTTGCTACTGGGCTGTCTAATGGCAGGATACGGGCTTGGGACATCAATACCGGTTCGTTTGATGCATGGAATTATCATATTTCTTTATTCTAAGTATGTTTATAATGCCTAGGACATTTCACATTTTTATTTACAGCTTATTTTATATTTTAAAATGAAATTTCTTTTTTTCTAAATATTTGAAAAAATAATCAATATTTCCCTTTTTAATTATCTATTTGTTTTATTTTTCAATTGTTAGGTTTATTGAGACTCGAACTTATGGATCATTCGGCCATTGTGAGAGATCTTCATTTCGCCCCCGAGAACATCTTTGTAATGGTCTCTGGCTCGCACGATGGTACCTTGAAATTCTGGGATTTCAATGACGATGGTAACATGAGTAAAACCATAACAACTCCATTTTCTCGAGTCTTCTGTTGCCGTTGGTCACCCGATGCTAAATACGTCGCCGCCGGCGGAAACAGTTTACAAGTAAGAGTTTTTGGTTTTGTTCGTCTCAAGATTTCTTTTTTCTGGTCATTGTTTTCGAAAGAAGCAAAATTGCAACATTATTTTTGTTTAAATGTGATTGACATGCCATTAAGTCTGAGTAAAAGCAAGACATACTTTAAATCATTTTAATTAAACATTTTTAACCTTGATATATGTTGAAATTATGGTCTGATTTTAACAAAAAACAAACATTCTGTCCGCATTTCACAACTGATGCAACTACTTTGTTACCTAAATTTTTAGTTTTTAAATCAAGAGTTAGAGATTGTTTTTTTTTTACTTTTAATGACCTTAAAAAGGTGTGCCTATGGAGAATGGAGGACAACAGTCTAGTCCAACGTTTGCTCGGACACGTGAATCACGTGTCGAGAATGGATTTCTCGCCTGACGGCACCATGCTTGCGTCTTCGTCTCACGACACTCGAGTCGTCGTTTGGAACTTCTTGACGGGAGACGTCGTTGCCAATCTGAAGTCGGTTTTTCTTTTGTAATTATTTGAATTTATAGTCTTAAATAAGCTTTACATGTATTTTATTTCCTTTAGAGTGCAGGAGTTTCTAGTTTATGGTTAAATGTACTTTTTTAATATAAAGTTTAATTACTTATTGATTATTATCAATCGCTTCTGCTTTAGTCATCTTCTTCCTGAGCCATCCCTAATGTTTGCTGGTGGAGAAAACGGAGCTCACGTCACATGGGTGTCTTTTTGTCCAAACAATGTATCGCTGATCTCCGTTTGTGAAACTGGGTGAATGTTTAAATTAATTCCAACTTATTATAACCGATTGAATTTGGAAAGATTCCATTTAAAAAAAATAAGCTGACTTGGAAATGTAATTAAACTAAATTCATTTATTATTATTATTCATATAGTTATTCACTAATTATTATTTGTAAATTTACAAAGTACCATCTATGAATGGAGTTTGGATTCACACAGTCGTCCTATAGAAAAGACCCACATGGAGGGCGCATATTCTTGTTGCTATTCCAAAGACGGAAGATACGTATGCGTGGGGTGAGTCGTTGCGCGTTTGCCGAAACTAAGCGGTTGTCTGCGTTGGCCGTTCACATTGTAGTTGTTTTCCAAATTTCTGCAGGTCCCACACTGGTCAAGCTATGATTATCCACCCAAGGTACTCAGAGCTGTCCTTAAAACAGATGTGCAGGAATGCCATCCGGAAAAACATTTCTCTGACCGCTTTGACCGACTGCGCAGTATTACCGAAACCTTTGGAGGAATACATATTATTTGCATAATTATATTTAAACGAATGATTGAGGTGGCTTTTGCTATTTAACAGTGAAATATTATAACCTTTGTAAATAAATATTGCTTACAAGTATGAGTCTTTTGGTCTGTATCTAATTTTATTACAATAAAAATTGTTTTGAAGGAAAAAACATTTGGTGTCGATGTATGACTCTCAAATCATTTTCAGGTTTATTTACGTGGTTCTTGGGCACTTATATAACTATTTTTATTTTGAGTTTTACGAGTTTTTCAAATTAATGAAAATCCGAGCAACTAGCCACAAATTCAGTTAGGGAAAGCGATAAGTCTAAAATGCGATTATGTATAAGGCACTGGGAGAAATTGTTAGAACACTGAACATTATAAGTAGAGACTTGATTCACCATAAAAAGTCGTTTACCAACTAACTATATTTAAGATGTTTCTTTATATTGAAGTTTGATTAATTGTTTATTATACGTGATTTTTCAAATGTCCGTGAGTATTCGGTCCTTTGTCCAGTGACAATGTGGCCTACCAAAGAAATTACCACCCCTGATCTAAAGGCTGGGGACCCTTCCTTTGGAATAAACATTGATTCAGCACCAAAAGCAACTGATGAACAATTAAAGTTAAATAATAAGTAATAGATTATTTGTAAACCTATCATGAAATTTTCAAAAAACTTTAAAAGATCCCCTTGCTCATCAGGTATAAAATGTATAAGAGTGTTGGCCCTCTGAAAAGGTGCTCGTTACAAAACTGCATTTAAAATCTGACAAAGATTCCGTTTTGGTTGATTGGGCATAAAAGTCCATCAATATTTTACAGTAATGACGGAATGACTAAACGGAGTTAGACTTTCAAGTTTCACATCAAGTAAGTAACTGGAAACAATGTTCTGATAAATAATAATTCGATTCGATTATTTACAATTTGTTTAGTTTCTATAGCAACTACGTTTTTTGCGCAAAGCCTCTGTCGTTGATGACAATATCGGCAATGGCTGGCGGAGTTGCAAACGAAGGTTCCATTTTAAAACAATTCTTTGGAGTTAAAGGAGGATCATGACCCATTGGGTGGTCCTCGAAAGCATCTTTTGGGCATCCTTTGATCTTCTCACATACTGAAAGGTCATCACACGATTCCTCCGCAAATCTCCTTTCAAGGGAGGTTTGACACTGGCAAAGTAAATCCTGTGCATGAATGGTATGGTTAGTGAGTTAAGCAACATTTTGAATTTAGGAAAGTGACTTGTTAACAATCCAACCTCTTCACAACATATGAGTGAACTTAAGTGCAAGGACATATCTTCTCCCGTTTCTATCATTAAACCAGCGATTGAAGATAACAGGGAAGCACACGCCAGAACGGATGGCTTAACGTCTATGAATTCTGCATCTTGAAATTGAAAACAATAGCATTTGAATAAGTTGGCTTTTATAATAATATTTTATTAATTTATAATTAAGCGTTATATTTCATGTCCTTTTATGAACAAAGTCTTTGTTTATTATTTTTCCCAGGATTTCTTTGGGCCAGGTGTTATGACAAAGGGCTTTCACAGGCAGTGGGTAGGATGAACAATGTGCGCTCGTAGAACAGATGTGCGCGACTATTCTTCTGAAACATTTGTTTGTCTCGCACGCGTACGTTTTACGTATACATGTGCTCACAATATAGTCGATATTGTTATTTTTACACTATTTTTACTTATAGTAGAAAATTTTAATGAAAATAAAAATGTTCTTGCAATTGTTCTTGGAGAGGAACTTATAGAAATAAAAATAGCAAATTTTTCCGCATTTTATTTTGCATTTATATTTCACGTAAGTTGACTGCCCGGTTAATGACAGTTGAAGTTTTACTAAGTGCTTACTTTACATTTGATTTTATCCATTCATTACTGTGGAATATTATACTTTAATAGTTTTATGGTCATTTCTACTGGAAATTACAAAACTTACAAAATGCTGATAGGTCGATGAAGGTTAGGGCGTGTCGTCTTATTTTCTCCTCGTCCTTGAACTTGAAAAGACCCAAGAGAAGGTCAAGGAATGACTGGGGGGTGGCCAAACTGATCTCCCATCCCAACATCTCCAATGCCTCCATTTCGCTCTCCTATTTACAATGAAACATTCGTAATCGTGATTATTATAAAATGATGTCCTTAAATTTGGTCATTACATTCCTAGCAACAGACCAATTCAATTTTATAAATTGATCAATAATTTACGTAGATTATTATTATTAATGTAGTGTTATCATTAATAACTTAAATGTTGTGCACTATTTAATAGACCAGCTATTAGCTGCTGTGAATGCTTAGTTTGTGCTTCACAAAACGCAAGTGTTTATAAAATTACCCTAATTTGGTCGCAATGGACCGAATAATCTGTGTATTCGTGCAGGTCGAGCAAGGAGAGAGGTTTCGTTTGATGGAGTTTTGAAGAGATGGACATGCAAACTGCAGCGTATTTCTGAAGATTAGACTTGCAAACGATTTTTGATTTGTGTCTCGCCAGGAGATCCAAGTACCGGCAACTGAGATGAAACACTTGTTCGTCACACATTTCAGCTGAGCAAACCTTTGTTGAAATAACATTGGTTACAGACAACTATTAAAGTTTTTTTGTCTTAATAATAGCAATGGTTAAAATACTGGTATTTTTTTACGTAATTTTGTGACACAAAAAGGAAACTGTGACTAAGACCGAAGAGGAATTGAACAAGTAAAGTTTGATTAAACATTCGATGTTAGACCTACTTCGTGCATCCAAGTGACGACGATTCCTCTCATATAGGACTTTAAACCGCTATTTCCATGCCAGGGATCGCACGATTGGCCATCCAATCGGTTGAAAGAAAGTATGTCATTTGATTCTTGTCGTAGTAAATTTCTAAGCAATACTTTATTATCCATGTCATTGATGTGTCTGGAAAACTTGCTACTTTCATCTTGTCTTAAATTTGACTGCAAAACGTTCTCCCCACAAAACAGGCCTTCAGATTGTTCGTCATCGTCATTCAGACTAGAGTGAGGCCAAATGTTTACTTGACTAAAAAAATCGGAAGACATGTCGATCAGTCTCGCAAGAGCCTTCTTTCCTTCTCTGGATCTTTTATAGATTCGGGCTGAACTTTGTCTTTGTTGGCCTCAATCTAAGATGGTCACATCTCATTGGACGTCAGCTCTACAGATGGGATCATGAATATTTATGAGGTTGTTCACAATAATAGCCATCTGTTCCTAGGTGTTCATTGATAAGGACAACGGAGTGATCTTAGAAGAAATGCGTGTTTGTGTGTGATTTATAACGACTAAGTAATTTTGACTTATAAATAATTGATCCAGAATGATATGAATAATCATAAGTTAATGAGACGAAGAAAAACCTTGATTGTCAAAAGTGGGTTTGCTAGCAACACCTGCTCATCAAAACAATGAACTAAGACAGCTTCAATGTCATCGTGCGACTAGAAGGACGTCGTCGAACAATATTATTATTTTTTTAATTTCATTTTCTAGGTCTCACAAACATTACACACGCAGACACAAATCTTCCGATAGCCTCCCTAGGGGGTCTAAAGTGTCCTTAATAGGGTCCGAGATCACCCTAGACATTAAATTAGAAGAGGAAGTCAAAATGTCTATCGCGCCAAATAACGTCAGTTACCTATGTCGTTGAGAATTCACTGCTACAATTAAAGGTGCAGTTGTCTTCTTCCGATAGCATTTGTGGACCTTCCAAGTTTTGTAATCGAGTGTTTAAGGACAGACAAAATGTTTATCAAAATAGTACTTGAAATGCCCCAATCTTTCCAGAATCTGCACGATTCTTCACTCATTACCCCTCTCCGATTGCTTAAGCAAGCGCCAACCTTTGGAAGAATTCTCTTGAAAATAATTTGGGTCATTCCTCATCATCCACTCGTGAACATCTTTAATGAAGTATTTGGAAACATTGAAGTCGTGAACCTTGTTTAACTCGTAGTAATCGTAAGCAAAGGCAACATCAGACACTATGCAGAAGTCTCTTTTCCATGTACACAAATCGGGTCATCATGTGTTTGGAAGGTCTTCGTTGAGCAATATTATTATTATTTTACGCTATTATTAATATTAATAATAATATTAGTATTATTACTATTAAAGATTAAAAAGAACTGCGTAATTGAGTAATAGTTGAAGCACAGAAGTTTAGGTCTTTATAGGTGCTTTACGTTAGTTTTTTTTTTGTATGTATGCCGCCTGGCGAATGATTCCTGATTGTGACAATCAGAATGTAAAATTAATTTTATTTATTTATAAAATGTTGTCAGAATGGACACCTCATTTGGAAATAATTTGAAAGTTGTTAAAAGAAACCAGAAATACTCAAGTTGAAGATGCTATGTAACTGCGAACAAAGTTTCCGCTCCATCTGCCTCGATGATTGTGTCAATGATAATGACGATAAAACCATACAAGTTAAAAAATTTCAATTGGAAGGAGCTACACCCTTGCTACGGCTTGTTAATTATTTAATATTAATTATTGGGGTGACAAATCTATCGACCGTCCCGTGCAGCAAAAACAATTAATACGATACTTTTTGAAAGTGTATGTGTAACAAGTTTTTCCTGTAGATCCACATATCTTTTTTGGAGGTGAGAGTGCCATTTCGGTTTTTTTATTTAATTACTAGTTCACCAGTTGAAATTTCTTTCGTACGTGTATAATGGAACTCTAACTCCGTTTCATACCGATTTCCTCTTTCGTAAAAAGTTTGGAACTCTTCTTAGCAATTCCGTCTAGAAAGAACCTTAACCAGGCCTATGTAAAAATACCTATTTAATAAGTTAATTTAATAATAAACAAGCTTATGAAAAGTTGATATTAAATTGTAATTGACAATATTTAAAATTTTATTTAATTTCACGTTGCCTTTTGCTTTCCGCATTGTTTACAATCGGTGGTTGCGTGATGCCAATCATTTTTGGTTTGGGGATAGCTTAGTAGTTTGGCGCAAAATGTCAACTGAGTGTAATGCATCAAGCGCGAATAACTCTGAAGATAAAAATGAACCGATTGCCATTTTAATTCTTGGCATGGCTGGATCGGGGAAAACGACTTTAACGAGTGTGAGTTAAAACACTAACAATGTGGACTTACTCTTAATTCGTTATTCAAATCTGCTCTTGTTTTAGAAACTATTATCATATTTCCGGAGCACACAAAGGCAGTCTTTCAGTGTTAATCTTGATCCTGCGGTATTTGATACTGGATATACTGCAAATATAGGTTTATATTATGCATCTTCACAATTTCTCAGATATCTACAATTTCACTTTTGTGTTCAGATATAAGGGATACAATAAAATATAAACAAGTAATGAAGCAATATAATCTCGGACCGAATGGCGCTATTGTGACATCATTGAATTTATTCACCACGAAATTTGACCAGGTTTGACAAAATTATCCAGCAATAGTTTTGTATTATTTTGCCAATATTAATGTTTAATTTTTACTTGTAGGTCATGGACATTGTGTCTCAGAGAACATCTACTCATAAGTTAATTTATTTCTAGTTTTAATGTACAATTACCAGAGTTACTTGATAAATAAGAACATCGACCTATCTAAATAAATCTTTTTAGGAATGGACTATTTATTTTTGCTTGATTGCTATTGATTTTCATTATTTTATTCAGGTATTTTACTTTTGACACTCCTGGCCAAGTTGAAGTGTTTACATGGTCAGCTTCTGGGATAATAATTTCAGAAACATTGGTTTGTTTTGAATTTTATTATTACTTGTAATGTTGGCAAAGTATGAACTGTGGAACACAATATTTTGCATCATTTACTTGAGAATGAAATTCATGGAATCGTTATAAGGATTGCAAATTTTGAAAAGTTCTCAAGTTTCTATACCAAATGCTCCTTGAAATAGTTGTGGAAAATATATGTGACATATATATGGGACTTCATAGCATTGGATGGCTAACATTCCTGATGGCATCAGCCATGTTGTGTTCAGTTAACCAGTTCTGAAATGTCAGGCAGTACAGATATAGGGGTAGATTTAAGAATTGACTTCCAGTTAAGATGCATGGGGAACTCAAATGTTTCATAGTTTTAATTCCCTACAAGTATTTAAACAAATATGTTAAATTAATTTCTGATGATTAAATATATTTTTAGGCCAGATCCATGCCAAGTGTCATCCTGTATGTAATGGATACGCCAAGAAATGAAAACGTTGCTTCATTTATGAGCAATATGCTCTATGCCTGCAAAGTTGCAATGAGTTACCAGTTGCCTTTTATTGCCGTCTTTAACAAAGTTTGTTTTGTTTCTTAATTTCACATTAAATTTATTAGAGCAAAAGTTTGAATAAATAAGATAAATGTTTTTTGTTTTAGATAGATATTTTGCATTCAAAAAAGATCGTAGGTTGGATGAAAAATTTTGAATCCTTCCTGAAGGAATTTGAAGATACAAGTGACAACAGAGTTGCTTATTCACTTTCTCTTGTGTTGGAAGACTTTTATAACCACTTCAAGGTACCCAAATTACCAATTATGCGTCCTAAATTTCTGTACTTCACGCAGCTCTCTTATTTTTTAATAGTTTTCTTCTAATTTGGTTGCAAAATTCTTATGTTCGGTCTTTGTACGATCTTATCGTTTGTCTCGTGAAGGTGGTCAGCGTATCATCAACTACTGGCGATGGTTTTGAAGAGTTGGTCAAAGCAATTGATGAGGCTAGAGAAGAATATAACAGGTTTTTGTTGCTATTGAATTCCTGATTTAGACTAAGATTAAAAATGCTTGTTTTCCTAAGCATTTAAATCTAACTTATTGTGACTAATATGAATGGTTAAATGTTTGCAGAGACTTTAAGTCTATTTATGCCAAACAAAAGGACGAAGGAGCCGAGTCTAAGAATTTGAAAATGACGGAGTTGAACAAATCTCTGGAAAGTAAGTTTTGAACTACAATGATTTTTTTTTCTTTTGTTTGCTAAAAAAGTTAAACGGCAGAAACTTAAATAAATAGATAAACGTGACCATAAATTTATTTTTTATGCGAGAATTTTCTGTTCTCAGATTTGTCGCTTTTAGACAGAAGTGGAATCGTCATTAACCCGTCACAAGAATATGAGGAGAGTGATGAGGATGAAGATTACTGATGATATCTTCTTTGATGATGCTTCTACTTTGGTTGGAGATGTTAAATGCTGTGTGCATTAATGTTAATAGCAT
Source organism: Hirudinaria manillensis (assembly GCA_034509925.1). Classification (NCBI taxonomy): domain Eukaryota; kingdom Metazoa; phylum Annelida; class Clitellata; order Hirudinida; family Hirudinidae; genus Hirudinaria; species Hirudinaria manillensis. The sequence continues at coordinate 5,700,339 of CM067531.1, read as the reverse complement.
TTATTCCTGAATTTGTTAACCATTTTTGTTTGGTTTTTTTTCTCTCATAAAGGGTTATGAGTTGAGTTTTAGTTGATGTTTCCATTCCTAAGACCTCTGTATGGTTGCAACTAAGATATAATAAATGCATACCAAATTTAATTACATAATTTGCAAAATATTTAAGAGTGCCTTTTGCAGCGTTCTGTCTGCATGCTTTCTCGCTTTGAGCTTAAGTTTGTCTTGAATTGAACAATTGTGGACCTTACTTACACGGACGCCCAACACCAGGCTTTGCACCACTATTCTCCCCATGAAACCTCCTGGGGAAATAATATGATTCAGTCTTCTATACGGATTGTTGACGCTGTGGTAGTATGGGTTTGTTTTCGATTATGCAGAAAAGGAGTCATAAACGAAGAAGCCAACTTTGTGCGTGCTTTTTATCCGTCCGCAAGATGACTTAAAAGTTACATGGTGGAGAACGTGTAAATGTTTATTCGTTGAGTTTCCGATCACGTTCGAGACGATATTTTAGGGAGTTTTGGACCTTTTAATGATTGTTTAGACTTAAGTACAAAGTAATTTTAAACATAATATAAAAATTCAACAATAAAACGCCTTTGAATTGGGAATGAGGTGATTGCGTCTGAAATTGAACGCCATTTATCAAGAACTGGTTTCCGACCCAAGTTGGTCACGTGATGAGGAATCTGAGGCTGAACTTCTCCTCAAGTGGAATGTGCTCGATGAGTTTCATGAACTCGAAGTGATTGATCATTCCATCTTCATCCTCGTCCACTTCCAATATTGCTCTCTCTACGATGCTGCACATCTGCCAGGTTTCAAATAATACATCGTTATCGTTGCCAGCATTTACAAAATAATCACATAAATTATCATCGTGAAAATAAAGCCATCAGTGTAAATTCAAGATAGTTGACATGAATATTGTAATATTTTAGTACAATCAATGAAAAGATTTATATTTACATTTATAATTAATATAATATTATAGATAATAATAACATATGTAAATAATATTATAGTAATAATATTCAGCGAAAACTGACAGAATAAATCATGACTGTGCAGTATGACTCTTGAAAGTCATTGAGAGTTTTTAATACTTCGTTCCGGTGCTCATCCATTTAAAGGAGATCACAAAAGTTCAGACCAGCAGATCAAATCGAATGTAAATAAAAGGCAGGTAATTGGAACGAGGGGAGAGCAGAAATAAATGACTTTTTCTATTCTTCCGATGACTTTTTGGTAATGTTTGATGAGAAGCAAACAAGTTCTTCAGGAATGGCTGAAACCAATTGTCCCCGATCCTGGAAAAAGGCTGAAATGATTCTGATAAAATTGGTTCTTGAACAAGTTTATTGAGGATTTGGTTAGATGGTCAGCCTTTTACAGGAAGGGCTGGATGCCACACAGTATTTTTCTTCTGTAATTTTAGGCTATAAGTTGGCATTTTGTGCCGATCTTGCTTGACTGGATTGACACCGGAACTTCTCAGTCTTCTTTGTAGAGTTTGGAAGTCGTCAAACTTTGAATAAGCGAGGCTCAATTTGCCCTCAAAGGTCGAACCCGTCAACCTTTGATGCCAGCAGCAGCCCAAAAATCTCGCGCCTCTTAGTGCCTCTTCTTGGTGTTGGCAAATTAAGCTTCATTATTATTTTAATTCGTTGAATTATTTTAATTCGTTGAGGCGATGGTGATTTACGAATCCGCAACTTAAGTTTAATTGCCGACTCTGCCTCTCGCATCACATTCGATGTGGAATAGGTCTGTCTTGCAGCTTTTCGATCCAGGTTTATGGTTTATTGGTTTGCATGCTTTTCCGCTCTGAGAGCATTGCTACAATTTGACATCCCACGGAACATATGCGATCTGAATCATTTAGGTTCTCTCTGACGATTGTAACGGGTAAAATGTTTCAGTTATCTAGTAAATTCTAAAAGAGAATTAGATAGAATATAATTTCATTTCTAACCTCTTCCTCGCTGATTTTCACGTTGATCATGGAACGAACAATCTCTAGCAATTCAAACCTCGTTATCTTGCCGTCTCTATCATCATCCATCATTTTGAAAAGCACTGAAAAGTTATTAGCTCGATTAATAATACTAAAACAATAGCTGAATAATTGCCGAGAAGTGAAATAAAGAAATGATGACAGTTTAAAAAATGTTTTCAAAAATTAAGGTAATTAACTAAACAGCGAATTACCTTCAGCTTTTGATTGTCTGCTATTTATTTCACCTGCGGGAGTTCTGTTCTCTACGGCTGGTCTGAAAGTTGCCAGGGTTTTCAAAAACTTCTCAAAATCAACAACTGCGAGTCTTTCGTTTCTGCAATAAGTTATTTTAATAAATTAATAATTAAATGGTTGGTTAAATTTATGCATCATCTAGAAATGTTTCCTAATCTCATTTTAACCGCTATTCTAGATCAGCAAAATATCATTATGAGAAGAATTTAAGAGTACATTCTTTAAAATGGTACATCTGCAAAACAATGAACATTTATAGCCCAAAATTGTTAATTTTCTTGGGAAAATTTACCCATCGTCAAAGAAGAGTCGAATTATTCGTTCTCTGAACGGATTTCTTGAAAGAACTGATAATCTCTCAAAATCTTCGCGACTTAGATAATGGTTAAAACGTTAAAATTAATCATTTCATATATTCTAAAACATTGATACTGGATCGGCTTATGTTGTACTCACCATAAATTTCCAGCTGATCTTTTATCCAGATTTCTAAATCTCATGTACAGCCTTAAGACGAGTGCTTTGGTAACTAATAAAAATGGCTTAATGAAAATTTTACTTTCACATGCGAATAAAATCAGTACCAACATCCAGTTTCCTTGCAAAGTCTTGACAAATCATCGTTGGTTATCGGCAGTGATCCTGTGAGACCCATTTTGGACAACTATGGAAGAAATAATACATACACCTTTTGCTTTTAAAGCAAAAAGAATTAACATCTGCTTATAATTCAGTTCAAATTTAATGCGGTTGTAGCATCCGACTGGAACCGTTTTCAAATGCTACATTGAGTAGAGGAATTGCTAAATGCAAATTTGAATAAATCAGGCTCATTTGGGATTTGGTGGTGAACTACATAGTAAATGGGTTGAACAAACCGGACTTCATAAAAATTGCTTTAGTTTACTTATTAAGATTTAAGGGAAATCAGTAATAACTTACTCCAAAAACGAAAATTGGAATCAGCAAAGTTATTTAGAATCGCTTTAGAAATTCGCATATTATAGCAAAATCTCCTCAGGGCAGTCCCGAAAAGGAAATGATTTTTCGACGGATTTAAACTGTGCTAAATTCCTTAAATATTGTAATAGATAACTTCTTTTGCTCACTGCATTACCTCCCATTGAATCCCACGTAGAAACAAATAAACCACCTCGTCACACTTTATTATTACTTTTATTATAACTACTTTACGCATTTATAAGAAACCAGATACAGAAAATCCATACTTTTTCGTGCCAAACTTTAAAAGAAAATCATTCCAAATTTGATTTTATTCTTTAGCAATGAATACAACAACTTGATCAACTTTTTCACAATTAAGACCATTATCAACCAAATCTTCAAAACTGATGACTTTGGTAATTGGGGATTCTAGCATTTGTGACTCTAATTTGCTCACCAAATCTCTGGCAATGTCTGCATGAATGTTAAGGAACTTGGAGTTGGACATAAAATGTAATTTCACTTAAAATTGTTTAATTCAAATAGACAAAAGTAATCTCAAAAGGATACGAAGGAATTTTCCCTGCGATGTAGGAGCCAAACTCCAAAGATGTTCAAAGAGGAAATTCACCGAAGCACCAAGCAGGAACAGCTGCAATGAATCTGCAGGATCGATCTATGTTGATGACAAAGTTTTCAGTTATTGTACAATGAATATTGATGATGTCTCTGCTTCAGAATACTTAATTTTTTTATACTTGATTACAGAATACTTGATCAATACTTATATTGACATTTTGAAATTTATGCTTATAAATTATGCAAAAGTTTATTTTTCCTGCAAAAAATTTCTAACCATTCCTAGAAATATGAGTTTATGATATAAAATATATTGTACCTGTAGCAATGGATTGCTTGTGATCCATCGGCCATTAGGTGCCAGGCAGGATATTATTTCATGCTTCAATGGCTTCCACAATGATGCATCATCTTTTGCTGCAAGAGAGTCCTCCTCATTTGAAAACAATTTCACTGAAAAGGATGAATCTAGCTCAAAAGGCAAAATAGAAAAATATGTGAAGGGGAAAATAAGCAGGTAATTAATGTCTTAGTGACAACATGCACCTAGAATGAAAATGGTTTGGTATATTGGCCAAATATTATTGGTTACTCAGTTTTAATCACAACAAGGGTATTCTTGATACATAAGAGATAATAATAATAACCCTAATGCTATCCTAATAAAGGAATAAAGTTGTGTTCTGAGCCTACAAATCCTCATAATTTAACCAGTCTTATGAGTAATGACTTTAACTAGAATGGGAGAAATTTTGTTTATAAAAGTTGATGTGGATATTTGTGAGGAAACATCCTCTTTGGAATAATCCACCTCCATTATTTTTCATCAACAACAAGGCAAGTTCACACTTATTTAGTCAGAAATAATAAAACTAAATTAGCAAATGTGATGTTTCTTTGGCTTAATGCACATTTAGTTCAAAACTGAAATCAAATTCCACATGTTGCTACAGCAGCTCCCCTTTTAGCTAGTTTCTCAGTAAAAAAAAGTAGAAAAAATGGTAAAACTCCTTCATTCCCACCTCCATTATCAATGATTACATTTGCACCAAATCCACCTGTCTCCTTTATAACGATGCTAGATAAGTTGCCTGATAAAGTTTCCACCTCGATAATGTGATCTGAATGAATTTAGAGAATGTTGATGATTCATTTGTGAAGTAAATTTGGAAGTTGAAAAGGGAATTTCAACCAGGAGGATGAGACAGATTTTCAAGGTAGAGCTTGTCATGTTTTGATGCCACAGCCAAAACCTAAAATTAAATACTAAAGTTTTGCACCAAAATATCTATAAAATCAAATTTAGCACAGCAATGAAAACCCTTCCAAAAAATAATAGCTTACAAATCACAGCAGAAAACCTGCAATGAAATTCCAAGAGTAAAGTACCTTTGCCCCCCATATTTTAGATAACTGTACACACAGACATCCGGTAGCTGATGCAGCATCAAGAATGAGAATGGTATCAAAAATGCTGATCCTGGCAAGATATTGTAAAGCATAGAAGGCTTTCATACCAGCTCCAACGGTAGCAACAACTTGCACCAAATCTACATTTCTCGGAATTACAACTGCAAACATAAAACCAATTCTAAATCAATTAAATGTGCAAGTTGGCATAGATGAATACTGTCTTGCATGTTATGTTAGCTGTAACCACGTGCAACTATATTTAAATATATGGTTGGTATCAAGTATATTTATGCTCAACAAATCCTACTTATGAGATTGTTTACATATGCAATTCATTATTAAATTTTTTCTTAAATAATACTTAGATTGAAACAATTGACATTTGGACAGGCAAGATAAGTACCTGCATCAAAATCATTCACGATGCAATAAATCGCACAACCGCTTCTGGTTGAATCCAAAGGTATAAAACCTAAAATATCAATCACATTAGAACTATGCCTTATCAAAATGTTACACACCTACCAACAACAATATCTTTTGTTTTTATGGATGTAACACTATTCCCTATGTCAATTACTTCACCAATGATGCACGAGGATGGTGAAAGAGCAAAATTCTGAACTTTTGAAAGCAAATCTATCATGACATCCTAAAAATGATATTTTAAAAGATAACCATTTAAAATTTACCATTTGGCAATTATGGTTATTTTGATCACTTCAAAAACCTAACTAAAAAGTAGTGATCTTACATGAGGAATGTGGTAAATATTGCAAGCAAAAACCTTCACCAGAATTTCATGAGCATTGATTTCATGCTCCTGTGGGACCAAAATAAATTTCATGAAATCAATTTAATGTATAAGTGATCTCCAAATCAAGTGACTATATTTCCCTATATGTAAATTTAACGCTGAGGTATAAATAATGGCACAAATTTAGAGTCCGTAATGCCGCCATTCACGTAATATTCAAACCTCGCAACAGGAGGATACGTAACCGCGGCATCCCGCTTCGTAACTAGCGTATACCGCTCTGTTTTTAATCATGTTCGCAGGAACTCCCAAATCAAATGGATCACATGGCTTCACTTCTGCCTAAATAGCTCACGTTTGGAATGCTAAAGTTTGAAATAAAAAATTTACTAAAATTTAATCCCATAATTTCACTTTTTTGAAAAATCAAAACAGCCCTGTTTCGAAAAGTGAAAACATCAGTGAGTTACCTAAAAAAAAGTAAGTATTAATTTTAGTTACAGTTACCTCCCAAAATAAAGTAGGGGAAGCCAGGCTATCTGCACCACTGGTTAAAAGCACCATAGGAGAGGAATAAAATTTTAATGTAAATACTTTATTCTCCACTACTGAAAAATATCAAGCTGAAAACTTGCCGAATTAGCAAATGGATGTCATAATTTCGGTAAATGTTTTATCCAAACCTTTCGATTTTGAGGAGAGAAGGTGTGGATAATCCAAAACGCCGAGGGCTTGTTTGAAAATCGTGTCGTTGACCGCAGCCTTTGCTGGGCCTTATTGTTATTGAGATTGAGACAGTGAGCGTTAACCACCGACACAATAGCAGGTGCATCAAAACGAGGTCAAATAAAAGATGTGAGCTAGAGAGACCTTTTTTCCAATTCACGATTTTCCCGAGATATCGCCTTCATTTGGTGAATTCAGGCCAATAATAGCTCCCGGTTAAGCTTAGCCATTCTTGCCCTTACCACGGAAATTCTACCAAGTAGAACTAACAAAGTTCTTTTGACAATTATTCAGTAAGTTTAACTAATAAGATTAACTGAATGCTTTTAGAAACTATTTTCTAAAATAAACAATGGTCCACCATTTAGTTTTTCCCTCCAGCCACTTATCGTACAGTTTGGTAAGAAAAACAGTTCCCATTTAGCCACAACCTTTTAGAAAGTGCATAAATTCCAACATGTGTTTATATTATATCAGCTTTTTATCTTCACAAAAATCACAAAAGCAACTACAAAAGGTCAGATTAAAAAAATCACAATCACCGTTATTTGTCGGTGGCATTCATAAAAACATGCGGATTCCAATTTAGCTTTTCCTCTACGACCTGGATATGTTGCTGATGTTTTAGGTTATCATGCATTTCTTTAACTTTTCCTTTGTTGATCATGATCACATAGCTACATTCAAAGTAATGCATTAGGGTTTATATTTATAAATAGAAGCATGAAAATTATAAGAAACATGCCTATCCTTTGACTGGCCAATCATATTAAGAGTTGCCAGAGTCGTGATAATATCTTCCGGAGCAATTCCCGAGTTCCTGCTGATGTCTGCATTTTCAATTGAACATTTAAGTCTCGATTTTGTGAATAAAAGTGGTTAGCCAAAAAAAACTTAACCATCGACTGATATCTCTCCGTCATCACCATGCTGCTGTAGATATTGAATTATTACACTTTTCCAGTATGAAAAGTAGCTTAGTTTGCCAAGATCAGACAAAGGTTTTTCAGGAGTTCCAGGAAGTCCCTCCTTCCTTGATAGCAAGTAACCTAGATGCATAAAATAAAAACTAGACTCATAGACTTGATTCCCAGATATATCTGAATGCACTAAAAGTACTCACTAAACTCTATCAAAAATCGGCCATAGCCTTGCCTCTGATATTGAGGCAAAGTCATAAGACAGGACAAGTTGAATTTTTGTTGGCAATATTTTTCTTTTGAGAAATATCCAACAATGTGGCATCCTCTACTGTCATTTATAGTAAGGACATAGAATAAAAATGGTTCAACATCATGATAAAGGGTTTTATGCTGTAAATATAATTTGGCTAGCAGGCAGAGATTTTGACAAAAAGATTTGTTGACATTGCCATCAACTTGGAAAACTGATAAATTTCCTTCTCGATAGATTTCGTCTCCAGGGGGTTGATGGACTTGACATTTACTCTGCATACAGATGTTACATTGAATTCAATGGATTCATTTGAAAAAGCTCCACTATTTCATGGCTATCAATATTTTTAATTGATATATTTGTAATAGCAAATCAATTTTAGAAAACAGACCAAGTGTGAAGATAAAGTTTCTTGAGATTTCAAGTATTTTAGACAAAACTCACAGATATACAACTTGCAGATGCTGAAATTGAACAAATGTTTGCTTAGGCATGCTCATTTTTAAATTTAAAAAAAAATTAGAATAAAACTTGGTGTATTCATTTGGATATGGAGAGGAAAACCACGTTGCCACCTCATATTGTCCAATTTCAATAAAAGATGGCCATATTGTTGCATCTTTCTCTCCTGGTTTGTCTTGCTGATCCAGAAACTATATATCATAAGTTCTTCCAATTAACTATGAAACTACATCAGTGACATTTAAGTTCAAGAACCAACTTTGTGAGCTCTCCTTAGGGCTTTCTTAAAAAGAGCACAATCTTCTTCGGGAAATACATCCATGTTCCCACATTTCTTTACTACATCAAAATTTTTGTCAGAATAATCTTTTGATCCTGCAAAATGTATATTCATATCTGCAAAAGTATATCTAGATAAACAATAATAATACCAATAGTGATACTAAAAATAATATCCCTGATGAGCATAGGCATACTTTTTGAAAATGTCTTGTTTTGAGAGGTTGGCTCACCAACATTTTGCAATGGCAAGTTTTTTCTCAAATGTCTGACATGAAGAAATTTGCTTGGTTCTCTTTTATTGCTTCGATAAACATTGTCTCTATAGAAGTGAAGGCTTTTCCTCTGCCTCATACCATGTGTTGTGTAGAGATGAGATAAACCATCATGAAGTCCATTCAATAGCCTACATTTCTGTGAATTATTAATTTTCAAAGAATTTTTGAGGCAATTGTTCCTAATTTTGTCCTTTTTTGGATGCTTTTTAAAAGTTTTATCCATGACCAGATATGCATTTTCCATGCAATCATTAAAACCAGATCTGACAGACTCATTATCTAAACAGGGGTCCTAGAAAGTTTAATTTTAATTTAGTTATAAACTTGCTTTACACTCACATTACTATCAATTCAACATCCTTATTTATTTTATCAATAAATTTTCCCTAATGCAACATAGCTCACATTTTTAATTGCACTGAATGTAGAAGGTCCACAGGTTGCTCTCCTTTTTAAATTCTTGGTTTTGAAGAAATCAGTCAATCCATCAACAAGCATTTCAGCCCTATCTCCCCGAAGACCTCGTTTAATAAGCTTCGTAACCTTTGATGCTTTTTGTGCCCTATTTGACCTGCTTCTCGAGGATGATCCAGTAATGGTTCTTTTGGTGGAATTCGTTGAAAAGTATTTTGACAAGCCATCCTGAAGAGACTTAAGCCTCTTAATTTTGGAGATGTGCTTTCTTTGGTGACTGTTATCAGAAGATGGCATTGAAAATGTATATATAACCTTCCGGCTTTTTGGCAGAATCTAAAAACGCGGCATAATACGAAATCAAAATACAGCAAAATAATAAGCGCATCTCAGTTTCGAAACCACAAATTGAACCGCATTCTCGAAACAAATAGCTAATGAAAACTAACATTACATTCCACCAGTTAGGTAAAGTGAACAAAACCTCCGGCTGAGTGTTGACACGGTTTCGAGTTTACTATATATTCATGAGGGGAGGAGCTGTACGTTGAAACATAAAGTGATGTGCACAAATGATCGTGAAATTTATTAGGGCAGCGGAAATTAATTGATTTTTTAATGAATGTTATATATTAATTACACAGTAAAACAAGTTGTAGATATCTTTTCATCAACTTTTACTTTTATAGAGTAGCACTTGACGCTGATTTCTGTAAATTTTGTTGATTGAAATGGCTGCTCGTGGTCCAGATCCGGCCCCACAAAGGGTATGAAATGTACCGCAAAGCTATTGGGACTAAAATAATTCTTATTAATACTTACAAAATATGTATTGTGAATTACCCTTTTAGTCATGAACTGCCTTTAACTTGTTACATTGACGAACAGCAACTATTAGATATCTATAGCGACTGTCATAAATCAACTTCATGCGAAAGCCTAAGTAGCTGGTCTACCCTTGTGAACTATCTTCTTGAAAAGAAAGCAAACAAAGGGGAAAAAGATTCTCAATAAAAGATTGGAATAAAAGATACCAACCCAAACTGTAATCGAATAAGGCATCAGCCCTTAAATGTCTTCAAGAAATCAGAAACGCGATAGTCTATTTATGAACTCCATAGAAATCCGTCTACCTGATGGATATAAATCGTTTATAATCCATTACTCATAATGAGACAATTTCAAAACTTTGGGAAGGTTTAGACATAGAGATGACAAGATTTATTATAAAGATTATAATTTATATGATGAAAAGAAAAGCAAATATTACAATTCCAGACATTGGTCTCTTTAGTATTCATCTCACGGGCGACTTTCCATAGAAACGATACGATGGGGCAAGACGCCGTTACTACCCATTACTTAGAAATTTCCCTAAAGTATATTTCGTACGCAAAGATTATGTTGCCATTTGACCACTTTTTTGAGTATTTGATCCTTTGTCTATTATTTTGTACTCCTAAACTGAGAAGGTCTTCTCTCAGTTGCTGTCATTTCCTTATACCCGGTTACTTACATGAATTGCATATCAAGCAAATTGGTTCAGTAGTGTGGAGCACTTTTTTACGACACGGGGTTAGGGTTAGGCGACACGGCGAGACAACTGGCAAACAAAATCTTCGTAATTAAACATTAAACCAGTTGATAAACTACCTTTAACAGTTATTTTTTTGCTTAATTCGTATTTAATTCTTAGTTATTTATTGTGTTATTAAGTGAACCTCCTCAGCTACTGTTTCAAAAACAGATGAATTTGATGAAAAAATGGAATAATTAATCCACATAAATAACTTTAATTCTGGACAACTATCTTTCTGAAAATCTAGAGAAAGAGAAGTTTTTCAAATTTGCCCGCCAAGAATGTCTCAACAACATCTTGCAACAAAATCACCTTTCATTTGGTTATAATTTGAAAGCTCTGATGCTTTTTATTTAAATTAAAAAACAATTGCGTCAAAATATATTATTTAATACATAAAAATCTAATCGAAGTCGTTAACCGTAACCGTTTTAATGTTGTTTCACTCTGCCTCCTTAATGGGGAGGGCTTGTATGACTTATTCAACATGCTATTTGTGGTTTCATTTTTTGAGATGGAGAATTTTTACTAAAGACAAATTTGGAGGCAAGATACAAAAGTTAAACATGGGCCACAATGATTTTACTTTACTCCGCGCGGCAACAAAATGTGAAAAATGTAAAAAGAGTGGCCCCGCTCTTCTCTGCCTGTTCCAAAATAATGAAAGAGCTCTGTAAATTCAAAAATAAAAAAATTGTTTTCAAAATGGGTTTTTTTCTTACATCGTTCTATAATAAACTCGCGTCTGATTTGCATATCCGGGGTGGAGACGGCTTTATTACTGAAAATAAACCTCTATCCATGAAAATAAATTTCAATATTTTTTTCAAATACTCTCTTTCAGCTCAATTTTCCTATAAAATTTTGATATGGTTTTTAGATTGATCATCAAATTTATTTCTCTTTCATGTGTCATCAAATGAATGAAATAACTTGTAATCTAACCAATTTCAATTGATATCTTTTTTAAAAGTAGACATTAAAACTCTCCTTAAAACCACCTGACTTTAGTGAATCATATTAACGATCCATGACTTGGTGAATTGGGTTTTCCTTTAAATAAATATCTGGCCTTTAATCTGACAGGTACGAGCTCTAAAGCTACCAACTGCGCATTATAATCCGTGCGTGTTTTGTACTCAACGACGTTGAAATTTATTATTGCTTGAAGGTGCTAGGATGTACTAATTTAAATAGAAATTTGCTAATTAGTTAAATTTGGCCATGTATTTAATTGTTGAGATAAAATAAATTCGGAGATAGTAATATTAGTTTCGAAGGTTTTTTTAAGAATCTTTGCACACAATTACATCTATCGTAGATAATTTTCTACGCCCATTGGACATTGCGCCTAAACTTGGCGGACGTATTTTTTAGTACTTCTCATGCCAGATAGGCAAATGGCATCTACTGTGGCTACATTGACCACAGTTGATGTCTACGAGTTGGCTTCTGGGATCGGAAATCAGTTTGAAAAGATGATCGACACACTTGGTACGGAGTCTATCACCGGTTTGATGCCCATGGTGATCAGAGCCCTGGAGTATTTAGAAGAACTCACCCAGCGTTCAGAAAATGAAAATGCTGAAATGTGTGACTTGAAATTCACTGTTGAGAGGCTTCAAGCTGAGAAAAAGCTGAAAGCTGAAGAAAAACTAAAGTTCGAAAAAGTAAAAGCTTTTAATTTATTAAACTGTTAAACGGTGTTAATCTGTAACTAAAACTTAAAGTTTAAGTTAAATAATTTTACATTTTATATTTGATTCATTGGAAAATCAAAAGATTTACATTTAGAGGCTTCATGACAGTGACTGTATGTTAATTGGACAATGGTCTGTTTATCTAAGCAAATCACAAATTTGTTTTTGAAACAAGTTTTAAATGAGAATAAAGCTAATCATTCACCGATTTGTGATAGATCCTTTTAAGCATATTTCAAGCGGGCAAATCTTGCCGAGGGCTCTCTCAAAGCCAATCCATGTTATTAGAAGTGATGTTTATGTAGCTTTAGTAGACTGTGCTCTATTCATTATTTTGATTGTTTTGAATTTCATTGTTGTTGGTGAGATGGAATTCATATGTGTTGCTTATCAAAACTTTTTTAGGTGTCTTTCAGTCATCATTAAATTCAAATTATGATTAATATTTACCTAAAGACTTTTATAACATTTACAATTTTTTTAGGAATTGGAGCAGATTGAGGATAATTGGAGGATGGAAGCTCACTCGCACAGGGAAATGATCGCGAAACTCCAGGAAGAAAATCATAGGTTGAATTCCATTATTCAACAACACAAGATCAAGGAGATCAACAACATTGAGCGTATGTTTTGATAGGCTTGTGTTTGTTTTTGATGTAAATTTACTTTGTTTTTTTTTTAACAAATGGTACGTTTATTAACCCAAGACCATCACAAACCATCATAAAACGAGCATCCATGTAAATAAAAGGAAACAGTTTCTGAGTTTAGTCGAACAATCAATCAATCTTAAAAATTCACTTCAGGGGTGAACTTTCACCTTTCAACCCTCGCAGTTCAATTCCGTGACCTGCCCTTTTTGCGTTTTTCTTTTGTCTATGCTTTGTTTATAATTTATGACTTAAAGAGCAGCTTAATCATCAATTTGTCATCCAAAATTGATCCTAATAAATACTCATTGGAACCAAATTAATTTTTTAGTAATTGATGAATACAATGGCCTTCAAGAAGAAATAGAAAGGTTAAAGGTCATAATCTCAAAGCAACGGGAGGAACTCAAAAGTTTGGACAAAAATCTGGACCAACAAACGACAAATGCCGAAATGGTTTGTTTGTATTTAATGGTATTTAATGGAATTATCAAATTAAATAGATCAAATTTTGAAGAGTGAGTGACTTGTGGCACACTTAATTAATAAGTTGTTATAATACTTGTATTATGATTTCGTGCAATTTTGTATTTCATCTCATATAAACGATTCGATATGAATATTTACCTGACTGAATGAACTCCAAATAAATGCAGTTGAGACAAATTTGATTTGATTTAGTTTTGAATTATTGTATTTATTTTAATATTATATTTTATTATTATTATTATTTATTATATTATTATTTTATTTTATTAAATTATTTGAATTTAAGCTTAACAACATTGTCCCTTATATTATATTGCATCACAGCTGGAAACCAGAGTGAAGCAACTGTGCAGGCAGAACAGCGAGTCAACCAAAAAATCTCATCTGATGGAGAAGGTGGCACACAACATGATCTTTGAAAAGTCGAGCATTCAGTCTCAACTGAACGACCGGGATCGACAGATTGCTTTCCTCCTCGAAAAAGTCAAAAGACTTGAAACTTTCAGTCAGGATGACATCTCCATTGAAGAGGTTTTTGAGTAATTAGTTGTTATATTTTAAAGAATTATTAATTAATAACATGGCATTTGTTTCACGAATGAATGCAGACAGTATTAAACAATTATTTTAAAACTATTTTACTTGGTTTTTAAATTTATATTTCTTCTACAACCTTCTAGCAGTGTTAAAATGTTTGTATTTGTTGTGTATTTTGCTTTAAATTTTGGAAACTCGTGGGGAACGAATCGCTGCCGTGGTCACGTTGTCGTCTGCAACATCTTTTGTTGATGTTTTGTTGTCGGTCATTGGTTCTTCACCTTCAACTCAACAGCAGAAACGTTTCTTCGGTCACCAGGAAATCGTGAAGCAACGAGACGAGCTGAGGACAAAAGTTCAAGCACTCGAGGAGGAGTTGGCTCTCTTCAAACATTCAAACAGGTTCGAACATAAAGTTCACGGACTTATTTTATCTCGTGAATAATTAAGAAAAATCATTTTATTCCTTATAATTTCATTATTTCAACACATCCTATATCAAGCCATCCAATCTCATTAAAGGTTTTATTTGAATATACCATAAAATTCATTGAAAACATTTTGAAATGAAAAATGGAAGTTAAACTATTCTTGGTTCTTTAAAGAAGGGATGTGCATTATGGTCAGATCCTTTACAAAATATTAGTGCTCTTTTAATTTATTATATTGTTTCTTATATTTAACCATCATTTTATGACATTATTAAGTTTAATAGATAGATACAAGTACATTGAATATTTCATGAAATAAGTAAGGATAACTAATAACATGTATTATGGTACTAATCATTAAGTAGAAACAAACTTAACATTTCACATCAAACATTTGTCACATTTCTACAAAATATTAAACTTGAATTTTATTGGATTTCGTGAATATTTTACTTAATCAAAAGATGATGGTTTTGTCTTGTCTGGTATGAATGACAAATGTAACTCAAGCAATGTTCAAAGTCTCTTGTCTTCAGGGCATACAATCTGCCTTTTAATTCTGCTAATTACTGAGAAACTGCTTTTGCAGATGTATGAAACATTGAAGTTTAAAATAATTCGTGAACCACGAGATAGTTCAGGGCATAAATTATTAAGAAAATTGATGGCAATTTCAGGATCTTCGAGAGCCTTTTCACACGGGTCACAATTGGGATTTAAATGCATCAAAATAATACATTGTGATCTTTTAATATTTTAAAATAATACTTTATAATAAATAATACTTTTTAATGTATCGAAATGTTACGGATGTTTCTTTAAAAACTCACGCAGGGAGACAGAAGTCGAAACGCAGGAAGTCGCAAACCTCGACGACGACCACGACCCCGACGCACCCGTCCAAGGACCCATCAACAGGGAACCAGACGAGAAATTGTATCCCGACAAGTTCAAGAGGCAGTCGGGGATTAAGAAATTGTTGGTTCTAATTTCTGTTTATTATTGAAACCTAATTGTTTAATAATAATTGATATATATATATATAAATAATTATATATATAAATTAATCACACTAAAACTCAATAATTCATTGTTAACATTGCCGGTTAATTTTATTGACTCTATCAATGGATGCTATTATTTCAGTCATTTCAAAGCATTGATTTGAGAGAACTTAAATGAATTCATAGAACTTAAATGTTGGGGACGTTTATTTTTAATCCAACGACCACTTAATACTAAGTGGATCGGTAATGAGTTAATTGAAAACTCACGAGATGATCGCTTCAGTTTTCTTTCCAGATTAAGCACTAGATTAAAACCCTTAATTAGACTTAAAAGACATTTATTTGAGGCTATAATTGGACTCTAATTACTCTAACAGCACTCTGCTGTTATACTTTTTTAACCATTTATGTACTTCACCTGAATGATGACTCCATATTAGTAAGTTCTTAATAACAATCCTGTGTTACCTGAAAGACATGGAACCTAAACAAGATGAATTGAAGAAAATTTGAAAGTTTGGTTGTTGAGATTTTGGAATCTTAGTAAACATTGTTTCAGTTTAAGCTTATTAAGTATCACTTATTATCTAAGCTAAGTTTCTATTTGCATTCACCTGTTGAAATGGTTAAAATGAAGCAACTGAGTTTGTTCTGAAGGAGGATTAATATTCTGTTGGAGCAATCAATTACTTTAAAATGACATTCATGTGCCATACAGGAAAACCCTTTCATTAGAACGATTTGCTATTAGACGGACCATTAATAGCAAGTTATAAGCTGGACGAGGTGTATTGGTAGGAGATAAAAAGATATCTTAAGAGATCAGAATTAAAGAAGATTTTTATATTTCCATTTCTAGGATTTGTTATTAAGTTATGCTGTGATGTTACAGGTTTAATCACTTCCTCGTGAAGTTGGAGATCAAGGTTTAGCTGTGCATGTTGAATGCATGTCAATCATTTTAATGTTTTTTTTTTAGAATTATTCAAGATTTGCACATTTTTTACATCCATTTGTTTTTTTTGTCTGATTTTCAGTTTTAAAAACTTGTTATCTCCAAAACGCTCCCCCGGTCTGATGATTCCTCTAAGGGATCCCCTCCAAAACTCGAACTCCGCCTCTTCCGGTGCTATTTATAGAAGATCCAGCCTCCATTCGTCCAGTCTGTCTCTGCTTTCTTCTCAGAAGTGTCACCCGTTTTAAGATCATACTCAATGAAGAGACTTATTTTTACATCCCAGTATTCAATGCTTGTGAAATGCCATGTACTGAATGATTACCGCTTTGTACTTGCAGCATGATAATCTCATCGTGTATCTTTTTTTGTTATTTGTTAGAGACGATTTTTTATTTATTTCTTAAAGAAATTATTTAAATTAGAGCAACTGTTCAGTCAGGAAGTGTTCAGTTAATTTTTATTTTGTAAATTGGAAAATCTTGTTTGACAGTCAATCACTGATGGATTCTGAACATTCCTTTGATATTGACAGTAATTTCATAAGATAATCATTTTTTTATTGTAAATTTTGACAACCAATAATGAATAAAAGGCACATCTCAGTGCTAGAAGTCAGTTTTTCTGTTGTGTTGTGCTGACACGGTTTCATTGTTTATTCCCAAGCTGATTAAGAGTAAAGTCAATACTTTTTTTAAATCTTTTGGATAGATTTAGCAATCAAAGCAAAGAAACGAGCAATAAGCTTGACAGGTAGGTAAGTAAATGTCTCATGGACCAGATCTTAAGGAAGC
Organism: Hirudinaria manillensis; assembly: GCA_034509925.1. Lineage (NCBI taxonomy): Eukaryota > Metazoa > Annelida > Clitellata > Hirudinida > Hirudinidae > Hirudinaria > Hirudinaria manillensis. Next base: position 5,682,911 of record CM067531.1, on the reverse strand, counting down.
GAAGCCTCTGCTGACCCAAAGATATCAATTATTTAACAAAGTCCCGTCAAAATGATTAATTAATCAGCGAACTAAATATAATTTAAAAGATATTTTAACAAATATAATAAAGTGAAAGGATTCATTTTAACATTTCATTGGTGAATTAATATTAAATGAGAATAATTTAATCCTTCAGCCCAATATTATTATCCTTAGCTTCGTTAAATTGCATGCCTGGTGTACATTCAGGGTGGTTGCGTGTTGTTAAGGACATGGGTGAATATGACTTGCATGTACTCATGTATTATGCATTAATGTCAAAATTCTGACAAGACATTGCCGTCATGAAATCTGCTGATATCAGTTTGATGGTCTTTAGTGAAGTAAAATATGTTTGAAATATTTGGTACGTTATATTTCTATTATTATTATTTTTTTATATTAAATAGTATAAATAAATAATATAAAGAGAATAAAGATTAGTGCATGTATAATGCAAACAATAAAAGTATGGGTGTAGTTAGACTTAATGTACTAATTTAACTGTAATTTAGTTGTTTATTCTCGCTTTGAGGTTGACCTGGTTTTGAGTTTTGAGAAAATAAGGGCATCCCTTGAGGTCAAAATATCGTTTAAAAATTATTCGTAAATGTCAAAATGAAATGTGAAAGCAGCTACCTTCCTTAACGACCACAAAACATCATTTGGAAATAATAATAATGATAATAATAATAATAATAATAATAATAATAACAATAAAGTTTCTTTATTTAATAGCCATAAAGTTTACAAAATTCTTTTTCTTAATCTCGCTACGCGAATTCATCGTTGCCATTTTAAACTCTGTTCAATTATGAACGGGGGAATACGTTTAAATACTATCTTGCCAAAGAAATATTACGTTGCCTCTCGATAAACTTTGAAATTGGTCGAAATGCGAGACAAATTAAGGTGGGTAAGGGAACAATTTTGTCTCAGGTGATTAACTATGAGGTTGAAAGATAATTTTTCTTTCGTGGTATAAGCGATGGCAATCTTTTACTTTGCTTGGGGGTTACTTAAGTTATCTGACAATCATTTGGTTCTACGTAAATGGAGTGGTACATTTAGTATACGTAGTCACTTGAGAAGCAAACTGTCTGAGGTAGTGGACAGTTGATTCTATGGCTTCACCATATGGAAAGAAAGGTTGGCTATATATGCTACATATAGCTATTATATATACTAGAAAACTGGTATGGTACACTGTACAATAGCATACTGCTTGTTTTTTTTTTCTGAGCCTCGATTAGGGCATTTTCTAAAAATCTTACTCTATCCAAGTAATTTATCAAATAATTAGAACCAATAACATATTATAATTTATGAGCGTCCGGTTCTAGGATGACTGAAAATTACTTAACCTAGGGAAGCACTGGAGTTGTAATAATTGTTAAATCAAAATGACTACTTGTGATGTCGACAATCAATTATGTTTTCTGATGGACTTGGCATCAAGGCATCAAAATAAATCTAGTAACCAAGCGTTTTAATAATGCTGGATACCATGTATCTCAAAGTCAAGTTGGTTTTGCCAAGAGTTATTCTTTTATTTAAAAAAATATTCAAAACATGGGGTCAACAAGTGCCTGTGCCTTCATAAGCTTCTTTCGAACGATAAATGATGATGGATGATCAGTCGACAATGACTTCCTCGGGAAGAATGATTTGAGTTTGTTGTGCCAAAAGTGCTTTCAAGGGTTTGGTTTTGAACTTATAAATAATCAATTTAAAAAATACAAAAACTAAAATGTGGACAACGATGAATCCACACCTGAGTCAAACGACATCAACGACATAAAGGGATGTCAGAAACCTGTCAAAGCTTCTAAAAGAAAGCAACCAACACAAATTTGGTGATCGAATTGCAGTACTTTCCAAAATGTGGAGAATTGAAACAAATTCTTATGTTTTTTTTCCAAGCATAAATTGAATAAATTCCTTGTAATTTCATGGAATGTTTAACGTCAAACATTGTTTCAATGCTACCACTACGAGAATCACATGTTCTTATCTCTGCAAATGGTTTATATATTTGAAATCACCACAAATTGATTGAGAACTTATGTTGGATACCAAGACGTCCGCAAAAACAATTTTTTGTTGTCCCAGTTTTTTACTAATCAACGGAATCGCGCTGCCGAAATCCTTGCTATGGTGTGGCAAATTTAAGAAAGAAAGAAAACGACGAAAGAGGAACAAAGGCGATTTGACAATGGATGCGTCATTTGGTAGTTTAAACTTTTGCTTCCAAATCTTCAACAAAACCTTGTTCTTGGATTAAATTTTCAACATTTCAACATTTTTTCAACATTCCAGCATTCCAACATTCCATTGAATAGGAATTTATTCTCGGGGATCAACATTCTGAACACGCGCATTGATTTACTGTCGTCACCTTTGAAACGAAATAAATAGAAAAATTAAGCGCTTGTGGGATATTCCTTAAGCCAAATCGTTTCTGAAAAGTTATGCAACGAACTTTAAATAACAAACAGCTATCCTTGCCTTCCATTATCTTGTTATTCCTCATTAGTGCAGCTGGAGTTTCGCTTCATCTTGGAGTTCATGTTGACGGGTTAATACGTTTATATTACAAATATATTATACGTTTATATTATAAGAATGTTTAAAGTTGAAGAACTTCAAAGAAATTAAAATTATTATGGTCTCATCACAAAGCAAAAGATTGACATTAAATTAATGCAAAATTAAATAAAATAAAATAAATAATGCATCAACAAAGTTAATTTGCGGATGGTGCTTTCAAGAGAACCCTTTCAAGAGAAACAGCAAAATGACTCAATAACTATTGTCGTTGGCGAATGTTAATGCAGAATAAGTTTCAGAATTTAATTTTAAAAAATCTAAAATAATTTAATTATAAAAAATTATAATCTGCTGGGATGAGTTTTGCGATTCGAGACAAATGGCATGCACCGAAAATTGGATTTTTAGGCAGATTGAGTTTTTAAATGTTGACTTTGTTGATAGGAATTCACTTTTAAAAATTAAAAAAAAAATGGAATTAGAATGAAGCTATTTTGCGGCTTTCCCAATGAAAAATTGCATTCTGTATGTACACGGATTCCAATAAAACTCTGAAAATTTCCTAAAAAGCAAAGGTCAACGGGAGACACAAAAGCCAGGAAAGCAATTTATTTTTATTAGCAACTTCATTGCGCCGATGCTGTTATCGTCTGTGGATATTTTTTTATGACGTCCAAAGAGTAATTTGCAAAACCTTTCAATTTGTGATATGCACTGTGATAAGCCTCTCGATGCAGTTGGCAGCCATGCGAATCCGAAATCCATCTTAGAAGCGAAGGAAAGCTGTAATCAACGCTGAGTAACTCGAGGCATTTAGAATTTTGTCGGCAATTTAAAAAGCGTCAGAATAATCACCATAATCTGGGTTCTCGTTCTAGTGACGAAGCAGGCCTTGTTTATTTGCTATCCATAAATTCCAGTGACAGGAAAACTTGTGTTGATCTGGAATCGCACTGAAGGAATGCACAAGCAGCCCAAAGCATTGTACGATTCTCATAAATTACACTCCCCGGTGCCGAGATGAAAATGTCTTTGAAAAGCTTTAAATCTCTCTGATCGTCCGAATTCCGAGAACTTTCTTGAAAGCCTTCCTAAACTCGACGTTGAAAATGGCGTATAGGAAGGGATTGATGGCCGAGTTGCTGTACCCCAACCAGAAGACGAACGCTTCGATGGAGCGAGGGATTTTACAGGACTGACACAAACCCACGACTAAGTACAGGGTGAAGAAACCGATCCACATCGTGCAGAACGCTCCGATGACCACAGCCATCCTCAACGTGGCCCTCATCTCGCGCCGTTCGTATTTCTTTGCGGAGGTTTTGAGATTTTTTCTTGCTCGACTCCCGCCATAATTCTCTGCTTTTAGTGGCATCTTCATTCTATCCATGATCGATGCCTTTCTCACGCCGTCGCCTTTAAGGATTGAACTCGCCAAAGGATTCAAACCCTCCGTCGTCGCTTCGTTTTCGCTTTGCGGGATCAAATTTCTGCCCGGCACGTGAAGCGAGACTCGATTTAAACGTGGTCGCTGTTCGTGCAGATTCGGAGGAATCAAAAGAACTGCTTGAGCGTCGGAAACGTCCTCGGCCGAGATGGAGTTGTTCGATTGGTCGCTGATGGTGAACACCGCTCCGACGCTCAGATGATTGACTGGACTTTTGTCGCTACAGTTCAGATCCTGAAAATTCCGTTCACCAGATTCTTGCTGGTCTTCGGCGAGGTGGCAGAAAATTTGGGGAAATTCTTGACCGGGGACTTTGAATCCCAAATCTCCTCGGAGATTTTTTATCGGTTTGCAATCGTCGGCAGCCGTCATGGCGGAGTAATTGTCGCTTCTCTTCCTGATGAATTTCAGTCTCTTCTTGAGAACGAAGACTACTTGCAGATAGAGGGCGAGAGTCAAAGCAAATGGAACGTAAAAACTGAAACAAGCCGAATAAACGACGTAGCTCGGAGTTTGGAAAAGTATGCACAAGTACACGGCCGAGAAGTTGTCGTGGATCACGTAGTTTTCCGAGAGATCGTTCCAACCAAAGAGAGGGGGCGTACAGGTTGCTATGGCGACGATCCAAATAGCTGCCACATACAAACAGGCCTGACGACTCGACTTTCGCTCCCGATACCTCGAAATTTCAAGCAGGATTTTAAGGGGAAATAAATAGTTTTTTTAATCATATAAATAAATCATTTTTAAATCAATTTTAATTTTTTTTTTAGATTTGAAAACAATTAAACAACCAAAGGCATCTAATGGCAATATAATGGTATCTAATGGAAAGGGTACCATTCTATTTGTGTAGAACGAAATGCACGACTTCAAATAACTTAAAACGCTTTTTGCCAAAACATTTACAACAAGTCGAGTTCATAATTGGACACCATTATGAAGACCGTTGAAAGGGTCCTACAGGATCGAAATCATTGGATCCAAAGTGTTCTTGAGAACAGAGTTAATGCCTTTCGAATTGGCTTAATGATAATAAATATAAATTCATAACAAATAAATAAATAAACAAAAATAAATAGATGCAGAGATTAAAATCTCATCGAGGCTTTGGACTGACCAGAGCGGGAAAAGGGTGGCCGTGTACCTGTCGAGGGCGATGATGCAAATGTTCCAAATGGATGCCGTGCAGTACAAAACATCGGCCAAAAGCCAAACGTTGCATGCCGCTCTTCCGAATATCCACCTAATAGACAATCAACGATCACTCGAATCATCACTCAAAGTCTCTAATATTATTACTTTACTAATTAATTTATATTTTCTTTAAAAAGAAATTTCAAATTTAATCGAAATATTGAAATTGGCCGATATTGCAAAGTGAACGAACAAAGAGACCTTCCAAGACACTCGTAGATGGCCGAGAAAGGAAGAACCGTGGTCGCCAACAGGAAGTCGCTGACGGCCAAGTTGCCAATCAAAAGGTTCGATACGCTCCTCAGACTTTTAAACCTGCTCAGGGAGATCATTACCAGGACGTTTCCTAGGACGGTGATGATGATGATGGATAACAACGTGAAGCCGACCAGTAGCAGTTGGGGGAGGTGAGGATGATGGAGAGAGAGGATGGTCACATTTGCAGAGCTCTGATTGGCCGGACTAATCATGACCTTCAAGATAACCTTGAACTATTTTCAATCTCGCAATAGCAGTTCCTCCGAGAAAGACGATATATGGTCGCGTGAAATTATTTTGAGATTTCCATGTAATTCGTTTAAAGTGGAATATTTATTATAGTTTTATAGTCATTAAATATTTAATGCGGATTTAATAAATCGATTTAGATGGAAACGAATGTCCTTTGCAATCACTGCCCTAGAAATGACAGAAAAGTTGCTAAAAGTAATTATTAAACAAAATTTGATTAAAAAATTAGTCGGCATCTCAAGACAAGGGTTAAGATCAACATCGTGCTAAGGTCGGGGTTAAAGTAATAAAAAGGGTCAAAGTAATATTGTGCATCACAGAGATTCAAATTCAAATGCAGAACAGGGCCGTTCATCAATTCCTTTAGATTTCAAAACAAAAGTGAAAGCAATAACTTGGATGGATAGGAAAATCAAGGGGAGGAGGAATGTGAGGAGTGGGGGAGTGGTGCCTTTCATCGTTCAAGAGTGATTTCAAAACCCAACTCACGTCTCAAAAACCATTGACAACCAACCCAAACCCGATCAATTTCGGTCCCCATTAAATGTTTTCCTTCTATTTTTTTTCCTTTAAACTTTTGGTTATAAAATGTACGATGGTCGTCATGACGATGAGGACGACGATGACGACGACGACGATGATGGGAGATTAAATGCGATGACGACATGAAAAAGAATAACAAATGAAATCAACTGGACATCAATCGGACGACGAAATGATAATTAATTTATAAATAAATCCATATTTAATTTTAATAATTAATTTATAAATAAATCCATATTTAATTTGAATAATTAACTTATAAATCCGCGGAAAACTATTTGTTCAAACCTTCCTGATAGTTCATTATTGTTGTTATTATTATTATTATTATTATTATTATTATTATTATTATTATTATTATTATTATTATTATTACTATTATTATTATCATTAATAATTCTTTATTTCAAAGATTGTGGAGTGCAGGTATCCGTGCACTCAAATAAAGATTAACGATGTAAACATTTGTAAACAGGGACAACATTTAAAAATACTCATCAGAATTAAATGTTATTATTTGAAATAATTAATTATATTACTGTAATAATATCTTATTATGATTAATTGTACAATAATAATTTTCATAAGTTTATATAATAATGTGAAATATATTATTGTTATTATTATTATTATTATTATTATAATAAAGTAACTTAACTAATAACAGAAAGTTAATTAGTCTCAATCAGTTAACCAATAAAACCATTCGTTGAATATTGATGAACTCCTTAATCAACCAATCAAATGTTTCGAAGATTTTTTCAATTTGTTGGAGTGAAGCTGATTTAAGCATTGAAGTTATAATTTAAATTGGACGCACGACATTTAAATTAAATTAATTAATGAAATTAAACGAAATAAATGAATTTATACTATAATATATTTATAATTATTATAATTATAATATATAATAAAATATATTAATGAAATTAAAGGAATTAAATGAATTTATGAAATCAAGTAATAATTAATAATGAAATAAATAAAATAAATTAATAACTGAAATAAATGTAGTTATGTATTAAATAACGAAATAAATATATTCATGAAATTAAGTGAAATAATTGAATGAAGACGATGAAAATGAAAAACTTAAGTCGTTTGGAAGGAACGTAAAAATTCAAATGACTTTCAAAACCCCGAATTTCTCGTCTCCGTGAAATTGTTTCCAAAAATAGATTTAAAATAAATCCTTTAATTTCAATTATAATTAAAACAAACACCATAATTTCATAATTACCCCAGACGTATTTTAAATTATTTTTATTAATTATTATTAATATTTTATAACGATAAATATTTACGTTTTACTTGCAAAGTAATACTTCACCTTGGTGTTGTTTCATTTTGAAATTAATTTAAGATGTAGCCGTAATTTATCAGAATTTATTTGTAATGTTTGCAATATAAAAAGAAAATTAAGTTAAAAAGGTGAAAAATAATGAAATTTATGGCCCAAGATGGTGGACATCACGTGAGAAGAAATTTTCAGGATGAAATTGCAACATATTCCATCTCATCGATGGATGCTGTTGGTTTCAAATGTTGTTGTTGCTGTTGTTAGTGATGGTTGTTGTTGTCATCGTCATCGTCGTCGTCGTCGTTATTGGCGGTGGTTGTCGTCATTGTTGGAATGTTTACAAATATTTAATAATTATTACAGCGCAAATAATTTAAATTTGTTAAATGTGTTAAATTATGAAATAAACGTTTGTAAAGTATTGTTGTGATGTATTTCTGACATTACATGATCCCGTGCAACAATTGCGTGATTTTATGAAATCATTCCATTACGATGGTCTTAAAAATGATTGCCTGAATGGACAAACAGGTGGTGATTCAATCCAACATAGAACTGACATCATCAGAGAATATAATAATGAAATTTTTCTAATTATTATTATAATTTCACGAAATTATTATGTTATTAAAATGTTATTATTATAATTTCATTATTAAACATTTAAATAAATAGTAATTTGTTTATTATTTTTAAAATGTTTTCATTCATTGTACGTTCATTTCGGCGATTATCATCTATTTAGTTGTTAATATATTTAAAATATAATTTATAAACATCCAATTAAACTATAATTCAACTCACACTTGGTTCATCTCAGCATTTCCAATGGAGTTCATGTTGAAATGTAACACCACCTGCTTGTCCATCACATGCTCTCAGTTTCTATCATTCGTTGAAGTGATATTATATTATATTATATTATATTATATTATATTATATTATATTATATTATATTATATTATATTATATTATATTATATTATATTATATTATATTATATTATATTATATTATATTATATTATATTATATTATATTATATTATATTATATTATATTATATTATATTATATTATATTATATTATATTATATTATATTATATTATATTATATTATATTATATTATATTATATTATATTATATTATATTATATTATAAAATTATATCGAAACACTCACGATGACGAGATAAAAGAGTTCCAAAAGATATCACAACCACGAACTTAGCTGCTTGTAATAATAATAAAAAATTGATACCGGTAATGATTACACGAACCTCCAGAGATTAATTAATAACATTGATAATAATAAAATCCATGATAACAACTAATTGAATATTAATGAACAATATTCATGATCGACACAAAGAGATGCAATTGTTTCTATCGATTCGTATTCCTTTCTCCAAAGTCTCCACCTTTCACGGTCAAAGGAGGCAAAGCATCGGTTCAAGTACTTTGCGCGAAACGTGCACACAGAAGGCTCCATTGTTGTGTGGATCCCATTATTTTTAATCACCATAAAGAAAATTATTATCCGTTGTTATCAGGCTTTCTATTTATTAATGTTAATTGATTTTTAATTGTGATTATTGCCAACAATTAAATGTTTTAATGTTATATTTTGTATTAATAATGGTAAATTATATCTGTTATTCCTCATTCATCATTGAAGTCCTACTCGGTGATGTCATGTGATGTCAGCAATTTTTTAATTTATGAATTTATTGAGAAGTAAAACATGTCTTCAAGATATTATTTTTTCTTTCGCATTTTAAAAACCAGTTTAATTATCATTCATTTATAATTTAATTTATATTTTTAGAATCGCAAGGAACACTCTTAACTTCTGTATTTTCTTTTAAAGGTTTACGAGTTTATTTGTAAACAAAATCCACCTCCACAGATTAAATGTTAGGATTTACAAAGAAGAACAAACAATCAAAACAAAACAAACGATTACATACAAAGCAATAATACAAAGTCAAATAAAACTCAAAGGGTCAGTTTAAAGCACAGACTTCCGCTATCAGATTGACCCCAGAAATAATTATATGTATATGTAATGTTTCATTGTATGTGTAAGTATGTGTAGGAAGTATATATATGTATATGCAATGTTTCATTGTATGTATATATATATATACATATATATTTATAGGAAGCTTTACCAGAAACTGTGCAGTATGATAAATAATACAATGTCTTGCAATAAATGTTGTTTACAAAAATTTTTAAACAATAAATAATATTTATTAAAGGGACAGGATGGCAATTGAATACAAGCTTTGATGGATTGAGGCATTGATGAAGAAAGTCTCGGGCCATAACAATGAATGGAAAATAACTTGAAAGTGGTCTTAGAAAAGGAAGGAGTGCACTCGTGTGTATTGCGGAGAGAGGAAGATGGATTATTGTAATTGTTATTTGGTATAAAGAAGCCAGAGAATCTTACAAGAAGAAAACTGAAATCATACGTAAACATCGAGAGAGCAGTTTGTAGATTGCGAATTCGTGAAACATACAATAGATTGTTGTTGTTAGCAAAAGCAGAGCCACTTGATGACGTAGGTGGCGATAAGAAAATTATTCCTATTTATTATAAAAATTATTCCTATTTATGATAAAATTATAAAAATTATAAAAATATTTTCGTCTTTAAATGCGAAAAAATGAACAAAGATGCTGTTAGTTTCTTCGAGCATATTTCTTGGGGGAATTAAAGAATTCGTTTTAAAAATTATTAAAAATAAATAAAAGAAAAGAAAAATAAAATATAAAACATATAAAATACGAAAATAAATCAACTATGAGGGCATTTCGGAAGAAATTTCGGTGAAAATTGCAGGATTTAAACTCGATTGTAAAACAACGATGTTTTAGTCGCAGGTGTTTTGTTTCTATGGTTATTATTATTATTATTATTATTATTATTATTATTATTATTATTATTATTATTATTAATATTATTATTATTATTATTATTATTATTATTATTATTATTATTATTATTATTATTATTATTATTATTATTATTATTATTATTATTATTATTATTATTATTATTATTATTATTTTTTTTATATTTTATTTTCTCGGCCTCACACCCAAAACACAAACAACAATATTCCGACGGCCTCTTCAGAGTTTAGTGTCCGCACTAGGGCCCGAGATCACCCTGGACATTCGGTCAGAAGGTGAAATCACGATCGAACGCGCCGAGTAACGTCAACTGCCAATGTCATTGAGAATTCGCAGTCCGAGAAAGTGCGATTGCCCTCGGAAGTGGGCACCTGTGAGCCCTCCAGATTTTGTAACTGTGACTGAGGACCGAGAGCACAACGTACATTAAACTCGTCTTCGAAGCGCCGCACTCTCTCCAGAATCTGTATGATTCTGCACTCATGACTCCTCTCCAGTTGCAAACGCAGGCACCAACCTTCGGAAGCATTCTTTGGACACCGGCTGGGGCATTCCTCAACATCCAATCATGAACATCTTTAATGTCATACTTTGAAACCTTGCTCTTATGACACTTGTCTAAATCATAATCATCGGATGTCACGGCAACATCAGTCACTATGTAGAGGTCACGTGTCCAGGCACACAGATCAGGAATTTTGAGTCCCTTTTCTGTGGGAATACGGGGCTCTATTACCGTAGTATAACCTCTTTTTCGTAATTCCCGTTCTAATTCCCTGACGACAGCGTTGTGTCTTTCATGCCTTGGGCCATCCGTTCTCGGGCATCTCTGGATCATGTGGCCCAGCGATTCGAAAGAATTGCAGCCCTCCCCGCATCTCCTTGAAGCCAGAGGATTCCATCTCGATGCTCGGAGTCTGCAGTGAAGGGCGGCCGCTCGGACTTTTATGCATTTGATGTATTGGCCAGATGGAACTCTTGGAACCGCTGCTGAAATCCAATCACTCATTCCAATTCCTCTGGTGAATGATCTTAATCCATAACCGTCTACAGTTTTGTATAGGCTCTCTGAGGCCGCCACTTTCCAATCCAGTTTTGCTTGTTTTGCCTCCGACGTTCCAAATTTCCGGAATTCTCTCATGATCAGGGTGTTGTTCCTAAGAACATCTAACAGGAATTCATCTTTACGACCACCTGTCTCAGAGAAGATATCTGTCAATCTATTTATTCTGAGCCGGGGAACCCATTGTTTAAGTGGAAGTATTCCCAGACCACCGGATTTGACGGGAGCATGGTAAAATGGCTTTGGGACATCCTTTGGAAGATGAAGCCAATGTCTTGTTGCTTTCCTAATCGCGGTATCTGAGGAACTCAGAGAACCGAGGTTGACCTCGCCAAAGGTAAGTTTGTGAACGAGGCTTGGTATCAGATGAACTTTTAAAATATATAGGCGTTGGCAAGGCTTAATTGGTGCTTTTGAAATGGAGTTGAGAGACTTTTGAATTTCATAGCCGATCGACACTGGCTGCTTTCGAACTCCAATCTGTATCCCCAGGTATTTGTAAGTCTGTGAGACGTCTATTGCTTTGATATCCTGTGATTCAAATTTAATGTAGGGCGTAGGATTGATTATCCAGCGTTTTTCCTTGCAATGGGTTTCCGTTCTGAGTGTAGCGCACTTGTTTGGATTGATCTTAAGTCCTGCGCTGCCCATTGCAGTTTCAAGTTGCTCCATCAACTTCTTCATTCCGATGTCAGTTGTTGACATCACCACCAGATCATCAGCGAATGCAATATAATTGCATCTGATCGCTGAATTCCTGCCAGCCGTGACACCAATTGATTGATCCAGTTCGCTGGTTATCATATCCATGACCGCATTGAATAAGTTGGGGGACATCGGGTCTCCTTGACGAACTCCCCTTTTCACCTGTACCCCTCTAGTAAGTACTCCCTCGACTTTAAAGTGAACCTCACTTTCTTTGTACAGTTCCTCTAAGTAGTTAAGGAGGAGAGGTGGAGTACCGAGTCTGGCAGCAGCCCTGAGGATAGATTTATGGGATACTGAGTCGAAAGCTTTGGTGACGTCGACAAATGTCAGGTTAAGTTTTTGGATCTGTTCTTTCTTTTTTTGAATTATTGATTTGATGAGAAAGAGATTTTGTGCGATGCCATCCCCCGGACAGAAAGCTTTTTGTCTCGATGAGAGGGGCCAATTCCCCAACATTCTACCTCCAAGGATACGATGGAAGAGACGCGCCATAATCGGACCAACAGTGATAGGTCGATAATCGCTCGGAGTCGAGGCCTCTTTATTCTTCGGAATGAATGTGACGATTCCCGATTTGAATGATGCGGGAGGTACTCCTGTTAGCAACCAGAGAGACATGTGAACAGCGAGATCGTCATAACTGAATTTTGCAAGATGCCTTTTTCGAATGCCATCCTGTCCAGGGCTGCTGTCCTTTAGTCCCCGGAATGCGATCTCTACATCCCATCTGGTGATCGGATCTTGCATTTCTGTTGCGATGTCTCTGATCGTCACCAGAGGCCTGTCATCCTCCACCGATGTCTCCCCAAAGATCTCGCTCCAATAATCTGCCAACCCCGCAGGGAAAGCGCCTGTCTGGACTTCATATTCTCCTTTCAAAACCGAGTGCGCTGCAGATGTTGGACTTTTTCGGAAAAGTTTTTGCAGACTAGCATAGCACTTCTGTCGCTCTAACTTTTTTTGTTCCTTCTTTGACACCCTGATTTTTGTCTTCCGGAAAGTTCTGCATTGGTTTTCTGATTTGCTTTGGACACGATCGTTGTTTCTATGGGCACTCTCAGCACGATTGGCCGGTTGTCTGGGCTCACTGCTATTGATCTTCTGTGGAACTTGAATTGAGATCCACTTTTCATATTCCTTATTAATCAGTGAGATTCTCTCTGTTCTCGGGAGCTTCTCGTTTATGAGGTTGGAGAACTCTTCACCATCTAGATGGATCATTTGGTATCTTTCAATCACAAACTGTTTCAACTTTAACTGATTGTCTATTGCAATTGAGTTACTGACTATTTTCTCTTGCTCCCCATTCGTAGGCGGCATTCCTAAAATCTGGTTTTCAGTCTGTCCCGAGGCCACAGAATCCTGAAAGGCATTGCTTAGAAGGCTCTTATAACCAGGCTTGTTTCTGATTCTCTTTATGCGCCTAACACTCATATCCGGGAAGTGCCTGGAGAGGGCGATATTGATTCTCTTTCTTTCCTGGTCATTAAGTCCAGCTTCAGCTCTCGACATATTCCTCCATAGTTCTTTTGAATGTCCCGAGTGAACTTCCTCAAATGATTCTTCGCAGACAGAATTTCTACTCGCAGTCAGCTCAGTTGGACTCTCGGCTAATGACGTCTGAAAATTTTCTGAGGACCTGGTATTACTGATGCATTGTTGGAGAATAGTTCTGTATTCTGTCTGTCTCCTATGTCCTCGAATGGAGGCCAAAGTTCGGTGAGGGAAATGTTTGTGGAGTTCTATGTTGATGAATCTAACTCCTTGTTGCTTCAGTTCTATCTCCAACATTGCCATCACATGGGATTCCTCTTTATCCCATCTACATTTTCCGTAGCTTTTTCCTGACCTTTTTGCGTGACACTGAACTGGATGGACGCGACTTTCGTGAATTCTTGCTCCTTTTGTTGTTTTGAATTCAGCGTTACAATATTCGCACTTTGGCTGTACAGTCACTTGAGTCTCAGAAGGGCCAGAACAGTCTTTCACCTTTGTGAGAGCCAACAAGGTGCGCGCACGGGTTTGCATTGTTTACTTATTGTTCTTTCCGACGATTCCTCAAGTTGAATTAAATCAAGAAATTCACAAAAACATCGACCAGCAGACGCTCTTGGAAGCAAACGAGCTTGAAATGACTTCTTTCTCTTCTGTTTTCCTGAAGTTGTGGAGTCCAGAACAATGCAAGACGTCGACAGATAAATTTACGCTGTTCAACTTCAGTTTTTCCCCTTTGAACTTGAGAATGGTCTCACAATCCTAAACGGAATGTAGGGGACACGAAATGGTCAGAAAAAAAAGCGAAACTGCCGCAAAAACCGTAAAATTATCGAGAATTCGCGAAAAACAGCCGCACGACCACTCGCTCGAGACACACATATTATTATTATTATTATTATTATTATTATTATTATTATTATTATTATCATCATCATCATCATCATTATTGTTATTATTGTTGTTGTTATTATTATTAAATATTTCTCTAATTTCTTATTCATTACTTTTTCTTTCATTTGAATGCGATTAGAATTGTTTTCCATTAAAATCACGATATTAAAGTGTCTGGTGACTTGGATCCTTGAGAAAAATAAATGAAATTTATTTCCTGCAATAAATTATTTTACAATAAATTCAAATTCAATTTCAATTTCATCACCAGTGCATTTGGACTTCACAAAAGCACAAGGTTTAAGGTTAGAAGGAATAAGATGGAGACGTACTTAGACTTAATTGGTTGAGTCAAATATATTATATATGTATGTATAAATATAAATAAATATTATTATATATAAAATGTAATAATTATTTATTTTTTAAATATATCTCTAAAAATTATTATAATAATTTGATATACTCTTCAGACGTAATAATATTCTGCAAATTAACCAATTGAAAGTTGAAACAATTATTCAAGATCATTTACTTTAAGATAATTTATTTTTATATCATTTAATATTTACATTTATTTCATAATTTAAAACAATTAAGTTCAAGTAGATGTGAATTATATTATAATTTGTGAAATTATTCTTAATAGCCACACCTTAAGGAATATGGGCGTTGAATGGATGGCATCTATAACAACGGTTTATATTGTGAATGACCTAAATAATTCAGACCACCATCACGAATGGATGACCTACTTAAGTCTTATTGGCTAGCGAACGAAGATTTACTTACAAGGAAATTCTTGGAAATATTTTCACAAACGTTTAAAAGTGGACTTTCACAATAAATAAATAAATACTTTATAAAATAATTAACAATAAATTAAAAGTAATATCGTGCTACTTGTAAACACAAATCATTTCTGCAACACGATCTGTAAATGTAGTAAAGAATGTCAAATCTATTAACACTAGAAATAATTTCAACATTTATATTTTAAGAAATAAACGGAAATTAACGAAGTGGAAAGTCTTGGGAAGTTCGTCAGGGAAAAGAATGCCTTAATCTGTTATTAAAACATTTGATCCTGTATTTAATTGCATGATATTAAATCACTTAATCCGGTATTTAACTGAAAAAAATGTATCGGATTTTCCCAATTTGGTCAGTTTTAGCTTTAAAAACTGAAATTCTGGAGTATTTTAGAGTATATTTTAAAAATAAATGTAATTGAAATGATAATAAAAGTACAGAGAAATTCTAATTGTTTCAATGAGACTGCGCTTCGAATATCCAGGAATGTTGATGGTCATTCAATTGGATTCGTTTCAAGTCCATCCATCCATCCATCATCTCGTTCCTTTAATTAAATTGCTCATTTCCTTGATATCGTCATCAAAAGCTTCGTCGTCGTCGTCGTCATCAACAAGCTCTCTGTTTTGAGGATCCCATAATTAAGCACTTAATTGTAAAATTACTTGATTATAAATAAATACGATATTTCAAAATTATTACAATAACCGAATTATTATTATTAACATTAATACAATAGCAATACATTATAAAAATAAGTATAATGAATTATAATATAAATATAATGTAAACATATCATCAATGAAGTTGAAAACATCTGATGATCAAAAAGACACTTTGAAGTTTTCATCTGAAATTTTAATGACAACCTGTTGTTTGAAGAAAGAAATCCACGTTATAAACACTCGTTGTACACTCTTCTTATAAGTTAATAAATAACACTAATTATAATTTAAATAACATAACTATGCAGAAGTATAGTATTTAATTTATCTAAACATATATTTGTTGGGTCCTTTATTTGAAACTTATACTTCGGACGCTATTTCTACTGCTCTGTTCAATGTCAGCTCCTTGTCCTTAAATTTAAAGAGCGACTTTAGAATAGCCTCGTCATCCATCGAACATGTGAATCTCGTTCTCGAGGCTTCGTCAAGAGGATCTTCAATACTGGGAAAGTCTCATGTGGCGACGGCCTTTCTAATTCTCCTAGATTCTTCGCTCCGATTTGACAAGCACATTGATAACATCATCAGGAAGGCAGCTACAATATCCAAACTGATTCTTGCATCATTTTCCTCACGCGACCATGATATCCTCAAAAGGGCATTTTGTACCTATGTTAGACCAATACTCGAATACAGCTCTCCTGTATTGAACCCTCACAAAAAACTCCTTATTAATAGGATTGAACAATTTTCAAAAAAGATTCATAAAGGCCATTTCGATATTTTCGTAGAATTCATGGCAATTGAACGAACTAACGTCTCCGTTTGTTGCGAAAAGACTTAGCAATGTCCGCCATTTTGTCGAACTTTGAAATTCAACAGAACTTGTGACCGAACAAAATTTCTTCGACGATGTTGGGCCCTTTATTTGAAACTCAACCAAATTCCAATTTCACGCAGAACAATGTCTCCCAAAACAAATTCTCGAAACTCGAAAACCGAACTATTTCACACCACGCGCCCGTCTCCTCCTCTTGATACCTATGCCGATACACGTCACAACAATATTAATTATACATAATTAAACATAAAAATCGTAAAGATGCAAACGTCCTCTTCGTCGCGTAATTCTCCGAATCGTGTCGTCAGCGCCAAACCATCGAACAATCACCTTTCCATCTCCTCCGCCGGAGTGCACCTGCGGTCTGATGATCTCTGCCAAGTCCCCCATCCTCCATTCGGTATCTTTGGTTCATCCCTGTTTTTGCAATCAGTCCATCAGTCAGGTATTGAATCCGGTCTACTCTTCGGGCGAAATGTCGGCCAACAAATCCGAGGCTTCCGTCTTCCTTTCAGACTCGATTTCAGACTCTTCCGCCTTTAGCCATGTTTGTGCTTCGGCCATTTCAGAAACTCTGCAAGATTATTAATATGCAAAGATTAGGGTGTAATGATACGAATGTTTATTTTTTTTTTAGCTCCTTGTTTATATTTTCCGTTCTTTGGAATGCATCTGTTCATTGCAAACCGTTCATGTTATTTGAGCAAAACTGTACAATCGGACTGCTTAAAAAGCATCTATTTTGCCGTCGCAAATTTTCATTTGATTTTTTCCAACCCGTCGTGAATTGGCTTATGCCCATTTCAAGGGGCACAAACCCTGCAATTGCACGACACCACCTTTCATAGGAAGTAAGTATCATTGGCATTGATTCTAATCTGGCATTATTAAGCTTTTTGTTTCTAGTTTGTACTTTTGTTTATCAATTACAATTTCCTATTTTATTTGTCAACAAAAGTTTGCGAACTTAAGGTTATCCAGTCGCTTCTTGCTTCTTAATAACTTTCATCTTCATAATAAATTTAATTTACAAGTTTGAGTTGACTTTAAAGACAGATATTTGTTTTTGAATATTTCCTTCGATTTGGCAAACATCAGAAGCACGAATCAGAACAAAAAATCTTAGTTCAATGCTGGAGTCAATTTCATTATTTGAAAATACTTTTTATAAATTGTTTCACCATATTTAGTATCTAATAATATTATTATTAATAAATGAATAATATAATAACAATATCACAAAATATCATTAATAAATGGTATAATAATAATATCATAATATCATATATATATCACAATACAATATATCATAAAATATCATTATCAAATGGTACATGAATGGATTATTAAATCTTTAAAAGTAAATGTTTACACATCGATGAATCACCACTCTGTGGAATAAAACATTTTTAATGCATTCCAAGATTTTCTGCGAAAATGTTGAAAAAGAATCTCACAAAATGTTTAATTTAATTCGGAGAATTGAAACAAATCCAGAATAAATTATTATTATTATTGACAGATTGATAATAATATTGCTCCAAGATATAAAGCATTTAAATCGATTATAAATCAAAATATCCTTGCTCAAATAACTATTCATTTATAAATTAATTAATTAAAATTAAAACGTAGCATCTGAACAGGTGACTCAGTGGATTGGAAACTTGTAAATGTCATTTGATGCAATGAGACTGTAGATGAGTTGGACACGTTGGGTTAGGTTTGTACTTCTGCATTTAATCAGTACCTGGGTACTTGAATACTTGAATACCTTGGTACCTGGATTAGTTGAGTACATGAGCTAATTATTAACTTTGCTATTCGGATCGGTTAAATATTTATTTCAATCTGGGGACCGATTGCTATGTCAAAAGTTATCCCCATCTGGCGAGTAATTTGTTTTTTATTTGCTTTCAAAAGCGAGAAGCTTCTCAAATTCATGGAGTCATCGACTCTGGATTGAAGATCGTGTCAAATTTGCACCGAAGATCAGCGATTCTTTTGTCCGCTGCTCCACTGGGAATTCAGCCCCGAATCCAGAGTAATCCGCACGAGTCAAATGTAATCTTGTAACATTTAAGAAAGAATGAAATGTAATCTCGTAACATTTAAGAAGAAGTTCAATGAAGTCGAAGACGCGCGGAAGGTCCGATGTTGTTGTAATCCTTTCGGGTGGAATCACAGACTCGGTTTAAATAGAACCACGGGGCAGCCACAACACGGCTTTGGGATGGTGCCAGTAACGATATTTCTTAATGGCGATGATATTGTTGACGGTAACCATGACGATGAGGAAGAGGAGGACGAAGAAGATGACGGGAGTCTTTGTAACGTTTCATCGAAACAAACCGTCAGTAGATTTCAAAATACAAAACGAAACAACTGGAAATCATAAAAACTAAAAATTAACACATTAATGTATCATAAATAAAAAAAAATCCATTACGGTGTCATTATACATTGGACGTTAAGCAATACAATTACAATCAATTATAAAACAATAACAACATAATTACAATCAATTACAGTGTAGTTAATTATAATCAATTTTAATGAATTATAATCGATGACGATTTCACTCAATCGGACCAGTTGCAAGTCCACGTGAAGGACACTAATCCCACTCAATTATCACCAGCCATCTGTGACTCCTGATAATCTGCTGTCATTCCTTCCATTCGTCCGTCTATCCGTCCGTCTATCCGTCCATCCATCCATTCATCCATCACCTCGGTTTCAATTTGTTTTTCTATCTGTTTTTCCGGTAATAATTTCATCAGACCATGGATATCCATCCACCAATCTGTGGTTCCATCCGTTTGTCCGTCCATTCATCTATTCATCCATCCGTCCATCCATCCGTCCATAAATTTATCAATCCATTGTCCGTCCATCCATCCAAGTGGCGGATTGCATACTCGTAAATTCAGATTATTGGTCGAGATATGATGAGGTCATTAGTTAAACCGCGATGGGGGAGGAGCTATCGATCAGACGGACAATCGATTAAAGATCGTGAATCTAGACGTTTCATCTAAGCTTCATTAACATCACCCATATGGTCAGCTGACCTATAAAAATACTTTTAATGTCGAAATTAGATCGGGTTGCAGAGGCCGGAAGATACGATAGGCTGATCAGAGATTTAATGGTCACATGGCGACCTACTTATGGACCAATCCTCTTCGGGGATGAATCCCTCCACGTCGCTTCGATGATCGAATCGTGTCAAACCGAGCTCACGTGACCATATAATTTGATAATAGTTTTTCAGTTGAACTCTATTTGTCAAACTTTACAAAATTCCAGTAGTTTGGAGAACATTAATTCTCACTGTTAAAGGTGTTCGTATCTGTTACGCTTCAATGTCGATCAGGCCGTGAGTGAAAATGATGATGATGATGATGATGATGATGATGATGATGATGATGATGATGATGATGATGATGATGATGATGATGATGATGATGATGATGATGATGATGATGATGATGATGATGATGATGATGATGATGATGATGATGATGATGATGATGATGATGATGATGATGATGATGATGATGATGATGATAATGGTCACGATAACGATGATGATGACCGACCGTGACGGTCGGAATTAAATGGAATTTAAGAACGATCTTTCAATCGACTACTTGCTCACAAGTTGCTTGTTGCTCTTGAAAATTCTCAATTGGAACATCTTCTGTGGTCGGAAAGGAAATGCTGACTGAAGGAAAAATGGCCGTCAATTGGAGAAGTTGCCTTCAAAAAGGCAGGTCCCTGACACAATGGACTCCTAGGGAAAAAGAGCGGTTTTGAAAGTCGCGAGGAGTCGAGTTGAGGTGCGAACGTTGCAGTCGGACTGTTGATGTCGACGCCAGGATTCTGCTTCTTCCACTTGGTTCGTCGGTTCTGAAACCAGATCTTGACCTGAGTTTCGGTCAAGTTGAGCGCCAGCGCCAGGTTGAGGCGTTCGCAGACGGAGAGATATCTCGTTTGTCTGAACTTATTCTCGAGAGACACGAGTTGTTCGTAGGTGAACGCAGTCCTGGCTCTTCTCAGTTTGTTCACGTTCTTTTGATCGTCGTCAGGCGTTCCAGACCTTTCGTCTTCCGCTAGGAATTCGTTTCTGTCCTCAGAAAGAAAATGCGTTTGAAAATGTCTTCGATCCTCTCTGAAATCTTCGTTGAAGCCGATGAGTGAAGCAGTTGAGGTTTCAATGTCTGAGTTACATGATATAAACGTGGGACGATTCAGAATTGTAGACAAGTTATTTAAAGCAAAATAAATCATAAATAAACAATAATATTATATTATTGAATAAATAGCTGTAAATAGGGACTCAAATAAAACATGAAATAAGCTTATCAATTGCTAATAACTGAATCGGTTGAAATTCTTCCAACGTGAGGCTTCATGACAAATCATCGTCCACCACGTAATCATCATTTGTTTTTACAACAACAATTCAATTGTTTTTTTAAATTAAATAATTATTGCATAATTAGCTCGAAAGTAAGCACGACACACAACGTTAAATTTCGCAAAAAAAAAGATATTAAAAAATACAGAAACTAAAAGTCACGTCCAATTAAAACTCGTGTACCTTTAAAAATTGAAGAATTGAAGAAAAACTTTCCATCGAAAGACAATTGAATTTTCTGGACATCCTCGTTTTTTGAAACCTGAGGATCGAAACTCTTCTGCCAAGCGATGGATGATCCGAAGAAGTGACGTTCAAAGTCTTGTTTCCTAGTCGTACACTCTTTGGATTTCAAAATGTCGACCACGGAGAAGCTGGAATTGCTGGAATTGTTCTTCTTTGAAATTTCATCTTTTAAATCCATTGAAAGATTTTTTTGTTGTTGTAGTTCTCGTCGTTGACGTCACAAGTCCTTCTGTGTCTCGTCACTGAAACATTCTGGTCAGGTTGAGAGCAAATGGCGGATAATTGAAATCAAATGGATGAAGTCATCATCATCATCATCATCATGAACCGGGTGGATGCGTGGAGGTGATCATCCAATAGAGAGAGTGATGCGCATGAGTGAATCTATTCCCTGCTTTGTCATTGGTCGAGTCCATCTGTCCTATAAACATTGGAGTGATTTTATCGCAATAAATGCAATGAGAATTTTCTTTCAAAGTCGTTCGCTCAGATGCCATGTTTAGAAATTAATTGCTGACGACAAATTTTAAAAGTCCACTTTTAAGCGTCCGCGGAAATGGAGGCAACATGGCTGGTCATTTCCGGACAGGAATCGTAATTAGTCAATCTGGAAATCTTCCAACAACGGACCATTGATTCGATTAGAATGCGCTCTTCAGATAACATCTCCTGGGACTTCAATTGTTACAAAGAAAAACTTCATCAACTGCCAGTTATTCACTTCTTTTTAAGCGATTTTTATTCGAAATTGTCTTTAATTTACCTTCTGGCATCAAATACACTGTGAGGCTCTCATTTCCAAGCATTGCAATTAAACCAAGCATGCGTAGAAGAAACAGACTATCAACTCGTGTAGCGCACAATTTGGCTGCTATTTTCACAATTTTTCCCGCGTTAGATCTTTATTCCACAGCAAAAGCAAATATTTCCACTTTTACTCTGAAATCTAAAATTATTACACACTTGAATCTTAATTTTAAAGCTACGATTAAATTATAAATTACATTTTATGCCTTAATATTTATTTACATTTATTTATTAATAAAATAAAATATTAATAAAATTTCAGTCTAATTAAATTTAATTTAATCTCATTGAAACACTTGCGGTCAAACTGGAAGTCTGAACCTCACACGAAATTGCTATTCATTGTAATTTCTAACCCGTCATAATTTCTAATTTTAAATTTTTCATAATTTTTCATAAACCTTTGTTAATTCAACTGAATGGGTCTCAATAGGTTTACAACTAGAAACCCAAAATTCTACTTCACAAAAGGATGAGATTTCGGTTCATCGACGCGTGAAGAAATCGAAAAAATAACAATTATTTCAATAATAATAACAATTAATTTTAATAATAATAACAACAACAATTTCAGACTCCAGTCCCGTCCATTGTAACTCATCTTTCTGATCGTCTCGTTCAATAAAGTAATTGCTTAGGATTTAATAATTCCAATAATAAATATAACGAATATGATCGTCAAACCAATTATTTCGGGTTTTCCTTCATCAGATGTTTATGATGATAACATAACTAGATCTGCAAATAGAAATAATTTTCAACAAATATTAAAAACCATCATAAAATAGTGTAATAAATTTTGTTAAATAAAATAAATAAAAACAAATAAATAAATAATCATGGCTTTTAAAAAACGTGACAATAATTAGAAAACCCTTTGCGGGATAATCAAATTAATAAAAGTTAAATGTTTAATTATCGAGCATATTTATTATTAAATATTTTTAATTTTATTTTCTGCGATTAAAACCACTCGGTGTAATCGGTGTAATGAAAGTACCTTCTTAAGCCATAAATGTTTTACGTTATTTATTAAATGGTTGGTTAAAAAGAATTGGATTTTACGAAAAACATTGATGAACAAAATAATGGCACGAGTAAACCAGAACAAGATCTGCTGGATCGCATGTAATAATAAACCTGACGTTGGAAGTAATTTATTTATTACAACAGCAAGTAATAATAATAATAAATTACTTGCAGCACGAATAACCACAGCGGGCCAATAGGATGGTGACTCCCCCCGCTCTATGTATTCGTTAAGAAAAGCTAAGAATGAATTTCATTTCAATACTTTTCGAAACCAAAAAAAACATGTTTCTCAAGGATTGCAATTTGATTTGAAATAATTTAAAAAAAAAATTAAGTATTTTAGTGAAGGAATGGTTTTTATGTACATCGTTGTACATCAATTGTTGTTGTACGCAGTACAATCAATTTGTGTTTTTGAAACACGCAGTCAATTGAATAAAAGTTTCAACCGTTAGGTTAGCTGTAAACAAACTTAAATGGACTTTATTTGTCGTATCAAACAATCCAGACAACAGACTTCTTAAGGCTGTGCAAACATGAATCGTGTTGTGTTATTTCACATTGTGAATGGAAACGATTTGCGTAAAGTTTGATTTATTTGTGATTTGAGCGTTCGTTTGTTGATAATTTACAATAATAATTGTACGATTCCTAATTCAAATTTGGCTGAATTCTTGTAGGAAGCATCAAGGCCATCGATGCATTAGTTTGAACTGAGATTATATCGAACGTCACGAACATAGAAACAACATTGAAACACCAAAGAATAAAAAGAAAACGAGAAGAAAACAGGAAGCAAAAGAAGTTTTCTTCTTCTTGAAGATGTGGCAGCCATAATTAGGAGCACATTTCAGGGAAATGACAGCCTTCGGCGAGCACTTAGATTCGAGAGCATCTTTAACCTTTCATTTGCAGAATAAAAGCAAGCAGTTTCCAAACGTTCGATAGAGGGATAAAGGAATCGTTTCTTTATCGTTCGCCAGGGTGTCTAATTGCATGGTTGATTGTTATGGAATCATCGCTTTTGTGAATCCTCTGCCATTCTGAACGTGATTGTTA
This sequence comes from Hirudinaria manillensis, assembly GCA_034509925.1. Classification (NCBI taxonomy): domain Eukaryota; kingdom Metazoa; phylum Annelida; class Clitellata; order Hirudinida; family Hirudinidae; genus Hirudinaria; species Hirudinaria manillensis. The sequence goes on along the minus strand of CM067531.1, from coordinate 5,658,373 downwards.
GGCATTGAGCGTTTGACTTGTTCCTCTCTTTGTCGTTGTATTTGTTGCTCTTGTCGTCGTCGTCGTCATTATTGTTATTATTGTTGTTGTTGCTGTTGTTGTTGTTGCTGTTGTTGTTGTTGTTGTTGCTGTTCTTGTTGCCAGGATGTTGAAAGGATAGAAAGAAACTGAAGGAAATGAAAATCTAAAAAAATATGTTTGTTGATGAGGATGATTCATCGTTACTTGCAGTCTCTTTAAACTATTGAGAATAATTTTATTAACAATTTGAACGACAATTTCATAATCCTCGTAATGAATACGTTGTTGACAACAAAAACAAAACATATCTTGTGAAGAAAGAATTTATTTTTTAAAATCTTGTTGAAGATTTGAATTTTTTTAGATTCGAAACTCGGTTCTAAATTTGTAAATGTTTCATCTGCAGTAATAATATCTTGAATGCATTTTACAAAATAGTACTGCCGCAATAAAATACTGCCACAGCGTTACGATTAAGCGCCTCATCACGGAGTACTACGTTTGCTTGCGTTCTTTTCTTATTAATTTTTTAAATTGCACTAATTTTGAATTCCACGCGATATCCACTGGCCATATCTCTGATACGAAACAGGTTCGAGCGTTCGGCAAAGCGAAATTTTTTCATACCCGAGCAACGCAGACAATGAGAAGAAAGAAAACATCACTTGCTAATTAAGGCAAAGCGAGCAAACTCATCTTCAGAGAAAAGCCCTCCTGTAACTGAAGCCGCTTATCTGCTCCTAATTAAAATAACATTGTCGATTGATACCTCCAATTTTCGAGCACTTACGTGAGCACGAGTTCTGTAGATTGAAAACATCCCGGCCAGGAGTCTGCCTAAACTCTCGCATTAATTAACAGTTAACGACCTCATTTTTAAAGCTGTTTTTTTCTCCATTCTTTATTCTCCTTCGGTCCTTGTGGTGGCTTGAGTTTCTTCCACTGCAGAGGTCCGAAACAAGAGCCATGAAAACCTGCCAATCTTCCAAGAAACGGAGCACCTAAGCAGAAACACATTGAAGCTGTCGACAGGCAATAAAATGAAAAGTTCACGAGATTCAACTCGCGTAACGAGGCCGTAATTGCTCCAACTAATGAAATATTTTCCTGCTCTTTTATTGGAGCTGCTCACGAAAAGCTGTCCAATCCGTGAGTGCAAGAAACGAACGTACACGCTTGGCCAAGCTTCTGCATCGTACGCTTTGAAATGAATTAATTATTTATTTATTTTTTATTAATTCACAATTAAAAGAAAAATCCAAGTCGGTGTGGATATTATTCACAGATTATTTTCACTCGCGTGCTGGAAATCAGAAAATCGGAGGTATAAAGGAACGATATCTCAGAGATGAAGGGGAAGTGGCCGGCGGATGAAGGGGTGGAGGTTTGAGGAGCTGTCCGCAGTAGAGGTTGTTGAGATAGAAGGACGAAGGATGGTGAGGTGGAAACGACGGATCGTGTCTGGCGAAATGAAGGGAGCCGCTCGGAGGATTGTTCGGAAAGATGAGCGGAGGACCGGGGTTGAAGACGGGCGTGTTGATGTCACTGCCAGGATTTTGCTTCTTCCACTTGGTTCGCCGGTTCTGAAACCAGATCTTGACCTGAGTTTCGGTCAAGTTGAGCGCCAGCGCCAGGTTGAGGCGTTCGCAGACGGAGAGATATCTCGTTTGTCTGAACTTATTCTCGAGAGACACGAGTTGTTCGTAGGTGAACGCGGTTCTCACGCGTCTCGGTTTGCCGGCAGTATCCATTCCTGCCCCGTCGTCCCTCATGTTCGCTCCGTCATCTTCGCCGTCTAGGTCCTCGTCGTCGTCTTCGTCGTCGCTTTTTATCGATTTTTCGTTTGGGTTCATGTCGTCCGAGGAGATGCGCGGCGAATTTTCTGATTCTTCCGAGTTGTAAAAGTTGGACGAACAAGTTGAATTTCTGTGGAACTCTGGAAAGAAAACAAAGGTTAAAAACGTTTCTGGGTTGCGTTAACTACGAGGATAACAAAGCATTTTGTGCTCAAAAGGTTTATTCTTAATAGGGATCGGAAGCTAGCCTTTGAACAAGCTTTGCAACACGGAGGCGATAATGAGCAACAGGCGAGCGGATGTTCTGTTGCTGGATCTTTGATCCTTCTAATGGGATGGCCGTACCCAATTAATGCAGTCCCCTTGTCCACTTCAATCACGAGCCTCATATTGGAGCGTAATTGAATGCAAATTAGAATCAGCTTTGCTCTCCCGATCGAAACAACGTGAGACTTCTTAAACAGAAGGAAATCATTTGCACCGACAAAGCCATTTTAACAACAAAGTGAGTGATGTAAAGGCAGATGACAGAAAGCAAAAAACAACTGTTCAAGAAACAGGGGATAATTTGCCGAAATCCTAGGATGAAGTCGATGAAATATGGCGTAAGTTACGGGCACAGATGAGTTTGGCTCACCGATGAAGTGCACTCAAAAAGGGGTCACAGGAAGAATTTCATTTCCTTCGAAAAGAGCCCACATTCCAGGGCTCGGGTCCTTTCAACGACCAAAGATCAAAAGTCGAGACTCGGGTCGACTCTGACAGGAGCGTATTAGTGCATTAGCAAATCATCGTCCGACCAACCATCGCCATGTGCTCGATGAGAGAGGATCCCTTCTTCCCTCTTGGAGTCTGCTTGGAGGATGTCAGACATGAAGAAGGACTTTAATCTGCTCCTGTGTTTTGTCAGGCAGCATTCTGACGTTTTCAGTTGGAAATGTTCTACGCCTCGCGATAAGAAACTGTAGATGTTTTTTTCGCCCGTTGTTGTTGTTGTTGTTGGTGGTGCTGCCGCTGTTGTTGTTGTTGATGACGACAAGGACGATAGCGAGGGTTTCCTCTCGTTTGTAGCCGTCATTTGTTGATGCTGGTGTTGTTCGAATAGCTTTTTGTCGTCTGCTTCTTGGCTGTTCTTGTGGAGCTTCATTAAGCTTTCATTAACTTTAGACCTCAGGTGACAGATGTCGCTTTCTAACATATTATCAATAATTAGTCCGTCATTGACTTGAAGATGTTAATAGGACAAAAGTTTCAACAAAATATTCGATCAAACTTCTTATTTGCCGATCCAACCAATCACGTTTAGCGCTTTTAAGAAACATTTCCGTTAACTACTCGCCGACCAATGGGACGAGTTGGCCACGCCCCACTCAATCAGCAAATTGTCCAAGAGGTAGAAATGACGGCTCACGTGATGTAGACGATTAAAAATAGATTTTAAAAAATAGTTTGGGAAATATATCTTGTAAATATGTCGGTTATAAAGTTGCCATAAATATTCGAAGTAATAGGAGCAGTGGCTTAGAAGAAGGAAAGCGAAGCGGCTCTTTCATAGTCGAAGTGACCCGTGCTATATTCTGTTACGCATTAGCGCTCTTGCAAATTTGAGCCTCTACGATAGATGTCATTACGCGCTTATAAAAGTGCAGCTCTACATCATCATTCAAGTTTCGATAATAATGGAGAAAGGACCCAGCAATGAAGAAAATGACACAAGTCTCTTCGGACGAAAGGAGACGATAAATCTGTTGAGAAGTATTTTGGGTGTGATTATGCGTGCTTGTGATCATCGATAAATAACATGTCTCCGTGTTTCATATATTTTGTTTTCTTTCCACGTCATGTCCGCCATGTTTGCTTGGAAAACACCTCACTCGAAGAATCTCCAGGAAGTTGTCTAACGAACGATTACTGTTTGTTTTGCTGGTCTCCTGAGTGGAATTTAAGAGAACCACGTGTCATTCAAAAATAACGAGTTGTTACGAGTCAGGAATTAAAAGTGAATTGAAGATATTTAAAGATAAATGGAGATATTTATTTATTATTCGTTATTTATGATTTCAAAGCAAATGTTCGTTCCAATGCAAGAAGAGTTGCCTTCGATGGATAAAAGTCTTAAAGTTAATAATTATGTTTATTATTATTATTATAATAAATTCTATTGCAATAGGAATTATTATTATTATTAGTATGATGACATTGTTGATTTTAATTTAATAATAATACTAATTATTATTATTATCATTGTTATTATGACACGATGCCTACGACATGCTATCCCAACAAAGACACATGAAAGACTCAAACCGGAACACGCGTGTGTCCCATAAGCGGGATGTTGAGTCTTGAGAGGGTCCTAAATTTATAGCCTGGTGTTTATCTAAAACTGATTTTAATTTCAAAGTGCACACCTCCCGTGAATGATGTCATCACATCTGCTGGTCACGTGGTCACTTCCTTAATGATGCTTCCGAAGAGCTGTTGAAACTATTAAACAACTGTATCAATTTTATTAACTTTATCGATTAATTAATTCTAATAATTAATGATAATAATAATAATAATATAATAGTTAATTTTTAGAGCGCCATTATTATAATTATTTTATATTATCTACAATTATTAATTTATTACATGCCACAATGCACTGTATCTGTTATAAAACCTTTATATTATAAATTTCATTAATATTATTGGTATTTCAAGTGAAATTAATAATTTTACCATTTTAGAGTTTTAAGATTTCTTAACTTTAATTGGAAATGAAAATGAATTACTGTCTTGAAGTAAATTATTTTCTAATCAAAGAATATGAGCGATTTGGAAATATGTTTTTTTACTTGTTCCATCCAGGTGAGTCGAGATGAAAGCAGTGACAGGTGCGTTGGAGAAGAATGAATACTTAATGAGGTGAGATTGATGTCCGTCATAACGCTCCTCGTGATGGACGGATAAACAGGCCACCGGTCAAGTGAATTTCCAATTTCCAAGGGTGGATGGTGCTAATCCCACACGTTGAAGGCCGGCTTAAGGGAACGGCCGTGGAGCGCGTTACGATGCCATTGAATAATTGAAGACTCACGTGAGCAAGTCATTTGCACTGCCTCGTCGTGTCCACAAAACTCCGACATAATCAGTGGGGGTAATTGCTCCCCGGTCTCATCTTCGGGGTCTTGGGTCCTGCCACCCCGCTTTCTCTGGCACATAATTCTCCCGTCGCGAGAGGCACCGACCCGAATTATTTTTCAATTTGCCGTCGTTTCAATATGAAGGCGGATTAAAAGACGTCCATTAATCACGAGAACATTTCTGCTAACATACCCCGACGACCCGTTCAGGCCAGAGAAGCGCTTGTAATTTCCTTCAACAGATGGCACTTTGAAAGGCTTCTCCAGAGTTTCATGTCGCTATTTTTGGACTTTCAACCGATTGATTTTGTCGGTTGATATCATCGATTATTATTTTTATTTATAATTACTGAAATCATTATAATGAAATACTATTTCTAATTAATTTCCAATTCCTTATTGTGGTTAGTTTTTTTATTTGGTACAGGCTTTAGCGATTAAAATGGTTGTGGCTATTTCTCAGTTGCCTCAAAAAAAAAAAACCAAACATATCCAATGTTATTTGGCAGCATAAAATGTGAAAATAAATTAAACTTGGTTAAATAAATTAAATAGGTTAAATAAATTAAATAGGTTAAATGGAATTCATTATGAAACTGTAAACACTCATTGGTTTCAATTTGTTCTTTGCCGTTCAAGGGGACTCTGGATTCTCGTTGACAGCTGATGATTTAGAAGCGATTGCTTTTGAATTGCATTCTGATATTTCTATTCTTTCATTAAACGTTCTTGACAACCTTAATGACAAAATTAATAAACGTAAATGAGTTAAGAATCAGTTCTGGCGTGTCATAAATTTAAATATAAATTACGAAATCAAACAAACACAAACATCGATCAATAAGAATTTACCACAAACGAATTATCATTTCAACTTAATTAGAAATTCAATAACTTATCGCATATGTATATACATTCATATAGGCACAGGATTAAAAGTGGAATTTGCTGCAAGCTTGATTATGAAATGCTTATTGAAATTCCTAGATAAGTACATTCTACATTCAGCCTATAAATTGTTTATTGCATTAGATTTCATTGGATTCATTGCAACGTAATCCATTACTTTGTGTGTTAAACGTCTTCTCTTTTACGTAATTCTAATGATAAATATACGAAGTGTTTACTGATTTGTTGATGATTGCAAATAGCATAAATATTTATTGACGGTTAAAATGTTTGCTCGGAATAAAAATTAAAATAAATAATAATAATAATAAATATTAATTAATTACGAAAGTGGTTTAAAGGAATAACTCGCAACAAGGAAACGATGAAATGAAATTAAAACACTCGAGAAATTTTGCCCGAGAAATATTTGATACTGGAACTTCACATTCATACGACTTTTATGTTAGTCTTAACGTAGCGCAGCCATTTTTAACTTTTAAACTGAATTATTACGTCGCTGTTTTACTATACTGCATAATAACTGCATAATTATCTAAGATAGATACTAAGTTTTTTATGCAATTACAAGAAATTATGCGATTTTGTTGACCGAACTGCTTCAAATATCCGATGAAATGCTGTTTATTCTTGTTCTTTAAACTTTTACACGAATTTCTGACACTGAAGCCCGACAAATGTACGCAAGCCCCGAACGGAAATTCATTTTAAACTTATAAACAAGCGAAAACTGGAGAGCTGTTGAAAGGACGATGGAGAACATGGAGCACAAGGACGCACCAGAACATTAAACACAGTTGTCAGAAGGCCCTTCACTGCACTCGTAGGACGGACTGAATGCCTTGCTGTTGGCCTGATTTGGAAAGTCAATGCTTGCAATTAGAAGGTAATCAGCAATAAGTTATACGATTAACTCCTCCCACTATATACTGAATATTAATAACATGCTAATATTGGAGCATACATTATTCATGAGAACCGATCGGTATTAACATAAATTTTAATATTAATGACGATCACTGACCAGCAGGCCCAATTGATGAAGGCAAACGATGACGTTGTAGAATGTCGACTTGTGGCCGTCGTAAAGGTCACCGCTCTGAAAGGTGAAGGACGAATCGAGGCCATATTCTACGGCTGCCTTGTTGAAGGCGTCTATGTTGTCCATGGCAACCAGAGGAATGTGGGCGTTGCCCTGGTATTTGACTGGTGCCAGGCCGGCATTATCTCTCATCTTGTTAATGAGTCTGCGTGTTGAGGCTCAATATTAATATGCATTTATTTTTAAGTTATTTATTTATTTATTCAGAACATTTAATGGATCTACCGAATCACCTTATATCAGGTTTTATCTTTTTTTTTTAAAAAAACTATTACACTACAATTACTTACTTGCAGAGAGCAACGCCATCTCGCAACCAAAACTGAAGTTTTCGCCAGGTAGCATTAGGCTAAATGAAAAGTAAAGAGAGTTGGATAATAAAATCATTGGATAATAATCACTTGATCTTCAAAACAATGTCTACAAAATAAAACAAAAAATGAAATGCTTAATTGTAAAACAAGTATATAAATAGCTAAAATACAATTGCAAAGCATTGGGAATGGTGAGGCAAATGGCGAAAAAATGGCAAACTACTAACACATTTCGAATGTTCGGAAGTCAAAGCTTCGTTGAGCCAATTCATGACCTTCTCAGGGGTTCCTTTCTTCTCCTCGGTATCGTATTTCTTTTTTAGGAATAAAAATTATAAATACAACTATTCATTAAAGCATAAGTCATTACATTTATTAAAGATGTGTCTTAAGCTATACTACTCAATATTTTCGTTTAAATACCTTTTGCGAAAATATATATCTTTAAAGATATTATTTATTCATTCGCAATACGACGCTAACTAATTCTGTGGTCAACAACTCTCGATTAAAGAGTTAAATATTTTAAAATTATTTCGATATCCGAGTTGCCTGCTTATTTAACTGCGTTACGATAAGATTATTACATGTTCCTGCTTTCACGATTTCATGATAAAGAAGTAAGAGAGCAAAAAACAAGTCACAACTGCTTCAAAAATGTAGCAGGGCAACATATGGTGCTATTCTCTAGAAAGACTCAGACTTATTTACGTGTTTGCGCGTACCAAACCCTCTCAAATATTTGCTCGTAGCTTTCGACAAGAATGACTTGGAAGGTACCTCGTCTAGCTTCTTCTGTTCAGCAAGGTTAATGCCGGCACGTTTTGCTTTGTAATTGGCCATTTTGTTATCGTCTGGAAAAAAAATCAAGAACTGCTATTATTATATAAATTTCAAAATGGCTAAGTTTTCTTTAACACAATTATTTTGAAAGTATTGCATCGCACGAGGTCCATTCCTTTCGTAATGATAACTGCTTTGATAATCATAAACGAGCGTTGCTAATGATTCCATTAGTTAGTAGCAGATTAGTTAGTAATGCCTAACTAATTCCATTAGTTAATAGCAGAATATATCCTTATTGATTACTACTAATAAATGAGCAAATAAACAAATCGGCATTAAACGGTGTACATACTCCTGAGGGCGTTGAGTATAACACTCTTCCCATCAAACTTATTCATGCGCTCTGCTTTAGAATCCTCGTTATATCCGGAGCGAAAAGCACACAGACCCTTCCAGAAATGACGCACAGTTCTTTTATATGGATCAAGCTTGGAGCAATCTTCCAGTTGTTGCAGAATGTGGAAGAATGTAAAGTTTGCAGCTGCTCGTTGGAGAGGCGTTCAACTTTGGAATGGTTTCCTCTTGCAACATCAATTTTAATGAAATTGCTTTTGTACGGGGGTCCATTTAAATTCCATTCCTTTTCATATCGTCCACCACGAGTCGACGGTTTTACCATCACCGAGTGTAGTTAAAGTGTTACTCATTTGACTCTAAAAATCAACCCCTATCTCTTATCTTGTCCATTAGACACGTCTTAGTGCTTTAACATAATTTATTCTGTCAATCACATGATATCCCGGATAGTCTTTGCGATTAATGGTTAGTGTTTAGTTAGTTTTTAAATACATTCATTAAAAGATGTCTTAATTTACGCTGGAAACACTGTCTCCCTTTACAATCCCGAAGAATCAATGCAAAATAGCCTTAACGAAACCAGCTCTAATGGAGGCAATTTATTCAGCAAGCTTTGTCGCCGCTTTGCATGATTCTATATAAGTCCTGTACTTCAACCGAATATTCGGTCTTCTTGGGTTTGAGGTACAGTGACTGGTTTATTCAGGTTGGTCAAATAAATATTGAGATAATTGTTTTCGCTTTCCTTTGCAAATTATATACCTTTCAAGCCTCTTTGGAATAAGATTTAATATGTTGAGTAATTCATATTATGCACCTATCGTTTTCTTTCGAAGAAAGGTTGTAATGAGATGGTAAAGAGGTATTACAAATTGTTAGACTTACGTAAGATTTTCCCCAAAGTTATTCGACAATGTATATGACAATGACCTTGACATGGCCGGTCAAGGACTAATGTTTGTACTCTTTGTCATTGGGATGGTTCCCATATAAACAAAGCCGCTTATCTTCGGTGGGGAGCATATGATCTGCTCCTAACATACTAGTGGCAGATCTAAAGCCGCTTATATTTTAACAAATTTCGAGTGGGTATTTAAGGAGCATAAATTGTCGTCTTTGCAGGTTCGGTAACTGTTTGAAATAAGTATGGTTCGATTCGCACAATATTTGAGCAAAGAGAAGGAGGCTGAATTGGAGAGAATTGCAAAAGCAATTGTTGCTCCTGGCAGAGGGATTCTAGCAGCTGATGAGAGCACAGGTATCTTAACAAGATTAGCATCTTAAAATTTCATTTGCAACTCCCTTACTACGTTTTCTAAGCTACAATTGGAAAAAGATTTGCTTCCATTGGCCTCGAAAACACTGAAGATAACAGGAGGAAGTACCGTCAATTGCTTTTTTCATCTGGCAAGGCTCTGGCTGAATCAGTCAGTGGAGTTATTCTCTACCATGAAACATTCTACCAAAAATCTGATGATGGCAAGACTTTCCCTCAAGTGCTGAAGGAAAATGGTATCATTCCAGGAATTAAAGTTGATACTGGAGTGGTGAACTTAGCTGGAACTGACAATGAAGTCACTACTCAAGGTTGGGAACATCTTTTGTTGTAGTCTTTGTATGGTTTTGACGTGTTTTGTCGATATTTTGCATCAGGTCTTGATGGTCTTGCTGAAAGATGTGCTCAGTACAAGAAAGATGGAGCAGACTTTGCCAAATGGAGATGTGTTCTGAAAATTACAAGCCACACTCCAAGCTATCAGGCCATGCTTGAGAATGGCAATGTTCTTGCTCGTTATGCATCCATCTGCCAGCAGGTACTTGTACTCGCTTTGTTTGGTTTAAGTTTTGCAACTTATTGGTGATTTGGTTTTGACCAGAACGGAATTGTTCCAATTGTCGAGCCTGAAGTTCTTCCTGATGGAGATCATGATTTGGAAACCGCCCAGAAGATTACCGAGCAGGTGAGAGTTTGAGGCATTATGATTCCACAAATTATTAACTGCATAAAGCTGCTTTCAAATATTGGGTGACATCAATTACCAATTATCAAATACCTTTGCAGGTGTTGGCATTTGTCTACAAGGCTTTGGCTGATCACAACATTTTCTTGGAGGGAACCCTACTCAAGCCAAACATGGTGACTGCTGGTCAGTCGTGCCCCAAGAAGTATACCCCTGAGCAAGTTGCATTGGCTACTGTACAGGCTCTCAGAAGAACTGTTCCTGTTGCTGTCCCAGGTTGTACTTGGTAGTTTATTAATTATTTTCTTGGAACTCTGACAAGATCTTGCTTATATTAGGAGTGACCTTTTTGTCTGGAGGCCAGTCTGAGGAGGATGCCACCATCCACTTGAATGCCATCAACAATGTATCTCTCCATAGACCCTGGGCCCTGACCTTCAGCTATGGAAGAGCTCTACAGGCTTCTGTTATCAGTGCTTGGAAGGGAAAGGATGAAAACATCCAGGCTGCACAGCAAGAACTTCTTAAGAGGGCCCATGTAAGCACTAACTACTTCTGTAACATTTCCTTCTTAATGTTCGACCAATTTTTCCAGGCAAACGGATTGGCTGCCGTCGGAAAATATCACGGAGGAGAAGCCGGATCGGCTGCCAGCAAGTCCCTGTTCGTGAAGGATCATGCTTATTAACAGAAATGATTGCGAAGTGGTATTTTTAAACTGACCCAATGCCGTCAGGAAAGCAAAATTTTGTTTTTATCATTGGAATTTTACATTGTGTGAATTTTTGAGTGGTCAATGGATTGTGCAGCAATAAAATTTCTACACTTGGTTGGTGTCTTGTCTTCAAAAAAAGGCAGATTTTCCTGCATGAGTTTTTATGTTTTCAATAAATGGATGAGATTGACCAGCGTGAGATATCAAATTTTGAAGCCTTCTAGCCTCACATTATTGACAGCTGTGAAACCATGTCATAATCTTGTCAAGTTTCATCTAGCTGTGGTGATGCAAAGGCAAATACGGTCAGTGCATTGTGACCAACAAGATGGTCTTCCCTGGAAGGGTGCATGTGGTGGAAACATTTTTATAAAACTTATGTTGAAAAGCATCGGAGGCAGGAAGGCAAGCCAAGTGACCTTTGAGTAGTGACTGACTAAGGAATCATGAATTGGAGAGGAAAATAATAAGGGATAGATATAAGAGAGGAAATATGTTTTATGGGGGTAATTTCAATGATTTTTTTAATAAAATTTATTATTTATTATTTTACTAGACTAACAATAAATTTATGCTAGATATTTCCTGCTTAAATAAGACTGATCGTAATGAGATCTAGCAAACACAAACAAACGAGGCTTAAAATGGTCCCATTGGGTGCAAAAATTGCGGCCCACATAGACCGATGGGAACCTTCTTATTTGACCGCGGGTTCTATAGGGGGACCACGAGGGTTAGCACTTCTTAAATACTTCTACTTAAATAACTTTAATTCTGGACAACAATCTTTCTGAAAATCTAGAGAAAGGGAGAGAGAGAAGTTATTCAAATTTACATGCCAAGAATGTCTCAACAATATCTTGAAACAAAATCACATTTGATTTGGTTATAAAAAGCTGTTAGCTTTTAGCTTTAAGCTTTTTTGAAAGCTCTGATTCTTTTTTATTGAAATTAAGGGCACCGAATCAATTCTAATACTTTCAAAAATTAACAACTGCATCAAAATGCATTATTTAATACATACAAATCTAATCGAAGTAGTTGACCGCAATCGTTTCAGTGCTGTTTCGATCTGCCTTCTTGGTGGGGCAGGCTTGCATGACCTCTTCAATAGGCTATTTATGGTTTCATTGTTTGAGAGAGAGAATTTTTTACTAAAGACTAATTTTTTTACTAATTTGGAGTCAAGATACAAACAAAGGTGAAACATGGGCCACAATGATTTTACTTTATTCCGTAATAAAACGTGCGGCAATAAGATTCGAATGTTGTTGCATGTAGCATGTAGTCCTGCTCTTCGAAACCATTTTAGGCTCAGTCATTCCGTGGACCACTTACAACTGCTTGTAGCGCGCATCTAGCCCACTGGCCTTACTTTGTCTACCCCTACATGAGAGACATACTGATAAAGATAGGAGATGGCACTTGACCCCTTGCCCCGTGGCTATTTTAATTATTTGGAGAAAGTTAGGTACCAATATCACAATCTGATTTTGATGATGAACACATTTTAATAACTAAGATATTGCAAAAATATATGTTAAAAAAAGAGTGTTTTTTTTTATGAAAGAAATGGTTTGTTTCATCTGTTATGATATTAATTAAAGCGTAATGTGTGATGAATGTATAACTGCGTGCTACTTAATTCTGGTTCCAGCAACACATTTTATAAACACATGTAAATTAAAAACGGCATTTTCTTTTGTTGTCTAATTATATTTATGACAATTCTTTAATTTTTTTAGCGCTTTATTTCTAGACTGATGTTGCCTTGCATGGGTTTTTGACTTGTTTAGTTTTAGGACTTGCGGTGAGGCCTAGGATTCGTGACGTTCTGCTGTGTCGCTTTTTCACTTTTTCAAAGTTAGTTTTATTACCTAAAATTTCGCATTTTTAAAGTTTTTATGCCTGCTCAAGACGTCGGTTCGAGTGTAAGTTTCGAAATTCATGCCCCAATATTTGTGCCGGTTATGAATCTTGAATTTTTTTTACACTTCAGAAATGTTTAAGTAATGTTCGTAAAATAAGAAATGCAGCATGATGATTGCGAAGATCATGCCGAAACGAATCCAGTTAGAAGACTGATTACTCCTGAAGATGTTAATGCTATTTGTGATGAAGTTAGTTCTAGGTCATCCCAATCAGAATACACCAAGCGCTTTTTTGTCAGCGATACGCCAGTCTCACATAATTTTCGCAAAGGAAGTTCTTCGTTTAGTAGCCACTTTTGTCATGCTGATTCTTCCATGGCACAGCCAGTCTCTTCTAACAGTTACTACAATACCCAAACTGGTACTTCTATTGTTCATATCAGCTCTAACAGTTTGGTCAGCAGCACTCTTAGAGAAAACTCGAACTATATTGAGCGACAGTGGGCACTTCTCAAAGAAAAGATGTTACCAGCCACAAAAGGTAAATCAAGCTCTAGTGATAATAGCAAAGTTATCAAGGTACCAGAACATGTTGAAGAGAGATACGAGGTGGATTTTTCATTTATAGATGATCCGAATGGCAACGAACTTGATAACAATTACGCCAAACATCCCGATTCAAGCAAATCACAGAATGTAACTAGCCACTTAACAACAGTTTTACATGGAATTAATGGTGATAGTAATAGTCAAGCAGTCAAATTTTCTGATAACCACATTCTGGATGGTTCAGCTCCAACTTCTATCTCTGTGCAAGCTTTGACTGAAGATAAGCCATCCAATAAATCTGTCATTGACGTTGCATCGAGTTCAGATTTAAAAAGTTATATTGAATTGGATGATATGTCAAAACATTCCTTTAATGAGAAGTCAAATAATGATTGCAATATGGTTCATTCTGTCATTCGTGATATAAATAGGAGCTTGGATCCAAGCAAATCTCCCCTGCTGGTACCAAGTTATAAAGATGAGTTTCTTTCCAATGGAAATTCACTCTATCTGAAGAGGAACAAAGAACCCATCCATGAATATCGTGAACATGCTTGTTCAACGTATCGGGATGGACGACTTCAGAAATTTCCCGATGTAAATAAGATGCCCACGGTCTCTTCTTATGAAGGTTACATTTTTTTTTCAATATGAAGAAATGATTTTGACGACTTATTTATAAATAATATCTTGTCCTAGGCACTCAGAGTTCAATGAATGTTGATTACTCTCACCTAAGTGAAGCAGCAAAGGATACAGACCACGAGGTTCAGAAATCCTCAGAAGAAACTAAGTCCAAAAAATATCAAGAAATGCTTTCTAGAAAAGAGAAAAAGAAGCAAAAAATGAAGGAAAAACACATTACTTCAAACCAAGTGCCTGATTATAAAGGCAACATTCCTTTGGAAGAAATTATTAATTTTATTAACGAGGATGTAAAAGTGTCTTCCATTGCAAAATCAGCCAAAAGCAAAAAACACAAAAAAAAGATTTCAAAAAAAGATTCTTTAGATGATGATATGCCAAAAAATCCTGTAGAAGAGAAAAAAATGGAGCCATTAAGTGATTCACAAAAAGACCTTGATTCTAATTTTGTAAAGAAAAGTTTAGAATTGAATGATTCTGGTGAATGCCAAGAAATAGAATTATCAAAGAATTGCCACGGTGATCCCACTCCTCATTCAAGAGTTTTAGAGGAGGACCCAAAGTTTGTACTCCCTTTAAAAGATTCATTTGGTGACTTTGACCAATTTTCTATAGTGAAAAAGAAAAAGAAGCTCAAGAAAACGGTCTGTTCAAATGAGTCAAAAAAGTCGATCCCTGAAGATTCACGTTTGCCTGATATTATATCTTTTGGTGAAAAATGTTCCTCGGAAATGTGCTGCAAAAGCAAGAAAAATGAAGTTAACATGTGCATGAAAAGAAATATTCACATTGGTGAGCAGAACATTCCAAGAAGTAAAAACCATCTGTCTGTTCAGAATCACGTCGAAGAAAAAGGAACGTCAGTTTTGCCGGAAAAAGTAGTCAATGAAACGAAGAAAGTTTCACAAAACATGGAACTACCAAAGCAAGCCAGTCAAAAGATGCCGGAGCTTTGCAATTTTAGGCATATTCCTGACGAGGGTGAGAGCTCTAGTAGAGCACTTGCCAGAAATGTCTCTCAACACTGTGGAAGTCGGGACATAATTCCACGTGTCTCTATTCCTAATAGAAGTCAGTTTCCAGCCACTGAATTTTCTTCTAAATCTTTGGTAGCCGTGGGATCCAAGGCCGAAGAGGAGAACCCAAAACCGAAAGTCTTTGCTCTTCTCGTGCGAAGGCCAGAATCTTTGTCGAAGTCAGTCTTCAATCTGAAGCATGCCCAGGCATTTATGAATTCAAGTTAGTAATCTACAAGAAATGATGCTAGATTTTTCTTGGTTTTGTCCTATATGTTAATAAATGTTTTCTTATTTTAGCTTATCAGGAAGTGATTAAGAACAAAGGTTACTTTCGTTTGAATTTTTGATGCGGCACGGACAATAGTTAATTGCTGCTTTTGCATTTACTTTCGTGCAGGCTACATACTTTACAACCAGAGCGACTGAATACGAGCAGAAGACGCAGAGGGACCTCCAGAACCTTCCCCAGCAGACTTTTTGTTTAATTGTGTTTTGACCCACTTGGAAGAGTATAATAAATCTAGCTTGTTCACTTGAGGTGTGTGGGACTCCATACACTTTTTCTAATAGGAAAGGATGCTATGCTTACTTACCACTGAGATGCCATTTGCCCCATCCTTCCTGCTCCAAAATGTTTCGCATCTCGTCTTATCGCTTGCGGCACGTGTGCACAAATGTTTCGACGAGACGACTTAACGTTTTCTACGGTTCTATGATTTTTGTTAAAATCCTTACTTTTTCTTGCTTGCTTTAATTTGATTTGACCTGTGTGTTTTTAGACAGTGGCAGGATCATAGTCTATTCATGCTATGAGCTTTTGCTTCACATATTTTTTTCTGATTCACATAACATAAGATTTTGAATTGTGTGTTACATTGGTTCATAAAAATCTCACAATTGAATTAATTTCAAATTTAATAAATTTCAAAACTTGGAAAAGAATAAAGTTAAATGAGGCTTTGATCTTCAGTTTGCCATAGTCAGTATGTCGAAGCAGATGTCACATACCCTGACTGGCTTAGACAAGCCAAACTTTATTATGGGAATGTCCCTGACGGAGCACTTTGCACACAGAAGTCGTCCACAATGGCGGCTGAAAGTACAATCAAGTTCTCGATAAGAAAAAGCATCCTCAATAGAAGAATTGTAGAGGAATGATATCAACCAGTGGTGTTTCCTGGTGGTGAGGCTGAACCTGATGTCGCAGTTCAAGCAGTTCTCGCCGTCCGTCCACGGGGGCTCCTTGTTCAGCGTGTCTGGAGATAGTTCATTTCAAAGCTAGGTTTTAATTTTGAATAATCATGGGAATTTGTTTTAAGTGTTCAATACCTAAAAGTTTGAAAAGCAATTGCTTTGTGGCTACTGGGGCATTGAAAATAGAAGTTCCTTCTTTGTTTGTTGTTCCAATTTCAGCCCCAAACTTCACTAGAGATTTGCAGAGAGAACTATTTCCATTGAAGTATGCCAACATGAGAACTAGGTAAAAAAAAAAGCTTCATGGGAACAGTGAAGTTAATATTTTAAAATTGTGGGGTTTTTTGATGGCAGAAGTATCTAAGAATAAAATGAGTGTGACTACAGGTGGCTTTTTCCTATGATGGCCTGAGTTTTCCTGTGTTTACATACCAACCACAGGATCATTCTGTCACTCAAAAATATACTTAACATACGAATTTGCATTATTTTGCTCTGAGCCAACTTCATCAGATCCCTTGATTTTGCATTCTTTATATACTTTGGAAATATCTCTTGCGTTTCATTCTCAAATAAACTTTCACCTTAGCTATCAATTCGTATGCAATTTCAATGATTTATCAACTATTAATAGTTATTAATTAATATTAATATTAATAGTTATTAGTTAGTGTTGCTAAAATTCCCCTTCCTTTTTTCATTTTTGCAAAATTGAGAGCTTTGGCTCTTCACATTGAACAAAGGGAATTTTGTTGTCCTCATTTGAAAATATGTAAGAGCAATATAACCATAATTTTGAAAAACTTAAGCATAATCGAAGCAACCTGTATTTCCATTAATGTCGACTTGATCGATCGGATATTGCGGGAAGCATTCCATTACGAATTCAAGGATGGCAGCTGCATTCTCTTTGCCATAATGACCGAGCACGTGAAGGGGGTTCTGCCCTCTGAAAGAAGCATAACACATACGGTATTACAGAGCTAATGAATTGCTTAATTTAAGACAAACTTCAAATTTGAGGAAATGATGTTGATATTAGTCTGAGTCAACAAGATTCTGATCACATTTAAGTGACCAAATTGGCAAGCCAGATGTAGAGCTGCAGAAACACCAAGATTTTAATATGTATGATAACTTGATGATAAGTGATATAAATAACCATTGTTCAAGGAATCGTCCACTGCATTGCAATCGATCTTGTTCTCAATCAAAATAGAAGCGATGATAGGATGTTCGTGAACTGCTGCCAAATGAAGAGAATTCTGTTTTTGTGAAGTAACGTCATTGATTCTTGCTCCAGCCAATAACTAGAATTATTAGTTTACTCCAGGATAAGACTGATTTTTGTGAGCACCAACAACAATTCATAAATAACCAACAAGATTTCTCAGGATCATTTCATTGCCCATGACGACGGCTATGTGAAGAGGAGTTCTTTGAGACGAATCCTGAACGCGAAAGTTCACGTTCACACCAACTCCGATCAGGAACAAAACACTTTCGAGGTCTTTGGACTCAATTGCCATGTGGAGAAAAGACCTTCCTTTGTTGTCCAACTAAGAGGAAAAAGTTTATTTAAGTTGGTAGCCATTTATTTACTCCTACTCTGGCAAAGACCTGAGAGCCTTAAGTCTACACTATTATGCATCAGTATTACATACAACAATATTATATTCAACAATTATAAAATATTATGCAATAGTATCAATGGAAATAGAACGACAACCTGCTCGGCTGCATTAGGAGACCTGTCGAGAATTGCAAAGGCAGCTTTGTTGTTGCGCGTAGTCATGGCCAAAGAGAATGGAGTCTGATTTCTCTTATTTCTAATTGATAGAATTAAGCCAGGAACAGACAACAGGAGCGAGATTATATCATGGTGTTGATTTTTGAGGGCCACATGAAGTGCAGTATCCCCTTCAGAATCCTAAATTATAATTTAACTGGTTGTTACTTGAAAACAACATTATCAATGAATGTTATTCACATCATGAAGGCTGGATTTATTGAACTGCAAATGATAAATTTGACTTGTAATCATTATCGTAACCATGGGAGAAGTGTGGGCTAGCGTTAGATAATTTATTTGGATAGATCTCAAGGTCAAATTATAAAATTTGAAACTAGAATGCAGCTCAAACAGACCTTAGCATTCACATCAACATTCTCTTCGATAAGATTCAACATCAATTTGACCAATCCCCAAGAGGCAGACAAATGTATTGGTCCCTGACCATCTCTGATGAAGAATAAATATATTTTAAAATAATAAATCAAGTTTGCATTGGAAAAACTTACAGAAGTTCCCTATCAGGAATAACAAGATATGCAAAGAGATTGGCATTAATTTATAACAAAACTATTGAATCCACATAAAGGCATAACAGTATAGGTAGGGTATAGCCTACATCTGATATTTATATCTACATATCTAATAAAGAATCATTTTATCATAAATAAGAGGGAATTCAATGCAAAATGTATTCAAAAGAATATTTCTTTGGCATACCTTCCCTCTTCACTTTCATCTCCAAAAGGTCCAGGTTTTCTAGGTGCATTTATGTCACACTTGCTGCCATTTATAATTAAACAAAGCAAAAAATTAAACAATAAATTGATTAAAGTATCAATTAGAACCAAACCTTTTGACCAGAAAACATGCAACATCTTCTTTATTTTCATCAATTGCTCGATGCAACATTGTTTGTTGCCAGCCACCCGTTCCCAAGGACCAATGGTCAACATCGCAGCCATGTCGAACCTTTAATGGGGCAAAGAAGTCGAGATTAGAGTTTTAATAAATTAATTAGAGTAATTAATTAGACTCAATTCTACTCTTTAACAAAAGCACTAGGATATTTTGAAGAAATAAAAACTCAAAGAAATGTAAATGAGTTACAAGTATTTTGGAAACTTCAAACTTTTGTTTATCCAAGGCCCTCCAAAGAAGACAATTATTTGAATCGTCAACTACGTTCACGTCAACCCCCTTCAAGCACAACTTTTCAATCACTTCAAGTAAATTCTCTTCAACTGCCAATTCAAGAAGATCCAAACCTGAAGGACTCCTGTTACCATAACAACCATGGTCCACAAAGGGGCACCTTTTGAATTTAATCTTTGAACCTTTAAAGACAAACCTTACCTGACTTTAAAATCAACTTTGCAGTCCAACAAGAAAATGGCACTTTCGTTATCTCTCCTACTGATGGCTTCTTGGATGAGATACAAACCTCCGTCCTTCTTACAATTAACGTTGGCACCGTGAGATACGAGCAGACGAGCCACGTCGTAATGGCCGCTCCACAGAGCGACCCCCAAAGCAGTGTTTTGCTGGGAATCTTTTAATTCTAAATCCAGATGTTTCCCATGAGAGTCTAGAAGTACAAGAAGCTTAGGTATTAGGAATGTAGAATGTTCTATCAAAATGTATTTAAAACATTAAACAAATAAAATGTTTGCTGATTAAATAAGGTTTGGTTGCCTAGTTTTTTGGTCATGATTTGAGCACCTCTAACAAAGTCTAACTTGCATCACCTGGGATAGATGGATGTACTGAATGGATGTGTTAAATAGATGTGCTAAGTAGCAGATTAATAAGGCATCTAGAGAGCCTGGCCCTTACCATTTGGGTTTGTAAGGTTCATGCATTAAAATATTGATACAAAACTTTGATCGTGTTTACAAGCAATTACTTACAATAAATAATAAAATAATAAAATGCCAACACCCAAAAGAGTAGATAATTTTAAGGCATGCCTCCAGGTGTGGATGTAAAAACGTTTGGCAAAATCAAATAAAGATCTGAAGACCTCACCACAAGAGTTTAAAATTTGTTCGACAACATCCTGAAAGCCGCTTTGAGCTGCAATGTGAAGAGGAGTTTGCCTGGAAGGGGCTTCGAGAGAGAAGGGATTTGAGAGTAGGACGCATCCCAGAGAGGGAACCGTCTGAACGTTAACTTCTGCTCCTTGATCTAGCAATGCTTGAACCAATCTGAGGAGCCTCAGTTTGCATGCTATATGAAGTGGCGTTTCTCCCTGAGGTGTTACAAAATGTTTAATAAACAAATATTTATTAACTTAAATACTGGTCAAAATAAATGGTCATAATAATTGCTAAAAATCATAACTATGCATTGATTAGCATCTAGAAGGTTCCTAAGATGCAGGGAATTATAAAATATTTATACTTCATTAAAACAATCAAACAAATTGTGCTATGGAATTGATTAAATTATTGAATAACGAAATTTAAGCCATTAAAACTCCAAAAACTTTTGACTAAAGGGGTCAACCCATTCCACCTGAAGATTGCATATGTTCAGATTGGCTTCGTGTTTGATCAGAAAAAGTCCAGATTCTTGGTCGCCACTCAGAGCTGCTTCGTGAAGCATCGTGCAACCTAAAAGTGCATAAATTAAAAAAACGATTTTTATTTTAAATAATGAATTATTAGTAAAATACTAAAACATAAAGGAATGTGTAATATTTTTTAATTTAATATAAATTTTAAGTTTAACATTAAAAGAGAAATAATTTAAGGACCCGTTTCTTCGTTGCAGGAGTCGACCGAACATCCCCTGGCAACGAGTTCATCTGCAAAATTGTTGACTCTGTGGGCATCGATCGACTCTAAGTCGGTTGCATTTGTCGACGTTTCTTTGGAACTCAGGGCTAACCACAACGCCGTGTGACCGTCTGCATTCTGCAGATCGAGATCCAGCAAAGGCTGCTTTAAGAGGACTGAGAATATTCCAATGTTATTACTTCTAATGGCTTTGTGAAGAGCTGTACTGTGTAAATAAATTAAAAACAATTGATTTAATTAACATTAACATAGATAACATTACATAAATCTTCTTTGAATTCAACGAATGATTTAAACCAAAAGTCAGAAAATCTCAAATTTTATTCTATAAACAATTCTAGTATGAGGAAGATGAAGATTGTGTCTTATCATAATTTGATAAAAATAACTTATTATTTAACTTATTATTATATAACTTTAATTATAATTATTAATAATATATAACTAATATAATAAGTTAAATAATAAGCTATTTGTTATCGTAGATTAATAAACATTGTAATATTTGTTAAGTCAGCAATTGTATCTTATTATAATGTAACATTAGTAATCATGCAATTGTCTCACTAATTTTTATAATCCTGGGCATTTATGTTGCATCCACGTTTAATGAGCAACTCTGCAATCTTGCAGACGCCCTCGGATTCTTCCTCGCTTTGGGACTCGTGGGTGGCTGCAAAGTGCAATGAAGTTTCTTTGGTACGATCCGTGCGAGCGTCAACGTTGCAGTTGTTTTCGATCAGAAATCTCGCTGAGAATTCGTCCCCTTTCGTGAAAAGTAACGGACAGCAATATAATTATTAAATAGACTTAAATTTAAAAATAATTTAAATTTTTTGTTTTGTTAAATTGAAAGAAATGAAAAAAATTCAAGAAAACCTCTGATGATTGCTTTATGAAGCAACGTCCTTCCATCCTCGTCTGGCCTGTCGAGGTCCACCCCGTGTTCCACGAGGTTTGCTGCAATTCCATCGAAATGGTTCTTTAGGGCCAGGTCAAGAGCAAAATCTCCGTGCTCATCCATTTCGTTGAGCTTGTCAGGCAGCTGGTTATGAAAAAATGTATAAATTACATTATTTCATGATTATAAATTAATTTAACAATGTAAATAATAGTAGAACTGGAGACTGAAATTCATGAAAATATTATTTTTAATGAATTCAGTTATAGCCAGATTTGCATTTAATGCATGTTATAATGGACAACAATGATGATGATGCTGATGATGCTGATGATGATGACGACGACGACGACGATGATGATAAAGACAATGGTAATGACAGCAACTCCCATAACTTCAACAATGACAAATAAAAGCATTTCATAGTTTAATCTATTTAACCAAACCATAAGTTTAATTATATTAAAAGATTAAAAGAGATATGTTATTATATATAAAGTAGGCTTTTAATAAAACAATCAATTTGATTTTAAACATAATATGCTCACTTGGGAATGAAAATCAATCAGGAAAAGAAAGACGACATCCTCGCGCTTCATTCGGATGGCGATGTGCAGCGGATGGAGAGACTTTGTTTTGAAGATTTTGTAAGTCGTCTCTGCAGGAAGATCGGCAAAGTCCTCTCTGCCGAAACAATCCTGTTTCGAACGACTCGGATGTTAGGATATTATAAGACTTTTACTATGCACTCAGTGAACTTAGGAACTAAAAGACAATTAAAAATTATATAATAATGATTATTTAATAAAAATTATATAATAAGAATAAATGTTAGACATAATGCAATTCAATTATTCACAAAAAAAACCTGCCCAATAAGTTGAAATAATGTGCAAACAATGTTTTTCCAATTGTTCTGCAGACACTTCATCGGCTACTTGATAATATTTTATGCAATTTCTCGAAGTAACTCTTGATATTAAATTCTGCTCGCAGCTGCAGAAACAAATGTTCTGTCAGTGTTTGTGAAGAAGAAATATTAAATAGTTTCAGGAAAAACATGAGTAAAACTAAAAACCATGATTTGAGGTTAAGAAGACAAAACTTGTTGGCACTCCTTGTTAAATTCATCACAAAATCTTCACTGGAATCATAAATAATCTCACATTTGCCTGTATATGCCCATTGAACAAGAGCATAGGCAACTTCTTGAGAAAGATCTAGTTTTAATTGACAACATTCCAATATCAGATATTGGCCATTTTTATTAGTTGCAGATCATCCTGTAAAAATGCTTAATTACCTGACAAATCTAAACTTGATGAGCCACAAATTTCCTTAATGCCCCAATTGTCACTTCTTGCATTAAAAACAAAACAATGTCCAAAGATTTCATGTCCATCAACCTTTATTTTTAGGTCACTAAAGTAACAGAAAATAGATCTAAAGTCAAATAATAAGTAGTTGAAAAAAAAGCTGTATGCTTTTAGGTACCTGTATGCTGACTTCTTATAAAGTTCACATATAAATTTAAGCAATTTTGATACAAATTGGTTTTGATTGGAAGTATCCTCAAGATTCTGAAGTTTATTTTCTAATTCTGCAGTTCTCTTTTGCAATCTAACGTACTCATTTCTGAGAAGCTGCAGGTGGGACTGAAGTTTTTGAATTTCTGAAAAACCCACCAAAGAAATGTGTAAATCCCACAATTAATAACTTAAACATTTTAGTCAGAGTTTTGATAGCTAACCATCTGACATATCTTTCCTCAGCAATGCCCGCAAAATGACAGTTGCCACAAAACAATTAATCAAGAAATATCGAAACCGATCACAAGAACAGGGGTGTGTACGGTTAAAAGTTGCTCTGCATTATAGAAAAAAAAAAGACAAACAATAACGTTAATAAAAATACAAACAAAACCTTTAAACTCTGTTTAATTAACAATGCCGTTATAAAAAGTTATAGAAGTATTACATTTATGTAATAATAATAATAATATTAATAATTTTAATAAGTAATTTTACGTGCTATGTCCTCCAGAGGGGCCTGACCAACGTGGTAACTAAAGAAAAAAAATTTCGAAAGAAAAAAGCATGAGAGTTGAATATTAAATGTTTAGATTTATCAGATCAACAACAAAGTCGATGAATGTACATTATCATCCCTCACATAGTACAGAGCATGAGATGATCCCAAGATTTCCATTAAAAGCAACAATTCTCAACTTTTATTGTCCAAACATTTTCAGTGGCCAGTTTGCATCCCAATCTTGACCCCCCTCCCTATAGAAAACATATGAGTTTCATTATTAGGAATATATCCTCTAATAATAATGGCACATATACTTATATGTATTGCTACTCATTGTATGGGAATCGAATGAAAAGTCTTTTCCTAGGACAAACAGACCCTCGATCGCCAGGCGATTCTGTATTAAGTCTATGATTTGTGACTACTTTGGATCTTAGTTTAAACATGACAACAGATACGAAATCAACAAAGTTTTAATAACTGTGGATAGAGATTGGCGGTACTGATTCTACAACTTTTGACATTTTCAACTTAATTTTAAGTCGGGCATCGTCTATAATTTCAATAATTTTATAATTATTAGATTCTCTTTTATTTACACTTAAAAATATTATAATAAAAATAAATACAAGATTTAAATCAGTGAAGAATGTTGCTTTTATATGTTTCTGTTTCCACCTTTCTCGATATCTCAAACAATTCTCTTGATAACAATGTTAAGATATCGAAACTCTGAAAATGTTAACTGCCTAAGCATCTTGATGACTTCAAATATCTCAGTGGCCTTCGCATCTCTTCAATCGTTAAGATACAGGTGAATTACTTCAGGTGCTCAGGGTGAAATTGATCCGGTTTAATGAATATTTTGATATAAATTTAGTTTAGATTGCTGAAGGAATGAAACTGACGTGTTGAATCTGCAGGACGATCTCAGTAGTTTAAACATGTCGATTGCATCGATCACAGAGTACAGTTTGCTTATCCTCGTTTCCCTTCTGATAAGGATTATAAATTCTTTTCTATCAGGAAACAATACCCTTTTGTTGGCTGGAGTTCCGTGGAATTACCAGTACCACGATTTTCCTCTTTCAGAAGGGGACACGGCTTATTTCAACAGCCTTGGCGAAGCTTCCATCATCACTTCGGAGATGCAGTAAACAGTTCCAAGATATTACGTTCCTATTTATCTTTTTTTGGTTTATTATAATTCAAAACTCTGATGCCGTAGAATCTCTAGTGATTGAAATATTTTGAAGAGCGAAAGCCGGAAAGAAACAGGAACGAATTGAGTATCTTTGCCTCGAAAAAGCTCAGAGGAATTGTGTTCATAACTCCATATTGGCCATGAAGTCCGTGAAGATTGACAAACACAACGAATATGATATCTTTGTCCTCTTCCACGATGGCGAAAAATCTCCTTCTGCTCATAATGGCCCAAGTTTTATTCTTTGGCACCGTTTCTACATTTACATGTATATTGCTATGTCTAATGTCTATTATAAATATTACTATAATAATTTTAATGTTTATTTATAAATATCTAAATAAATAAAAATACAAAGTGTGTTTGTATCATGTAAATGGTCTCTGAAAGTACTTAACCAATTGCTTTGAAATTTTGACATAACAAAGTGCTCAATTAGAGGAGTGTTTTCATATAGGTCTTATATATATGCCACAATTATATCATGTAAAAATACGCTTTTTTTCGAAAATCCTGCCATCTTGCCATTGTTATGTTTTGGAATCGCGACGTGTAGTGCAAGCGATTGCTAGTTATTTATAAAATTACTATAATAATCATAGTATTTATAGGAAATAAGTCAAGATTCGATTTATAAACGTAAACCTATTTTAAAGAGGGTTAAGCAAAATCAAACATCGTTTTTATTTCTTTACAATTTTTATTTCTAAAGGTTTGAATTGGCCATGGGTAGATACTTCCGAAGTTGCACTTTGCCTTACTGGGACAACAGGTTACTGGCAAGGTCAGGACCAAACCCGAGACATTCGGTTCTTTTCACTCCCGAGTTGTTCGGAGATGCTCTCGGCGAAGTGAAGAGTGGATTCGCAGCAGGCTTTAAGACCATCAATTCAACCTCTTGCCAGGAAATTTCCAAGGTCCTCACCCGATCCGTGCCAAGCCACGTCGAAGGGTTGTTTGAGGATAACTTTGCTTCCTACATATCATCAGCCAAATATTACAAGGAGTTATGCTCGCCTTGGAATGAGACATTTGAGATAATTCACGGAGAAGTTCACATGTTCGTGGGAGAACTGATGGCTTACCTGTCCTGTGCACCCAACGACCCCCTCTTTTTCCTCCACCATTGCTTCGTTGACTACATGTACGAAAAGCACTTCAGATTCTCTTTCAAACAAAAATTTCCAGAGACCAATTTGACTTATCCAGATATTGAAGACAGAGATGATTTGGATGAAGTTTATGCCGGTGACGCTATCATGATGCCTTTCGGTATGTTACACGAAGATATGCTTGTCAATGATAATTTCGTTCCTTCGTATTCCATGTCACCTGGTGACGTGGAATGCTTCAAGGATGAAGACTGCTGTGCCAACAAAAATACCGAATACATCTGGTGTCATACGGAAACTAAGCGTTGCATCGCCAAAATCCAAGATAAAGGAAAGATTTCTCCCGGTTTTCCAAACAAAGCCTGCTACTGCAAGCCGCCTAAACAGCCCCTTGTACTGTTGGGTTTCTGCAGGTGCTTATGACCTAATATACGTCATAATTCAGTTAATTATTCCAAATCAATATGGAAATTTAAAATTGATGTTTGAAGTCACTGAGGTTATTGATTTATAAATTGTGACACAAATCTTTTTTAAGTAAGATCGAGGACCACAAAACATCGATCATTGAGAATTTGTTATCAAGCTATTAATAAAACATTTAATGCATTGTTGGCAAGATCTTACGTTGTTTTCAGTATTAGATGTTCATACAAATTGTTACTAAATTAAAATAAAAATTATAAATTATACGTCATAGAATATCATCTTAGGTCAAGACACTGTGGCTGGAAATATTTGTATACGAATAGCATCTATCTTTTCAGAATAAAGTTGTGAGAGTTGATTACGAAAGTTTCAATCAATTGAAGTCACTTATCATCAATCACTTCTTTAAAAACTTCATGGATGGAAGAAAATGTCAATTAGTAGGTTTCGATGATATAAAAATGAGAAAAATAGAAACTGCCATTACAGTCCCGTATAGCGATACATAGAAGCATTGTACCTAAAAAGATGGACTTTCACTGGATGGAGTGCCACTTAGTACCGGTAGACTATTATTACGTGGATTGAAGTATGGAAGGTGTTAATTTATTAGTCAAACACTTAAATATAAATAAATCTAAGTGAAATAAGACATCACTGAAGCATGAAGAGGAATTGAAATCATTTGAATTTATGTTTTTTATGGTTGAACTTTCAATAATAGCTTGCCAAATGACTCGATGAGAACTTAAAATGAGTTTCAAAAAGGAGAGAAAATTTCACTCATTGAGTTGAGGTGTCAAAACAATGTTTAAAGGTATTTTTATATGCAATGGTCAAAGATCAAATGGCAATGTGCATCTCAAACAAATCCTAAAACTATTTTGATAAGACATATTATAGGATAATATCTCGGCGGACATATGGCCAAGGACTGAAATTCTAAAAACTTCAACTTGCAAGTTTATATGTCACAATAAATCAAAAATAATTAAAACAGATTTTTGGCACCAAAGAGCTTTTAATGACGTTGGAGAATCTCGGTGTTTTATTCGAAGCTGCTTGCAATGACCGGCAAAGAATTAAGTTGTTTTCATGAAATCATGAATGTCTTCCATTTTCCTTTGATTTGCTCCTCGTGTTCGAATAAAAGTTCATAAATTGATCAAAAGGAATTAAATTGAAGTGAAATATCAAGTTAAGTTGAAATATCAAGAAAGTTAAATTCTACGTGAATGCGGTTAAGAATTAAACCCCGCTTGGTGCGATCAGAAACATTCATTGAAACATTTAGGCTCATTTCTGGTTGTTTTATGATCAATTTAAATTTCATTGGAAAGATAACAAAACCTGAAGATTCTTTTTTTTTATCGTTTGAAGTTGAAGATGGAAAATTGTTGAAGATGACCAATTGAAAGTGATGTTCCAGCTTTCCGTTGCTTCACTGCGCATTGATTTCCTCCGCTGTCAGGTTTCGTTTGGTCAGAAATCTGCGATGGTCGACGGTGCTGTGAAGAATGTCTGTCCTTATCCATCAAAATGGCTTTGCAATTACAAATAGCCGAACGATTATCCTAATTAAATACTTTAGCTTAGCTGTACAGAATCACATTTCAACATGGTGAGAATTTATTTTTTGAAAATTTAATTCTGATTTCCTTCCATAATTTATTCGAATACTGTGAAATATCGTCGACTTGATTTGTGAATTTCTGTAGCATCCGACCGATTTGCCATTTTCGATATTTTTAACGAAAGTAAAAAAAATGCAACTCGAAATATTATTTCAGTCGAAACTTGAATGAATTAAGTTGATACTTGACTTTGTCCACCAGTTAGAATTTATTAACTTAACAGCAACTGTAACATTAAGTGATAATTTTCGGTTCAAAGTGTAATAATTACAATTCAGTAAATATAATTATAATTATAATAATAATTCTTATAATAAACTGAAGGACGAAATTTCATTCGAACGGTCATAGCCATACGACATAGTCTCAGACTAAACTCACAACAACTCCTTCTGGAATCCAAATTAACCGTAAATAAATAAATTTAAACAACTTCCTCGCAATTAAACCGAGTTCTTCGTGGCTTTACTTTTTCAAAGATTTAGAAATAGATGCTTTTTTTTTAGCTTGTTAGCCAATAATTTTTACGTTAAATTAATTTTAGGACAATTTCGCGATTTTTTTACATTTACGACAATAATAAAATCTAAAGTATATTATAATTATATTTATAATAATAGCCATAATAATAATAACAACTATAACAGTTTTATAATTTTATTTTCATAACCATGGCTTTTTTTTGTGGATAGTAACTGTTGGTAATGTTTTTAAATGTTTATGATTTCTTATGTGTTTAATTTGTTTTAATAAATTTAATAAAACGAACACAAAGACACATATTTTTCTCCAGAATCCAAGTAACGTCCATAAGTTCAGCCACTTCTCAAATGTTTTCCGATAAATGGCATAAGATAAGCAGGATTTTGTTCGCTCGAGGCAACTAATTCTCTAGATTATTAACTATTTTATTAAATTATTTTTATTTATTTATTTATTTATTTAGTTATAATTCGTTGCAAGCAAAAGGAATTCTAGCGACCACCAACAAGTTTTGCAGAAACATCGACACGAATGAGATGAATTTGACCTCGAGAACTGAACGAGTGATTCATCTTATTTTATGATATCGTAATAAACGTTGGTCTATTATTCACAATATTATTATGCACGCCATCTGGCGAAGGTAATACTCGAGGGTTGGACGAAAGGGTAAGCATTCCTGCATACTGCGGCAAGGGCAGCAAAGTCGTTATCTCTTGTTCTATCGTTATGTCTTGTTCAATAACCAGTCTGCAGTGCCATGGAGCGCTCTCGAATAAGGACGTCATTGAAAATAGGCGATCGATTAAGAAGTGCCTTTGCATCGTATTAGGATACAAAAGACATTCAGAGGATCATAAAAATGCAAATTCCGCCAATAAAATATGACTTTGCAAACCGCTTCCCTGTGAAATTTATTGTGAAACTCGATTCAGTCGACCCAAAATGTCTTTCGATTTCCTTTTCAAATCTCATCTCATGCGTAAAGTTCGTTCATTTTTTGTGCTGGATTTCATTTCCATTTTTTGGCTGCTTCTATTCGTTATTATTCAATTTTTTTTTTAAATATATTTTTTACAGGCATTTTTGGTTTTTAAGTCCTCTTCCATAGTTGGTAAGTTATATGCATAAACCATGCAGATATAAAGTTATATTATAAGAATTATTTTCGATGATGATACATTCCAGATATCCGAATTGTGTGATTCGTAGAAAGATGACATCCACTCATTTGTCAAGCAATCTCGTTTCTCATAATTCAACACCTGAGAGTTACAACGAAGCAATATTTCTTCTCTGCATCTCGTCTGTCGGCTTAATCTCAAACGTGACCGTGGTCATTTGCATCCTTTCGAATCGCCATCTGCGTAGAACTGCCAGTGCATTCATCATTCACGGCTGCGTCTTGGATAGCGTCCGTTGCTTCTACTGCGTCCCTTTCGCCGTGAGTCTTCTTTGGGATGTCGCGCCGGGTTTGTGCGCGGTTTTGGGAGGATCGTACGTAGTGGTCGTGACTGCATCCGGCTTCAACATCGTGGCCATGGTTTGCTGCGAAGCGTACATATTCGGAGAGAAAAGTCTTCACAATCTGGAAGACGTGCAACAGCACGACAACGGCAGCATCTGCTGCGTGGCGTTCGGCATCCTCATGGTCTACGCCACCAGTCTCATCATTCATCTCGGACCGACGATAATCGGTGGAGACTTCAACTATAACGATCTCATCGGCAACTGCGTGTTCGTCTACGGAACCATAAAGAGTTACGTGGCACAAACGATGTGGATCATCATCACGACTCTCTCCATGTTCGGCACGCTTTACTATCTCGTCTATTTCCATCGACACGTGCAGAACTTTGCCAAAAACCATACCGCCTCTTCCGCTCGAGCTTCAATCGTCGACTTGAGGAATCTGAAAGACGAAAGAATTTCAAAGAAGATTCTTCAACAAGCTCTTTCTAGGTGCAGGGTTCTCATTACGATCTCCTTGGTCTTTGTGTTCAGCTGGTTTCCACTCTTTGTTCTCACTCTGATTGACCCAAAGTTCCAACAACCGAGCAAAATTTATAAGCTTCTCACTTTCATAGCTTGGTCCAATGCTGCAATCAACCCCATGATATTCATACTCTACGATCAAAGCATAGATGCAATCTGGAGGTAAAGCATCTAATTTATCATTCTGAAAGTGTTAATTTCTTATTAAATTTAATGATTAAATCACCCTTCCGTCACCAGACATAAAAAAAAATTCTAAACGGTACGTGGTGTAACAAATCATCAGGGATTTCCATCATTAGCGTTTGAAGGGACGAAAATCTTGTAATTTAAAATTGCATTCCGTTGACAGAACAATGCGAAGATGAAAACACAATTCCCGAGCTAATTTGAACTCTAAATCTTTCTCTAAAAGTTTTTTTTTAGATTTCCGGACCTTAATCTTAGATTTATGATATCAGCGGATAACGAAGTCAGTGAATAGGTTTAATTAATTGCAATTAAAGTCTCCGAAAGATGACTAATTATAGTCTAATTATATACAAATAAATGACGACAATGACGCGACACACCAGGAAGCAATTTTAGCATTTTAGGTGGCTATTTAGCCAAATAAATGACAACAATAATACGACATTCAAGGAAACAATTTTAGCCCCTAGCAGTAGAAATTCATGAACGTCGAATTTGGGATGATTTCCTTTACCTCCCCTATATGCATTTAATCATTACGACAATGAATGTCTGATTAACAGACTCTGGAAATGGATCTTTAATTGGTCATTCCATTAAAAATCATTTGCAGGGTTTGTCCTGTCACGGTGCCTAACAAAGTGCGCATTTGCAGAATTTCGCGCCAACGTCAAGACATCGAGGATTTAAGGGCGCATCCAGAGAGCAAGTGGTAAAACTTATTTTATTTATTCCTGCGTTTATTTGATATCGTGAGACTCGTGTAACCTCGTTTCTTTCTCGTAGTGTATTGAGAAATGCTGCTTTGTAACTCGTTTTTTAAATCTTTTATCAATTACCTTGATATTTAAGCCATTGTTATCTTTCTAGGCGAAGGCAGGAATATGATAAAGAAAATAAAGGTGCCGTGTTACTTATGGAGACTGTGAAAGCCAACTCCAATGGAATCAACTTGATTTGAGAATGATTTGACAAAATCTCAGAATTTAAAATGTTTCCGATTTCATCATCCGAATTTAGATTTTACGACATCAGGGCAAGAATTTTTACCTGAATTTTTGCCTTATACTTATTATCTTTCAACGAAATGTGTTTTTAGACTCCCAGAATTTCAAATAATTCCTTCTTACGACAACGTCGTAAAGACTCATTGCAGCACAAGCGTGCTCTTGTGAGATTGTGAAATTCTAAATTAGTACTAATCGAGTCCAAATTACTGGCCAAAATTACAATTATCGTCTTTAATAATATTAAAGGAGCACATTGAAAATGTTAAAATTAAAAAAAAGGATTTTTTATGACTGGCAGCAAATTTAATCCTGAAATTGAATATTTACATCCACTCCCCCCGGGCCTGGACCTCCGCCAAATTGTTTTCCCTCCAAGTTTTGGCCAAAGTGTTTTACAAATCCGTAGATCCGCCATTGGTTTTGTGATACCGTATTTTCTGTCTATAAATTATAAAGAGTTTGGTCTTTGAGAGAAGAGTTCAGAATCCTAAAAAAAAGAAATTCCGTAGGAAGACCCTCTTATGTTTCCTCCGGAGACACCAATTATTTAGTCGGGGTGTCCATGACATTTTTGCCAATTGCTTCCCTATCTCTACCAATTTTAAAATAATGGCCACACATGTAAGTGACATAGACGTAACGTAACGATTTTCTCTCCTGCTCCTATTGTTATCGCATTTATTCACTTTATGAGCAATGACTCAATCAATTAATATGATTACATTTGTATTTTTATTCAGAGATTAATGGTACTAGTGATTTTCTTAGCATGCACTAAAAAAGACGAAACAAATAAGTCTTGGGGGGTAAGAGACTCGTGGAGAATGAAAGACCTATTGAGTCCCGAGTCAATCTTTCCTCGTTTTAGGCCTTCTAATTCTCCTGACACCCTTGGAGATCGGACCTCGCTAATGAAACGAGTGATCCGCCGGTCAAAACGAATTTTCCTTTTAACGATAATTAAGACTCTTAATGGCAAACTATCCAGAACTACTGCGAAAAAATTGTATAGCGACGATTCGGGGTGTCATTTCCGATGCCTCGCAAATAATTCACGTCATCACAACCTGGAGTTTTTGTGGTTCAATGTGAAATTACCTCGGGCTATTTTTTCATTTTTATCTCCTTGTTTGATGTCAATTCAGTCTGTGTTACTTTGATTTCTAAGAATTGACCGTCGCACTGTTGTTAATTCAAATCCAATATCGTATCGAATATTTTCTAAACTCCTCTATTCTGTCCCCCTCCCCAAAAGAACGTGAGTTCTGGTAAAATCTGACATGCTGCGTTCGTTAACCTTGGATACCGTTTTAATCCTACTCGGTGGGGTACCAAATGGTTTTGACGCTCTCTTTCCCGTTGATAGCCCGATGATAACATGACCTTCCAAATTCAGAAAGCCATCAAAATATTTATTTTCACAGAACGACATTCAAAAGATTTTACTTTAGGCGAAGATTGTTGCTTTATTACAATGCTTATATAATTTATAAGTGATCGAACTGTAAGCGCTAAAAGCAGTACCATATTTTAATTTTAAAAACTCATTTGAATATAAAATTTCAGGTATTTTTATTTTTACTTCCAAAATGCCGCCTCTTAACGCATGCCTCCCCCTCCCTTAAGCGATCAGTGTCAGTAATCCGGTTAATCATTTACCTTCTCGTTTTTATCGTTACCGTGCATTTCTTCTTGAATCACAATACCCCCGATCTCAGAGTTACGCAGTTCCAATAAATTTACATGTATTTAGGAATCATCTAAAAATGACGTACTCAAAAAATTACTTATTTTGGGCGAAGAGGACGAAGGGTTTCGAGCAAGGAAGGGAGGAAAATTAAGATTATTATTATTATTATCTTTTTAAGTGGGCAAAAAGTGTAAAAGTCTAAACTTTGAATTAATTTAGGGAAAAGTTGCAGCGGTGCGTTCAGACAGAAAATGTACTGGTCATTGCATAGATTCGTAACTTTTACGGCTGATTTATGGCCGATTTTGTGTTTTGAATTTTTCGATTTGTTAAAAATTTCCTAGACGTTAAAGCGATTTCACGCTCATGCGGGAGCCTCTAATCCCTCATTCTTACCAATTTAAGGCGTGTTAATAAAAACTATGCGATGAAACTCTAATGAAATAGACATTGGCCATAAAAAAAAGGTCATTAGGAACTTTTGTAACAAATTTGAAAAGGTGGAGCGGAGGT
This sequence comes from Hirudinaria manillensis, assembly GCA_034509925.1. Lineage (NCBI taxonomy): Eukaryota > Metazoa > Annelida > Clitellata > Hirudinida > Hirudinidae > Hirudinaria > Hirudinaria manillensis. The sequence goes on along the minus strand of CM067531.1, from coordinate 5,624,216 downwards.
CCGCTTTTGGAATAGACATTCGTAACAAAAGTTAATATTTTTAATTGGTTCTGCTTAGGGAGATTTTTCATCGAATACAACTCAGAGAATTAAATATTCAATCTAATATTTCTTTTATCTTCACTTTCAACATGGATCCTTGAAGACAAAGAATCCAGCAAACACACCCCAGGGGGGCCCGGGCGGGCATATTCGCGGGTCCCGCGTAGGTTTTAACCGCGGGGGACGCAAGGGACCCGTGCGGGCTGCCCAGATATTAAGCTCGGGTTGCCCTACCAAATCCCGGCTATTAGTCTCGGGTTGCCCTGCCAAATCCCGGCCTTCAGTATCGGGTTGCCCAGCCATTAAACCCGGGCTACCCAGCCTAATCCCAGCCATTATACATGGGATACCCAGTCAAATCCCGGACCATTAATCGCGGATAGACCGTATCCAACCCGCCATAACTATTAACTGACGAACTACAGTGCGCGTCATAAAGATAGGACAGGTACTAGAATCACAAGTTTTCTGTCTCTATCTTTAAAATTACCGGTAAACTTCGGTCAAAATGCTGATTTTAGCGATCACAAAAGAGGAATTAATTAGTATTCAATAAAAGTTAAGACTAAAATTTGAATATTGATGAGAATTCACCAAGAAACACTTTTGATGTTGTTTCTCGGAGTTTCCGCAACGGAGCGTGGGTTCTCTTCCGTTGAGGAAAAAATTTTTTATTACAGGTTTCACAAAAGTTCATTAACATAATAAGACTCCTTATATATTATTTGATGTTCGTAACATGTTTATAGAATAAAATATCGATAGGTAACGTTATTATTGATGGGTTTAGGAAAGCAACTTAATGATATTGAAAGAGGACAAATTCTTGCCTTTAAAGACTTGAATTTGTCAATTTTTGAAATTTCTAGGAAGATGAATCGCTCTAGAAATGTTATTAGTCGTTTTTTAAGTGATCCTCAAAGTTATGGAACGATTTGTTCCCCTGGAAGACCAAAAAACTGGATGAACGTCAGAGAACAGTCATCCTTCGCGAAGCTTCCAATGGGCTCAGTTCAACAAAGGACCTAAAAAATAGCTTAAAGCTAAATGTCAGTAGATCGACAATATTGAGATGTCTCCGTGGAAGTGGTTTTCTAAAGTTTGTTAAGCGTCAGCACAAGCCGCTTCTGACGGAGGCCCACAAGAAGTTCCGACTGAGCTGGGCAAAGGAGATGCTGGATTTGGACACCAACTGGAAGTCCGTTATTTTTTCAGATGAAAAAAAATTTAACTTGGATGGTCCAGATGGATTCAAATTTCATTGGCATGATGTCAGAAAATGCAAAAAGTCATTTTTTAAAAGAAATTTTGGAGGTGGCTTGGTGATGGTCTGGGCTGCCATTTCCTCTCGAGGTTCTTCAGAACTTGTGTTCTTAGAGGGGAATCAAAACTCTGCCAAATATGTTGAAACTCTGGACCATCATTTGTTCACATTATGTGACAAATTTGGAAATGAAAGGGTGATTTTCCAGCATGACAATGCCCCTCTACACATGGCAAAATCAACCAAACTTTTTTCCAGGAAAGAAATTTGGAGGTTCTCAAGTGGCCATCTCGCTCCCCAGACTTGAACCCCATCGAAAACGTGTGGGGATTGCTTGCCAGGAAAATATATTGTAATGGCAAACAATATTCCACCGTTCAAGAGCTGAAAGACTCTTTGGAAAAGGCCTGGAAAGAGCTGGACGAAGACAGCCTAAAACCTTTCCTGGATTCATTAAAAAACATAATTAAAGAGGTAATTATGAAGAAAGGAGACAAAACTCATTATCGACTTTCATATAAATCATAATTTAAATGTTTAAATCCAATAAATTTGAAAATTTATGCTCCACAGTGTTCTTCGTTGATGTGTGCAATTTCGGGGATTTCCAGTGTTTTGCTAAATTCTCACAAAATATTTATTTTTGCACAATAAATTTGATAAATCTGTAAATGTAACGTGCTTTACTATATCATATAAAAAAATGGTTTACATAACTCCACTACTTGAAATGATATCATCAAAATATGCACCTGTCCTATCTTTATGACGCGCACTGTATATGTATAAAATATTTATTTAAAAAAATGGTTAATTCATCGACATTTAATTTCCTCTTTCGACTTCTAGCCCCTCTATCTTTGGCGTTCCCAAACTATTTGCGCAGCCCATTTTCCAAATCTCGGATGGTGGAGGTTGATGTGCTTGGATTCTTCTTCACTACACCTGATTAAGATAAGTAGCACATGGTTAAAAGTTAAAATATATGACATTAAGGCCACCTGACTAACCAAATACAACTTTCATCATCTCAGATTGTCCAAAGGCTTTTTTGCCACACTGCCCTGTGAGGTTAAACGATCGAGCCATATCCTCAGTTAAGCTGCTTCAATAACCTTTTCATCGTTGTATCTAGGTCATAACTTCCATTGACACATAAAGCAGAAATCTGAATAAAAAATGAAAAATTATTAAACAAATATTAAGATGTTACCTTTACACTAACCAATTGAGATTTTATAGCAGGATCCTTTAAAAGGCTAATGGGGATCGCTGCGACTTGTGAAGTTGAAATGATTCCGATGAAGGTGGCACTGGCTTATTCACTTGTCTTTTTTGGTTATCAATTGGTTCTCTGTGCAATTTTATTAACCAGTTAATACAGTATGTTTAAGATAACTTAAGACAACAAATTAGGTCTATAATCTTCACTTAACAAATACCCTATCTTTGACAAAAGGCATTCGTCATCACTATTTGAATCTGCTAATTTCCTTGTTCTGTAGACAAAATAGTTTAAAATTGTGTATTAAACAACTTTAGGTTGCCCTATTACACGTGCTTTGCTTACTTTTTTCTCTTTTTTTGTCAATGGCATCATTTTCTGACTCAATATTGGATGTGTCCTCAGCCAATTTTGACTTTCTTCTGGCTTCATTGACATCCTCTGAATTGGAGATAGCATGCATTTACAAACTTGATTTTTCAAAGAAATATAATTTAAAATGATAACAATAATTCTTACGGGCAAATCCAAGTATCCTTGCTTGATATTTCGGCCAGTCTTCTTTAGGGTCCATACTCATATCCCTTAGCTTTAGAAACATTCCTTATGGAAGTAGGTGGCAAAAAACAATCAACTAGGGTTTTATCTTTCATTATTTGGCAGATTTCACTCTCCTCTAAATTTAACCAGGTATTTGGCAAATAATCCACTTCTTTTGTATTTTCAAATTCAACAATTAAAAAAGGCATTTCTAAAAAAAATCATGTAAAGATACATTTTATAAAACATTATGACACAACAAACAAAAAGATTCATCTGTTCTATTAATGCAATCCAACTCTGGTAACACAACTTTGTTAACCCATACACCAGTTTGAACACATCTTTCACAACAATTATAGCTATTGTGGGCTTTAAAACAATTGACATATGCTCTTGCTGGGGCATCACAAACAACTGCATTAAAAAATATGTTAAAATTCCTTCCATTATACAAAAAGCCTTTATCTTCTAAACCCTTCATTTCCTCAACAAAATCACTTAAATAATCATTAATAGAGGTTGGCTTTCCACTCCCACAAAATAGTGCAACAGGAAAAACATCAGATTTTTGATCTTCTGAAATGCAAGCTAGAATAGGCCATAAATTGATATTTGAACTTTTGAAAAGTGGCAATCCATCTATGTTTACATTAATGTATAAAGTATTTGTAGAAATATCTTTTCCAATTAAATTAACATATTTCTCTAACCAAAACTGTATTCCAAAATAGTAATACTCTCCTCCAGCCAAGCTTTTGCTTATAGTATTTCTATCTGTTCTCAGCAAAGTTCTTGAATCACTTGGCAGATTAGGAATAACATGCCGAAGAATTTTCAATAAGCTTTTTGTGGCTTTATGACTAATATTATTAGATATGGTCCATTCAGCAATTCTTTCATTTATGTTACATTCATCAACTGTTTCCTCAGAATCAATCATTTCTTCTTCGTCAGAGTTTTGAAAACGCACAGACCACGTTTCTTCAAACTCCTGATATGACTCTTCAATCCACTCTACTGTATCACCAATGCCATTGTGTATACTTGAGCATGGAGGATCGTTAACAAAAGTAACAGTCCTATATGAGTCCATTATTTTAGACACTCGTTTCGCTAATTTACGCCTTTGGGTGCGTGCTGACAAAAATGACATACTCATCCTAAAGAGGTGATGCCGAAGAAACCTTAGCTTGAAAGTTTTCAATGAACTATCAAATTAAATAATAAGAACTCACTATCTTTAAGTTCGATCAGCAAAGTGTTAACAGTGACACGAACCCCAGTCAGTTCCAGTCTCTTCCTAATAGATGCAAAAGGGACCAAGAGACAAAGACCTTATAAATACCCGCGCCTCATCACGCTCCGCCCATTTTACGCCTTTATGTAAATTCGCTCTAAATATATTTAATTATAGCTCCAAACGTTATTTAGTGAGCACATTCATATTAAATAACATCGTCTGCACCAACGACTTATTTAGTATGAATTTTCAATCTAAATAACATCAATAGCCAGTTTAACTAATGCAGTCAAGTCGGGCAACCCGCCCTCCGCCCTTTCTTCCGAGTACGGCTTTAGAAAGACAGCACTCCACCAAGCGTAACTCCGCCCATTTGTTTAGCCGTTAATTCGTGAAAACTCACTTTAAATAGCCCCAAATGTTATTTATTGAGCACATTCAAGTTAAATAATATCCTCTGAACCAGCGACTGCTTTAGCGAGAATTTTCAAACTAAATAACATCAAAATTGTTTAGCTGATGGCGGGCAAGACGGGCAACCCGCATTCAGCCCTCGCGGGCCCCTCCGGGATGTGTTTGTTGGGAAGTATGCCAGAAATAGTTCCGAAATTAGTCAAAACTAAGGCTAGTTTTAAATGTATGATGCAATTGCGCATCCAAAATTAGTGACCTTGCTTCTAATAAATTTATAAGCTTGCAAATTTTTGAACGCTATTTTGTGCCTCTTGATCTTCAGAGAAGAGTGTGCGTTCACTGCAACAATATTATTTCTAGAAATGGCGGTCCATTTGAGCCATCATGATTTATTTAAAACATTGTCATTGTAAAGAAAAACATTTGAATATTATTTTCAGTTTTTATGGCATTTTACGAGCATAGGCTGAATCGCAGAGGTTCCTAGGCGTTCGTGAAGAATTGCACCTTTGCCGACAGAATACAGGGTTAGTCCAATTAGGGCGTCTCTTCTTTGAATTACAAAGGAATAATGAGGCCTACACTTTTATTTAGTATTAATTTTACTGAAATTTCATTGTATAGGAATTTAGAAAGTTTCTTACATTTAGAACAAATGGCCCGCCAGCAATGGAGTAGAGAAACCGAATATGTTTTAGCTTGTGTTGGGAATGCGGTAGGGCTCGGAAATTTGTGGAGATTCCCGTATCTTTGCTACAGCAGTGGGGGAGGTAAAAACATTGACCTAATTTTAAATTAATTTGACAATATTCCATGTTTTTACGGGAAAAGGGGCCTTTCTTATTCCTTACTTTGTAATGCTTTTTGTGTGTGGAATACCGTTGTTGTACATGGAGCTAGCAGTTGGTCAATTGACACAAAGGGGTCCTGTTGGAGCCATAAAGTCTTTATGTCCACTGTTTCAAGGTTATTATAAAATGGTTCCTTGATGTTTATTATCAAGTTGAATCTTCATCATTCATATGCCCCATAAAAATTTTAATCAGCATTTTGTTTCCAGGTGTTGGCCTTTCAACTGTGTTTCTGAGCTTCTTTTTAGCAACATATTACAATGTGATTTTGTCATGGGCCTTGTACTTCATGTTTAGTTCCTTTGAAAGTCCTCTTCCATGGTCTTCATGCAATAATTCTTGGAATGAGGATGAAACTTGTTGGAACAATGACAATAGATCTGAAATGACAAATAAATCAGAATCATCAGCTGTTCAATTTTTCAGGTTTTTAAACTTGGTTCATAAAAAATGAAAGACATATGTAAAAGTAGTATCTATAGACAAAAGCAAATTCTTATGCACCAACAACTTAACATGTCAGACTCAAAGTTCTTCATCAGTCTTCTGGCCTTGAAAATCCAGTTAATATTCAATGGGAACTTGTTTTATTGTTGTTGTTCACTTGGATCATTGTATACTTATGTATATTCAAAGGTATTAGGTTGACAGGAAAGGTTGACTTATTTTATTTAAAACAGTTTTAAACAGTATTATATTTTACAAATATTTGCTTAGATTGTATATGTCACAGCAACTTTTCCATATGTTATCATCCTTTTCATGATAGCTTATGGAATAACTCTGCCAGGTTCTTACAGTGGAATTAAATATTATTTAAAGCCAGATTGGGAATTGCTGAAATCTCCTAAGGTTAACAACAAAAAATACTATGCTGACTGCTTAATAATCAATTTCTCTTTTAAATGTGCATTTATTTTATTAATTACAGGTCTGGGTAAATGCTGCTGCTCAAAATTTTAATTCAATAGGAATAGCCTTTGGCTCGATGATTACATTTGCAAGTTACAGCAACAGGAAGAACAATGTTCTCAGGTTTGCATTATTAATGTAATCTCAGGGATAATCAAACTTTGGGGAAAAATGAGTCCTATTGAACAGTTTTATGATATATCAAAGATATAATACAGCATCACTACAATATCACTGTTATAACAGGGATTCTCTCTTTGTGTGCATTCTGAACTCCAGCACGAGCATTTTGGCAGGTTTTGCCGTGTTTTCCATTTTAGGCTTTGTTGCCCACAATTTGCAAGCAGATGTGAAAGATGTTGTAGAACAAGGTATAGAATGATAAAATTCATAAGTGCTGATTCATTATATCTGCTGTTTAACTTTAGCTTTTAAAATTGTGTGCTTTTTGTTAATTTATTTTTGAGATTTGGTTTGATAATGATTTGGATATTTTTAGGTCCAGGGTTGGTATTTCAAATTTATCCTGAAGCCTTCAGTTCTATGACTTATCCATGGGGAAATATACTTGCATTTTTTTTCTTCTTCAACATTCTTTGCCTTGGCATAGATAGTCAAGTATTGAAACTTTAAAGCATATAAATTTTCCCTATATGTTAAACTAATTCAAATAATTCAAAAAATTCTCAGTTTGCTTCAGTGGAAGTAGTTGTCACAACTCTGGATGATCATCTAAAGAATTTTATAAACAAATTTGCCACTAAAAAGGAGTTCATTACTTTGATAGTTTGTGTCACAGCCTTTGTGTTCGGCCTTCCAAATGTAACATTTGTCGGTATCGGCCCACATCTTGATTATTAAGGTTTACATCATGCAGACATTAAATTTCTAAATAAATTAAATATCCATTTCTCTAGGGTGGCATTTATTTTTTCAAGCTAATTGATTATTACTCATCTGGAATATCCCTCATGCTTATTGCTTTTATTGAAGTTATAGCAATTACATGGTTCTATGGTACTCTTGTCTTATTCCCTCATTCTATCTTGAATTTAATAATTTAATGCAATGACAAAATTCAGGGGCTAGCAAGTTATCCAAGGATATTGCTATTATGAATGGCAAAGAACCCCTTTTGTACTTTGTCTTGTGTTGGTATATCTTTGCTCCACTTCTCATTTTGGTAAGGAGTTTTTCAGTTCATTTACAGCCCATACTTATTATTTAAATTTTGCATTTGTAGAAGTTTTGCACAACTGAATTTATAACTTATTCTTTGAGATTTTTTATATTTTCAAAGCAAAATATAACTGTAATGGTGCATAAACATAAATTTTTAATTATGCTAAAAACTTACAGAATTTAAAAAACAAGATAATCTTATGAATGCTCAAAGTTAGAGTCAATAATTGGGTAATTTGCCTTGCAAAGCCAACTACTTTCCAGATGATCATGATCTTTAACTGGATAGAATACTCCCCATTATCTTATGGCACATACGCATTCCCCAAGTGGGCTGACATGATTGGATGGCTAATTGCATCTGTATCCTTGGCTTGCATTCCAATTGGGATGATTAAAAGTATTTGTGAAGCCAGAGGGAATAATCTGACACAGGTAAAGTACTCACAAGTGAATTGTGCTTAATTCTAAAACTAGGTGCTCTTCTGGATCACTGTAATTTGGACCAAATTAAAAATAAAGTAATAAGAGACCTGACAGGGACTTTCCAAAAAAAGCACTTTGTGCCACAGACTGACTCTTTATGTAATTGCAGAAATTTATGAACTCCATGGTACAACAAGCTGAATCTAAGCATGACCCTAAACGGGAAATTCCAAGTGAGGAACTGTATAACCAAGGTCTCTCAAAAATGGACTCCCTACAGTTTACTAAGCTTTAGAAAAGGACTTTGATGTCTCCCACTTGAGATTAATTTTGCTGGACATTATTTTACTGCCACCTCAACCATGCAGCAAAATCAGGGCCACTATTATAGTCATATCAAAAGAGACATTTACTTCTAAGATGTTTATTAACTTGTATTAAATTTTTTCAGATAAATTTTACTTTTTATATTCATATGATATTCAGTACAAGATGCTTCTGGTCCTTCTTGTTATGTGGCGTTCGTTAAGCACATTGAATTTGTTCACGTACTGATAAATAAATCAAATAACATTATTTGATGGTAACAAGGTTGTCAATTGTTAAAGACATGTGTCTGTACACAGCCTTTTCATTACAAGCATAGTTAACCTGGTTAATGGTGTTGCAAGCCTTGGTAAGCACTCCCAAATAAGACATGAGGCTCACGTCATTGTGTTGCTGTACAAAATCAAAATTATGTATAAGAATGCTGTCGGTGACAAGTTCTTTGTGAACTAACCGTATGCAATTCAACCTCGAATTGCTTTGAATTGAGCACTGGTAGACGATGACACAGGCTTCGAGCCTCTCTTAAAATTTCATGGTTTTTGGTCACCAATCCTTATTAAGGAAAAATTGGTATTATTCGCATTATTTCACAGTATTTTTTTTATCCTTGAATCAGTTGTCAGTATTTAAGGAAACTTCAATACCATTTTCCATAGCTTTCACATATTCCAGGATGAGAGTGACTCTGCTGTGAAGCATTTTCACAGCATTATATTGAGCCATAAGATGTTGGGCAGCTAGATATAAGTTGTAAAAAACTAGTCATCAAAAATTCTTTTGAAAAATACTCTAAAATATAGTAATCCATCTGATGGCAAAAGCCTTATTTAAAAATATTTAATGATACCTGTGCTTGCCTCTCCAGACTCATTAGAAGAGAGCCTTGCCACGTGATCCACACCAATTCTCTCAGCTTCTTCAGTGGCCAAGACATAAGGCAACTCAACAAATCTCATTTTTGCCTTTTAATAAATTCAAATATGTAGATGGAATGAAATGTTTGAAAAAAAAGTTAAATTGTAAGACCTCATTGTCCACCACATCAATTACTGATTCGTATATGTTTACAGGCAGCTAAAATGAAAATTAATTAAAAACTAAATATGCACAAATCCTTTATAAGAGATGCAAATTACCTCAGAATGTTGTGCCAAAGGATTAATTTTTAGAAATACTGGACTTTCATTGATCTGACATACCTAAAACATTAACTTCTTGTTACAAATCAATGTAGATTTTGAAATTGGAAAGTTTACTCACTTGCTTATGTATTTTGATATCTAGATCTGCAAGAAATTCACCTGTGCTATACCAACCAAGGAAGTCCAAATCACTAAAAACCTGCTTAACTGAAAAGTTAAGAAAATCTCAAAATATTTTAACAAAGAGAAACTTTCATTTCTTGCAATCAATTTTAGATGAAAACAGATTGACATCAAGTGAAGAAGCTCACATTGATCCTCTTTCATATTGTAGTAATCTCTATCAAGAAGTATTTCATCCTCAATTTTGTGAAATAGGAGTTCAAACGAATTCATAATCTCGATATTTCTTCCTTTTTGTTTGCCAATTAAGGCTCCAAGAACTAAAAGCAAACGATGAATGATCCTTAGTTGGTGACTAATGCTATCTATTTAAAAAAATATAACCTTGTTCTGCCTTCCCACTTTGGGCTGAGGCTCTAGTCCAATGCTCTGATACATTCATAATGACCAAAGGATGAAGAGAAACACTTACACTGCCGCCAGGCAGAGACGATACTGCAGCATTTGTCTTATCCGAATCAATCTCCATCATACTCGCCATAATGTCAATGTTCTACCGTTATTTGGGAAATACCACAAAACTAAACCACCACAGCCCTCGACGACGAAAATACAAACAAAATATCATTTGAAGTGATTACCAAATCAGGGATAACCTGTCTGAAATTTTGATTAAAGAATTACCAAATTTTAAATAATTTAAAATGTTTAGTTTTTATTAAAATTATTTAACGAAAGTTAATATAGAAATTATTCTAGGCCTAACTCGGCAGAAAGACAAATGCTTCAGAGAATTATCACTAACTAAATTTAAATATAATTAATAATTTACTTAGAAACACAAATCTTTCTAATTATGTAGATTCAGTGTTATAAGCATAAGTGAAAATTATTCGAGCTAATTTTTGTCAAAGGGACGGGGGAAAGCGGGGCTATACGCGCCACGGGCTAAAAGCACCATTGGATCTGCAGGAGAGCAACGAAATTTTAATCTTAGTTCAGCATGCCCGATTTATGAGGAAAGTTTTGTGGCTAATTAAGCTCATTTTTTCGATTTTTTTTACTTTATCCACGACAGACGAGTTTTTAGTTTTCGGCGGTGAAAAGTTCTTTTTTGTCGTTAAACTCTGAATGAGCAAACTAGTTGGAATTAGTTTTTTTTTATCAGTTAGTGTAATAAATGGATACGACATTTAACTTTAAAATTCATGTAGTTGTTTTGCTCATCATGTAATCAAAATCGTGATCGGGGAGATTTTCTACCAAGAAGGCAAGGGGTGGTTGCGGGGATGAATGCACCATTTTAAGCTGGGATGGTTGCAGTATTTTTCGTCAGAAATCTTTAAATTCTATATTCGATTACAAGCGTAGAGCAAATTGGTGACAACCGCATATTTGCGTAAAATGTTTTTATTTAAAAATGAATTTGTTAATGTTATTTTTATTTTATATTTTCAATTGGTCTGTAAATTACAGAAGTGTCACTGAAAGAGGCATGGTCATCAAAGCTGTAAGACTTGAAGCAGCTATGTGTGGAATTTCAAAAATAGATGAAATGGAAAATCAAAAGAAACAACGTGTTATTTCCATATAAATCAGCCAATGAAAAATCTCACAATGTTAAAATGATGAAAAGCATCTTAGTGCAGCAGAAATTATTCTGCAAGTTGTTTGCCAGGCAGTTTTGATGGTTTTGGGTGGCCAAGGTCTATGGAAACTTAAGTTGATTACTCTGTAAGCTATGAATTTTTAAAAGAGGGTGATTGTGTGCTGGTAAAGGTACAAGGACAAAATATAACTTGCTTCACAGCCCAACTTGTGGACAATAAACTTCCTGGTGATAAAGAAATGAGAGTTATACGCTTTGAAACAAAATTAAATTTGGGGAAAAAAAACTGTTCGATTTGTTCCAGAAAATGTGAACTCACATTCAGTTCAATCAGGTGATATGGTGAGAAAATGCCCAACACATTTTCATTTTCTGATTATAATTTGAGAGTTTAAAACACAATTCCGGTAATCTTAAATTAGATGCTTTCTTGTTAAAGGTGAACTAGTTCGAATATATTTAAAAAAAAATTAACAATTACATAGTTAGCTTCATATTTATTACATACAAATTTACAGGCAAATAGTTGAACGTTGAACACGCAGTTTCGGTATTTTTGTAAGCTACCCGAAGGGGTGGTGCGTTTTACAAGGAGATGGGGTGGTTGCAACGCTTGCAGGACTCATTTTCAGCAAGCTATTGTGCTTTTCGAGTTAGAGAATTTTTATCAAAAGCGAATTTGAAGCCAAGATATATAGTTTAAACATGGTCCACAATGATTTTAGTATACTCAGCGATTAAAAACGTGCGAAGATGAAATTTGAAAAGTGGTGCTTATAGCAACGCTCTCCCCTAATAATATTGAAGTCTTCAGACAGATTTAAGTATCAAATTATAATTGAAATTTATAACTGTTTTCTTTCAGTTTCAAATTAATAACTTTATTTTCAGATTTTTTAGCGCTCTTAAAAGAAGCTTAAAGGACTTTTAATTTTTAATAAGTTTCTAAGTTTTTCAAGTTTATTGATTGTGGATCATTATTTTAATTGCAAAGCTAATGAATTGCATATTATGAGTGATTAACAACACATTATGTGAAGTAAAATATTAAAGTACTAATGGAAATAAAAGATCGTTAATCTTGACACATGATTTCTTTGATCAGGTTTTGTGGGCGTCGCCATTCTAGTGTCAGTTAAAGGCGCGTTGCTTGTGACAATAGTTATGATGTACGTGCTGGTACGTAAGATAACAGGTAATTATAAATCGTTTACCAGGATTTTCTGCCCACTTTCGTTTTTGCATATTCGATGCGAGGAGATTTATTAATACTAAGCAGCTTGTCAAGTAGTTTTTAAGAGACCTAGGTTGAACGTGGATTTTACTTCAGTAATTAAGTGATTTAAAAAAAAAAGGTGATGCATTGGAAAACTTACTTAAACATAGTCTGATAATTTGTATTTGTATTTGTTTTAGTTTTCATTTTACATTAGTGAACTAAGTACATGTGCATTGATTCCAAGACTTAAAATATTTGCAATCTTGGCAAGGTTTTATAGTTTTAACATACATGAATGAATATATTGATTCGTTTTTGCCAGAAAGATATTACAAAAAAATGTTATTATCTAATCTGATCATTAGTTTTGAATGGTGATGTGCTTATATTATCAGAGTTCATTTGTGGATCAACTAAAAGGAGTGATAGCCTTGAAGATTTAAATATGGACACATCCTGTCCTGAAACTACATGGGATGTGCACTACTACGAAGCAAGTGTCTATCTCAAAGAAGGAAAAAATAACGACAGGTTTACCATCGATCCGAGGGATCCAGCTCGTCATTTTGCTTACAAAGTCGTCCACAGCACATGGTTCCACCTGCTAAATCTAATTGCACCTATTTGTCTCCTTCTGTTGACCATCTCTGAGCCTCCATCTTTACATTTTATTCACATTCCATTTTGGGTATTTTTCTTTTCATTTTGGTTATTGGATCTCATTAAATGATCTCATTTATCCACTTTTATTCTCGAGCATTTTATTAAATTTTATAAGATTTTTTGTAATTTCATTTTTCTTAATTTTTTAGACTCACAAATAACAAAAAATTATTAATTAAATCAACCACCTAAATATGATGGCTCACTATTTTCAGATTTGAATCCTTTTCTTTGCTATTTAGTTTTTCACTAAAGTACCAAAACTGAAGACTTAATTAATTAAAAATAATTATTAATAAAATTGTTTAAAAACATTTAATTTAAATTATGATGCAATTAATTAATTTTTAATAGCTATCATTTAAAACTATTTTAGGTTCATGGAATCATAGAGCTTTCCATGCTTCTGGTAATTGCCATTGAATTGGTGATGAAGCTTAATTGGCTTGGTACTAAACATTTCTTAAGTCATACCAGGACATTACTCAAGGTGGTTTAGTGTTGATTGATTCAGACATGCTTACATCATAATTACTTATTTTTTAAATTATTTTCCAAGCTTGTACTCTTTTGCGTCATGTTTTCCGAGGCCGTCGTGTTGGTGGTCCGTCAGACCAACCACTTTCGGGTGACGAGGGCACTTCGTCCCCTGTTTTTATTGGATTCATTCTATTGTAGAAACATCAGACGGTACATGTTATTAATTTGCCTAATGTTTATCATCTTATTAACGAAATGCACTAATGATCTTTTACAGGTTCATCAGGCAATTGCTGCAATCATTGGCTGCAATGTTCAACGTCTTTTTGCTCCTTATATCTTTTATGTTAATTTTTGCAATTTTAGGTGAGAATATGACAGTAGCTTTTGCATGCCTGTCATTCAGTTGTTTAGTAATTTGCTTAATAATTAATACCAGTGGTGACTAATTAAAAGTTATTATTTAACTGTAATGCATTACTTAAAGTTTATATTTTATTACCAAAAATACATTTAGCACTTAATGTATTTCTTTCACAGGTTTTTTTCTTTTTTCAAACAATCCTGCAGATACGGTTAAGTCTGATTTTTAAATCGTCCAATCAAGCAAATAATGCTAATTTGTATTTTTATTAATTTCCAGTACTTCCAAAGTATATCAGATAGCTTCATCAGTCTTTTTATTTTGATGACCACTGCAAAGTAAGGCCATTCCTTATATTATTGAAACTTTAACCAACTTAATCATTGTTCAACTTTCCTGAAGTAATTTTTCTCATTTTATTTTATTTCTCGCTAATTTGATTTTTTTTTCAGCTTTCCCGACGTCATGTTGCCTTCTTTCAAAAAATCAAAATGGTCAGCTGTCTTCTTCATAATCTACATCAGTATAGAACTTTTTATTTTCATGAATATGGTTGGTTCAATTTTCATTTGATTCCATAGACAATGTCATTAAATCAGCCGTTAAATTTAATTAAATCTAATGAAAGGAAGTATTTTCTTTTATCCCTTTTCAATTAACATAAAACTTGATTTATCAAAATGATCTGCTAAGACTTCATTCAATGTTTTTTTTCTTCAGTTTCTGGCTGTGGTTTACAGTGCCTTCATAAAAACTGAGAAAGACAAATTTAAGAAATTGTATTTGCATAAAAGAAATGGTTGCGTCCTGGCTTATAGACTTCTCTCTAACGAGGTATGCGTTATTTGAGGTGTCATAATAGCTAAAGGAAATTTAATTACTATAGAGAATAACGCTTAGTTTGTGCATCCTGTTAAATCATAATTTGTTCCGGCAAATTATATGACAAAGTACATTGCAACGAATGATTATAATGAATTTTGCAAAACAAACAAAATGCTGTGATTTTTCTGTAGCAGGTTAGGTTTTTAAGCATGAAATTCTGCCTTTGGCCCCAACTAAAACAAGCACATGAGCCAAAATTTGATGATTGATTGATTAGTGGTTGGATGGATGGATGGATGAATGGATGGATGGATGGATGGATGGATGGATGGATGGATGGAGGGAGGGAGGGATGGATGGAATGCTGATTGAAAATTTGATTGTGGATTGATCAATTTGCAAAATTATGTGCAAAGGTTCCCTAGCAATTGCATTTACATTCATTATATAATTTTTGTATGCAAATAATAATCACCTCATTACAAATATTTTTTATGCTTAGCTCACCGATGGTATTTCCTTCAAGCATTTCAGAGGTTGCATGGGTTATTACAAGCCTCGCATGGGTTAGCGATATTGTTTTTATGGTTATTAGGAAAGTTTGTCTTGTAAACATTTTATTGTTTTATTGAAGACTCCATGGAAGTTTACTTACTTTTTAAATCCTTGGATATCAATGATTCGGGGAAGTTGAGCTTGAATGAATTTGTGGCAATATTTGACAACATAAAGCTGAAATGGGAGGTCAGAATTTAATTTCAATTTCAAGTTCACGACAATATGCTGTCATATTAATTTCCAATTACAAATTGCTCTTCTTTATATTCAGAAAGAAAAAATCATTGATGCAGAAAATATGACTTTTCCATTGAAAGCAAAGTCATGTAAGTCTGACATTGGGACATTTGAATGCTATTAACTTCATTTCAGCCTAATTAACATCAATTTTTTTACTTTTCCAGGTTTATTTAAACTTATTTCAAACAAATGGTTCAATAATTCCATAAGTAAGAAATTGTTTGATTGAAGTTCTTAAAATACTTTGAATCACTGACTTTCCTTGAGATTACAGATGTCATTATATTGCTGAACTTTCTGTGGATCCTCTTTGATTCCATTCGTTTGTCAAGTTAGAATTATTTTTGATTTTGACTTCCCTCCTGGAAAACTATTATTCATTTGCTATTGCGGTTTTTACCACAACCTTGTCGTAGTTGCCAGAATTGTTAGATGTTTAACATTTTTAAATAGTCATGAAGTACCAATCTGCACAAGAAACATTTGATTGGTCGTTGGAAGAAGCAAAGTTCTCTTGGGTAACTGTCCTCTTTGTTCTAAGTAAGCATTGTTCACATTTAATTATTTTATGATCATTGTGATGGGCATTTCACTTACAGTCATTTCAATCATAACACATTGCTTTAGTTTATGCTATTGAGGCATCATTGAAAATGTCTGGATTTGGATTTTCAAAGTACTTTTCAAATGGCTGGAACATGTTAGAACTTCTTCTTTTTAAATTTCTTCAAATGAGTTAAATCAGATGTTTATTAGACCTTGACTATTTTGCAGTTTTGACTTTCTAGTCACTTTGATGTCATTGGTCGGTGTTGTGGTGCAGCTAGCAAGCGGTAACATGTTTTGTATTATGATTGTCAGACCTCTGAGGGTTATGAGGTAAGATCTATTGTTCTTACAATAATTAAACATCAATATACACCAATGAATTTAATGTAAATTGAAGCAAATTATTACATATTCCTCTTTTATTAGGAATGCATCACTTCCAGTTAATTGCCACTTCGCATGATGTTTAACTAACTCTGATGAAAATTTACAGGTTATTTAAGGTTAAAAGTAGCTTGAGGCATGTTTTTGATTCACTTTTCATGTTGGTTTCAAGGATTTGTAGGTTGTTTTTGGTTGTTTTAATTTGAATTCTTGTTGTTTGAGTTTTACTCTCACATCATCATTTGTTCAGCCTGGCTGTGGTCATGTTGCTGCTACTGTATTTTTTTGCCATCATTGGCATGGAAATATTTGCTCCCTACTCAGAAAATCTTAAGAACTGCTGCCTGTTAGTCTTCTTTTTTAATTTATGTTTCTTAATTTGGTGAAAGATAGTGACATTGTATTTTATTTGGTAGAGCTTTTGAGTGCCTCCTATCCAAATATTGCATAGGATTCTTAATTGATCTGCTATTACTTTGGCCAGAAGCAAATGAGCTTTTACTAAATTTTTGCTTTCAGAAACACTAGTGTCCAACAATATTATGTTTATAATAATGGATCTGGTCCTGATGGTTACTATTATCTGTGTACCTTTGACAACATACTCGACAGCGGAGGTAAGCCATCCTGAGAAAATTACTTTATCTATTATTATTATTATTACTATTATTGTTATTATTATTATTATTATAAATTTCCCATCATTAAATTTGACAGTTACTTTGTTTGAGCTGACAGTCGTTAACAACTGGTGGATAATCATGGTGAACAATTATTTCACCTTTGATATTAAAAGTCTAGTAAAGTTCTAATTCTTTGCAATTACTTGTCCTCTAGGAAGGGTATGCTTACGTGGTGTCTCCCTGGACAAGAATTTTTTTCATGCTTTTCTACCTTGTCACGATGGTCAGTTGTATGTTACTAAAAAAATCCCTTGTGCACAAATTGCTATTCCGATTAGTTTGACGTGGCACTAGACTTGATTAGTAGAGAACTAACTACACGTAATTAGAAACAGTGCAATGGTTTAATATCTGTCAGGTGGTGATGGCAGTGGTGGTTGCATTCATTTTGGAAGCATACTTGTTCAGGGAACAGTGTAGAGAAGATTATGATGGTTAGTGCCAAAGCATTGTTTTGACCTTACCACTGTGCAAGTGCTTAAGCAACAATTTTCCCTTTACCACCTCTTGGTAGGGCACAAATACCAGAGGATATTGGTAAGCATTTCACCACAAGAAGTTGCAGAACTTGAATCTGGAGGCGATCCATCATCTGCAGCATTAAAGGAGGTATGATCAAATATTTTTATTGCTCTTCGCTTTAGAAAGTTAACCATTTTGGTCATCACAGATGGAACCACCTTCCAACATAATATTTTATGAAGGCACTCGAAGATTAGAAAAGGATGATTTTAGTTTGAAAATGTACAGCTCAGAAGTGCGAGTAAGTGCAGCACTTAGCCCTTTCTCTTCTTTTATAGACGTGATTATAAGCAGTTCATGTTCGCATATTGAAAACTAAAAGCAATATGTTACAATCACATCAGTTCTAAAAAGTGTTTGCAGAATGTGAACCTTAAGCTTATAGTAGAGAATGTTTATCAATCGGTGCATGGCATATAATAATCATGCTTCTTCCTTTAATATTTCAAACAAATATTTCAGAGTTGGATCACTGAATCACTTTCATGATCTGCACTGAGACCAATCACCACAAACACTTTCACCATTGGACAGATGATATTTTTTGGCTGTGTGAATTTTCTGAAAATAAAGCTCAAACACCACTCTTTTAAAGAATTTGTGAGAGAGAAATGATCTTTGAAATTGTTGAACATGTTATTAAAAAAAAACTTGTAATAAAATCCTGGAACAATTAGGAAGAACCTCTTTGACATGACATCAACCCACAAAGTTTTGAGCCCTTTCGCAAAAACAAATGTTTTAATTTCTATATTACCAATAATCACAATAATCAACCCTTGTCGACCAGTTCAGGTGAGTTCATTATGTTCTGAAGCCACAGCAGAGGCGGATAGAAAACATACCAGACACAAAGTACTTTCGAAGCAAACCATGCATGAGCTTCTCATCTCATATGAGACGAAACTAAAACCAATACATTAATTTGTCTCTCCCAAGATGAAATGTTTCAGACCAGTGATTCCAAGAAGAAAGGCCTAAACTTACAATTCAAACTTTTTTCAAGGTACTCACATCAAATGAACAGAGATTTGAAACGTGGTAGACAAGTAATCCGTAAATTGGTGTCTGCTTTAGATATCTGAGCAGAATTTGGTCCATGAACTCCAAGCAGGAGATAATATTTCTCTACTCCTTGTCGTAATCAATAATATCTCCAGCCACGTGAGCATTGTGCTTCAGCTCTTTAGGCTTCTTTGAGTTTCTCTTGCTTTTCGTCTTTGTTTTTGGAGCCTGGAATCGCATATCCTCTGGATTAGTAAATAAAATAACTAATTACTTAATAGGAAGCAAACCCTAAAGTGGTTGCTCTCAGAAGTTCCAAATGAATGGATGTTGTGTTGTTGCAAAAATTCTGAAATTTTAGTTTCACTCAGTCCCTCGACAGATGAACTTCTCCAGAATTTTTTGAAGCTCTCTGTAGATTATTACAAAGTAATGAAAATCCATTGCAAATAATTGTTATTTGTTTACCTTCGTCCACTTGGTTTGCCATGCCAGCAACCTTGCTGAAGATGAATTCCTTTTTATCTGGCCTTGATAAGATGATTACTGAGTCAGAATGAGCCTAAATTATAAGTTTCATTTTGCAATTACTCAAATCTCCTTACATGCTCTAGCATATCAAACCTGCAAGATTTTTCTACAATGTGGAAGTGATTCCTCAATTGACTCCAAGGGAATGGCTCCAATCTCATCTGAGAATTGCCTTTGGAGCAGCTTGTTCAAGCCATTCATTCCTCTGACAGCAAATTCTGGCTTGTAGATGTAATGCTTTCCTTCTATCACTTCTACTTTAACATTTTTCTTTAGAGCCTGTTAATTCATAATCATTATCTGATTAATGCCTTTGAACTGATAAAAGGAGAAAAATATTTAAGTTCAATGAAATGCACCTCTTCATCAAGCCAATTTTTAATTTTTGCAGAAACATCATATTGCTTGGTTTCTTCCAAGATCTCTTCAAGATTCAGGGGATGTGTGTAACCTCTTTGATGGCGATGCTTCAAAAGTTACGATTGGAATATGTGAAAATGGAATATTGGAACATGTGGAATATATTAGAAAGAATATGTGGCAATACAGAAATTTATAGATCAAGCTACTAATTAATAAACATCAGTCCCACCTTCAGATGATTGACAATTTTTGCTAACACACCAAATTTATTACTTGAACTTCCACTGACAGATGCATAATTATCTGTAAAAAGTTAATTATTCTTTGTAGATGCATTCCATTTTTGAAACCTGGTCATCAAGAATTATCAAAAATGGTTAAAATGTAACAGCTCAAAAAGTTATTAACTACGTAGGTTTATCATCAACATAGAATCTCAATAAAGCCCAGCACATCTTACTTCAATGCCAATAGAACAAATCAAATCTCGTCGTGAATATATTACACAACTAATAAATTGTCGATGAGCAAAGGAGGCAAAATCCTTGCTTCGCGATTTAAAAAAAAAAACAAATTCTAATACATCATGTACCTTTAGTCAGGGGATCTACTTTAAGTCGTTTTGGTTTCGAAGCTTTTGTATCTGCAACAACATCACTATTCCTTTTTCTAGAGTCTGCTATTTCAGCGGTAACAGCTGAATTCGCAGTGAAACGCTTTTTAAAATCATCCAACTCCTTTCGAAAAGAAGTCATGGTGAATCCAACCCTAATAACCAATAATTGTATCGATAGCGACGAACAACAAAACACAAAATGTCAGTCCCGTAACCAAAAATAGATGGCCAACTAATTGCTTTCTTCGAATTTCTATAAATGATTGTGACATAACATGTGACATTAGAAGTCATATGAATTTGTTTAATTAAACTAAATATCTTAATATTTGCTCTGGCAGCAATATAAAAATATGTCAATTTCTTAATGAATAT
Organism: Hirudinaria manillensis; assembly: GCA_034509925.1. Classification (NCBI taxonomy): domain Eukaryota; kingdom Metazoa; phylum Annelida; class Clitellata; order Hirudinida; family Hirudinidae; genus Hirudinaria; species Hirudinaria manillensis. The sequence goes on along the minus strand of CM067531.1, from coordinate 5,603,536 downwards.
AGGTGGTGCATATAAAGAACAACCGCGATTCTAAAATATGAATATGCATGAACCTGTTTCCTTTAGAATATTCTATACACCAATTGCCTCTTTTCACTCATCGTAGATCGTAGCGGAAGACCATGCTTTCTCGACGAGGTTATGCAGCAGGTATAATATTTTTTACAGGAGATAGGGAACTTTATTGGGTCCTGGAAATGTGGTATCTCGCTTTCCTCACGACTCTTCTAACCTCCTCGAGCGAAGGTGAGGCCAAGCAATTGTAGCTGGCCGGTAGCAGCACCGTCGGCAATGTCCAGTCTTTCCTGCAGGGCCTCATAATTTCCCACAAAATGTGGACCACCAAACTCTCCAAAACTCTCTGACAATCCATCTTGCAGTATGATTTCTGCTGCAGTAAGATATATTTCATCATCATTTCTATCACTGTGTGATTTTTCATTGGTTGATTTATCTGGAAATAGCATTTTTTGCTCTGTAAGTTGTATGTTTTTCTGTCTCAAACTAGTTCTTTTATTATTAATTAATGCAGCTGCTTCGAGTAACTTGACTCGGCCCTTAGTGATTATTTTGTAATTTCTCATGATAAGTGGTGGAATAATTGAGAGAAGAAAGGTAAAATAAAAATTACAAATTAACAAATAAAAACGTTCATCAAAGTATTTCTACGCAAATATGAGGCCAGCAATTTACTCAAAACACGCTCGTAATTGAAAGGAATTTGGTGCGGAATACTGCAAAAACTGTAGTGCATTCATCCCCTCAGCCACCAATTGACTTTGAGAGAAAATCTTGATCATCTCAGTCTTTAACATAATTAAATGAATTTTAAAGTTAAGTGCCTTATCAATTTATTACACTAATCGATACAAAATTAACTCTAACTAGTAGACTATGTCAAGGATTTACTTCTTCACCAAGTAAACAAAAAAACTCATTTACCATAAGCTTGATTAGACACAACAAAAATTCTCTACAAATTAGGCAGGTTCAATTCACATTAAAATTTATTGCTCTGTTATAGATCTAATGGTCAATGTATCAGTGGTGCGCCCCTCTTTCCCTATATTTAGCAGTAAAATACCTATAGCAAATAGGCTATCCTCTGCTCGCTTACCAATCTGCATTGAAATTCCAAAATATTCTAAATACGATTTCAGCCTTTTATAATTATATAATGTTAGCAGTATAATAATAGTTTGAGAGAATGTTTTTGGACTCAAAGTGATCAATACATAAATATACTAGGGGAGACCGGGCTATAGGCATCACTTTCAACATTTCGTCGTCGCATGTTTTTATTCGTGGAGTAATCTAAAACCATTGCGGATCATGTTTAAGCTTTGTATCTTGGCGCTTCTAAGGAAAATCATCTTTTTAATTATGCCTTTAATTTAAGAAATGATAAATTATTAAAATAAATATTTTTGGTTGACAATTATTAATTTTTATTTAATATTTAAAATACAACTTTATTTAATAAAATATACAATTATGTTTGAATGTAAATTTATACTTCATTATATAATCTCAAAAATTCTAAATTTTAAATTATTCAAGTTATTTAAAATATTCATTATTTTCATACCATCACATATTTGAACAAGAGAAGCACGCTTTATTAGTGCTTTTGTTGTCTATCTGGAGGAAAGCCCCTTTTTTTCGGACATGGCTACCTCATTAATATACGATGTATTGAATTACTGCATTTTGAATGAAGATGGCCAGATTTCTAACAAAAACAGTTCTTCTTCATTCCAATTTAGAACTGCGAGCGACGGCGGTGCTATCGACATATATCATGGTGCGCTTAGATGCATTCGAATCTTTAGAAACACAGATACTTTGCATTATAATCACTTATTAAATATGATTTGTAGGTGCGAAAGTTGCTTTGTCTGTACCCCTTTCTAAGTCAACGACTTCGGCGAAAGTAGGAAACAAGTCTCTCGTACTGTCCAATGATAACATCAGCTACTTGATAAATTTTAAAAGCATCAATGGTTTGTGATTTCTTTAAAAGATATTTTAATGCCTATCGATTTCATTTGTGCATTATTACTATTGTGGCATTAAAATTGAACTTTGTTAATTCTATTTTAGATGCAAAATCTTTTGAAACAACTCTAAAGTCATCTGTATCACCTCAAGATGGGTCAATCTTTTCCCAGAGAACTGATGCCTCTTCAGCAGAACAATATTTTCAGGTGATATACTAATAACCAATGTACTAATAGATTATTATGATTAAAGCTTCAAACAACGTAGCAACTTTCAATTGAATATAGTTATTGATTAGGCTTTATAATTACAATTCTAGATAGGATGTTATGTAATCTTAGGGATATATTGATTATGACAATGTTTTAACAAGTTTTGTCATCTTTATCAGTTTTATGGATACATGTCACAGCAACAAAACATGATGCAAGATTATATTAGAACATCAACATACCAGAGGGCAATGTTAGATAATGTGATGGATTTTCAGGATAAGGTTAGTGTTTTACAACTTGCATTTTGCATTTTATTTCTAAATGTCTATAAATGCAATTTCAGGTCGTTCTTGATGTTGGTGCTGGATCAGGCATCCTATCATTCTTTGCTATTCAAGCTGGTGCAAAGAAAGTTTATGCCATAGAGGCATCATCTATGGCCAAGCATTGCCAGGTTTGTAAAAATAATTTTAATGTTCAATATTGCATTACATCTATTTGATTATTGCAGTTATTAGTAAACAGCAACAAATTGTCCAATGAGATAATAGTAATTGCTGGAAAAGTTGAGGAAGTAAACCTTCCCGAACAAGTGGATATCATCATCTCAGAACCGATGGGTTACATGCTCTTCAATGAAAGAATGCTGGAGACATATCTCCATGCAAAGAAGTGGCTTAAACCAGGGGGTAACTATTCAATGAAATTTGCTAGTTTAATAATATAGCTCTTTATTAAACGAATACTTTATAAGATGAAGTACATCTACACATTTTATTTTGTATAGGAAAGATGTTCCCATCTCAGGGAGACCTGCATATTGCACCTTTCACTGATGAGACTCTATATATGGAGCAGTGTTCAAAAGCTAATTTCTGGTTTAGTTTTATGATTAATATTTTATGAGAAGAATTCTTACCTAAGAAATGTTCTTGAATGTCCAGGTATCAGAATTCTTTTCACTCTGTTGACCTTTCTAGTTTGAGGGATGCAGCCATCCAAGAATACTTCCGCCAACCCATTGTTGTGAGTAGCTCTTGCTTCTTTGAGAATTCGGTTATGCAACATTTCCATACGATATGTTTTTACAGGACACCTTTGACATTAGGATATGCTTGGCCCGATCCTTCAAGCACACCGTCAACTTTCAAGCAGCTCATGAATCTGACTTGTATAATATTGACATTCCAGTATCCTATGTTGTTTTACAATCAGGCACAGTTCATGGGCTGGCATTTTGGTTTGATGTTGCTTTCCTGGGTAGTCAGTGAGTTGATAAATGATAAAGTTTTGCCATAGATAAGTGCATAATTATCATTTCATTATTTTCAGAACCTCGGTTTGGTTGTCGACTGCACCAACTCAGCCCTTGACTCATTGGTATCAAGTGAGGTGTCTTCTTCAATCTCCCATCTTTGTAAAGCAGGGACAAACTTTGGTTGGAAGAGTCTTGCTAAAATCTAATAAAAGGTAATAATTTGTTTAAAAGATTTCTTTAAATCATTAGATGGCTTAGATATGATTTTTTATAAAATTTATATAAATCGAATAAGAAAAAAAACAATTTATTAAAGGACCATTTGCATTATTTGGTTATAAAAAAACTTTATGGAATTTGTAGACAAAGCTATGATGTGGAGATAAGTCTTGGAATACCAGGGACAACAATTAAATCTTCCAACAGTCTGGATCTCAAGAACCCTTTCTTCAGATACACTGGTCAACAACCCCAGCCACCACCTGGAAACAATCATTCATCACCAAGTGATTCCTATTGGAATCAGCAGGATCTGAGTGGTATTTATGGTATAATTCTTATCTGCATTGATTTGATGTGATTATAAATTTCTTTAACAAATTTTAATATCAAGCTCCAAGCAACACATACAATTCAGCACTCATTAATGGAAGTCTTACTGATGGAGCAGTCTATAACAATCTGTTGCAACTAGGTAATACGTTTGAATCCAAATGTCCTTATTCCGGATATGATTTTTAATAAGTTATAAGCTTAAAACCTGACAGAATTACTTATCTAATAATATATTAACATATATAATTGTGTATGAAGATTTATTGTTAATAATTATATTAAATTATAATAAGGCAATGCAGCGCAAGCCAACCCAAACCTCCTTCCTGCCTCGAGCGCAAGTTCAGGCATTGCCCAGCATGTCCTACAAACACGAACATCTATCGGGGGAGGCATCTCACCCGTACTCCTGAATCAGGTTCGCAGTATTTTTTATGACAGTTTTGTGAGCAACTTTCTAATTAAAATGCTTTTACTCAGACCACAACAGCTGGAGTTTCTGGACTTAGCAACAGCAGTACAGGAAATCTCAATCATTATATGATTGGGGATTATATGCTACCTTCCAGCAATTTCTTGTCTTCAGGTCACACAAACAGCACTGGACTTGTGAATTTCAAAAGCCAATAAAAATCATGCATCCAAGACCAACCTGTTCCTCATCTTGTCTTTGAGTGACTCTAGCATGTTTTTTCTGACATTTCTGTTGGTCCCATTCTATGTGCTGTAAAGAGCCTTGATGGATTTGTTAAAATTGGTAGGATGTTTGTGGATTTTATTAGAAAGCATTTTATTCAGTATCAGTGCATCAAGTGGTCTCTTTTATGGAATGTCTTGAAGCCATCATGTAGTCCTGGTGGAAATGCTAATCCTTGATATTGGTGTTCTGGGGAGGTTTGTGTCAGGTTTGATATTACTGTGTGCATACAGAAAAGAGTATTTGTTAAGATTGCCTTGGCTTTTGGTAAGCGATGAAATGCATGATGCAGTGGTTTCTTAAGTTCTGCGGACTCTAGCATTTTCGGCATCAGTGTGTAAACGGTTGGTGTCCAAGTCGAATGCGTGGAATTTGGTAAAGTGTCGAGCGTCTTGCGCCCAGCAGTTGTGATCTATGGCTGAGGGGAGCCCTTCGTGTTCTTATTTCTATTATATATAAGATCTTTTAAAGTATCCAAGCAATGGAATTGATTGCAATATCAGCAAATGCCTAATGGACCACCGCGAGAATTAGGGCAATCAATAAGCCGAAGAGCCTGAAATCAACCGAAGACTAAAGGGATTGAAAAACGGTTTCAGGTCTCAAAAAAGACCGAATAGGGCAATGAAAACCAAGATGCGTCAATTAGTTGCCAGTCGACAAGAGGTATCGGTAAAATTCTTTGGAGCTGTGGTGGATAACATGAATAAACAGCGGAAGAATTTAAAAGTGTTTCAGAGTTTGAAGGCTAATGACCATAAAGTTAAGAAGCTGTTCTTCTGTACAGGAGACAATCCGTAAGGACATATTTGTTGTCTATATCATGTCGGCATTCAGGGGAAATGATAACACATAGAGGTTTGGGCTGCATTTCGTGGGGCCCAAGCATTGAGGTTGTACTTTTTGGTTCGTTCACTTAAGCACTTAAAACAAAACTAGTTTTAATATTCAAAAAACTGACATTCTTAGCAAATAAATTGCTAAATTAACCGATGCTGGGCCTGCGTAAACTACTATTCGCTGTTGGGTTTCAATAATTTAGTTCGATTTTACGTGTTTAATGGCCCTGCAAGTACTATAAAACAATTGCTTTTTAAATATTTCAAGCTAACTCTTAAAGAACTGGATTTACTTGATGCAGGTTCTTATAGTTTTTTTTATGTAATTCTATCTTCCTTAACCTTCTTGTTGGGTAGCTTAACAAAATGTAAATCTGACAATAAAACATAGGTGATTGTCTACATATAACATAGCAGTCTTGACGGAATTGCCAAGCGAAAAAAGTATCAAATTTGTACGGTGCGGAAGGTAAATCTCGCAAGTGCCGTCATCAAGCCGTAGTAGATCGATAAGTTCTGAGCAAGCTGGTAAACATCCTAGCGTCGAAGCCGTGTGATTATGGTGGAGCTGTGTTATGGGGAGAACCCTCAATTAAAAAAATCTGGCATTTAAACAATTTACGAAGAAAACTACTAAGAGCGAAGCAGTCATTGAGTACATGTTTAATCTTTTGTTATTTAGTTGCAGAGGCACAGACTGCTTGACAAGCAAGGTTAATGTTTAAATCCTTTAAAAATTAGTGCACATATAAAGTCATCGTGAATTCAAATATCCTTGTTGCATATTTTTGTTTGTGACATAAATTTTCTGATAGATTGAGTTTTAAATCATATGTAAGATAGGTTTTTATTTAGGTATATCTAAATAATGCAAGATTTAACATTTTTGAGTTTTCTGGACAATTTTGTCAGGAGTTATTTGTGTCAGATGCCCTATGAGATGTTAAAAACAATCTCTTACAATTTTGATAGTTGATTGGCTGATGTTAAGCTTACTATTTTCTAATATCACATTTGAGCTTTGTCATCATAATGTTATGTATGAGATTAATGCATCGATTTAAAGCAGATAAAGCTGCCAATTTTTACTTTAAATAAACTATTTGAATATTTTACTACATTCCACATTTACTACACCAATTTTACTACAATTTTACTATATTCAAATGTGCAATGTTTCACTTATTTTTCTTTTTAGAATTGATTGTTGCACCATGCATCAGCCGCAACATACTGGATCACAAAGACCTCTGCCAAAAGTTACAACTCAGCAGCATGTCAAGACATCCTGCATTCACAGTCATCATCATGACAAACACTGCAAAGTGATTGCTCACCATCAGCATTCTCCTACACAGTGCAGCTATGCTGCCTGGCAGGATGGTAGTCGTTTATTTTACACCACTAAAATGCAGCCGTGCTCATGTTATACAGCTAACGAGTACCATCAAGTTGTTCAAGACTATATTCCTTATCATCCAAATTCTGCATTTGTTGCTGTTAATCCTCATCAAAAAAGAATTCAAATGCAAAATGAAAGTGCATCTAATGTAATTTCACACAAAGCTCAATGTCAGACTCAGCTTGATCCAAGTCCTAACCTTTATCATCAGATTTCACACAATCAACCACCATTACATTTCCATCAAATAAGTTCACATAATTTTCAACAATATCATTTTCATGCCCACAACATGGATAAATCTTCCCATAATTCTCAAGCTCTTCAGAAACACAATGCGACTTGCTCCTGTCACGCGAGAGCCTCTCGCCATTTGATGCATCAGCAGATATCTCTACAAGCGAGTACTCACTACCAGCAATATCATTATCGACTCCATCAAAAAAGACCAATGGATGAGGGGGAAAAGCTCAAAAGGTCAAGAGATGGGTGGGATTATGAGCTGTCCCAGGATTTACAGGCCAAGCAAGTTGAAATGCTCAAGAGAAAGTATGGTGGTGAAGCCAAGGCCAGTCGTGCCGCTCGGATCATACAGCAGGCTTACAGGAGATATTCTCTGGACAAAAATTTTGCAAAATTGAAATTGGAAGTTGACAAGAGGAGACTGTCAAGACGTTTCAATGAAGCTGGGCGAAGCAAAACCATTTGGATGGATGCTTGTCCCACACCAGTTCTCTACCCAAATTACTTATCTTCGCATTCTAAATCAAGAGTTCATGTACAGAAAGGATATGGAGACTTAAGTAAGGGGGACATTCAATGGAATCAGCATAACCTACATCCTTTACAACAGCATGCACCTGGTGCAGTGGCCGACATCTTAGAAGAGAGAACGCTCAGAAGGGAGGATAGGGTACCGGGCAACCAAGAAGCAAGAAATTTGGATGAGTGCAACACATTAAAGAGGAGTGATACCAGAGTTATACCGAGCCAGATTCAAATGCACCTTTCGGAGCATTCCGGTATAGCCAAAGGGCTGTATTGCGTTCCTTCTAGAAACTATGAGCCTCTGGCAAATGAAGTTTACTCAGATCCTTTAGTTCTTGATAATGTTGATTTTGACAATGAACTTGTAGCTGAATTACCTCCTGTTGAAGATGTTATGGATGATGAAATATTTGACACCCCTGCTGACCTGGCATCTGAAGAAATGCCTAAGACAAATGAGTCCATTTTTAGATCATTATCGTCGCACGATCAACAAGCGCAGAACGTCGCTTCGTGCCAGAGACCGCCTCAAAACGATTCCGACGGGGCGTCTTCTCCTCACAGGAACTTAAGGACTTGGAACAGTTTGGGGAGAGGGGATGTGGTTAATGTGAAAGGTGGAAATGAGCTGAAATGTTATAGTTCTCCTGTATGGAAAAGAAAACTTGTAACAACAGAAATAAGTAATGAAGACTACAATCCAAGCCACTGCAAAGACATCGAGCCACCATCCGTGGCACGAGAATTGCGTCCTCTGCTCGCTCCCCCGCAGCCAAAAAACGATGCCCCTCATCACGCTCAACATTCCAGTCTTTCTGGTAGGCTGACGGACAAGCAGAGGAAACGAACGTATCGGATCGGTCTCAATTTGTTCAACAAGTATGTCGTCACGTTTTAACTTAATTATAATTTCATTTAATAATTCAAACAAAAAAGCTTGAATTGAGTGTTATTTGTAATTTTTACATATAATTAATGGTCAATTTCCAGGAAACCTGAAAAGGGGATTTACTACCTCATCGAAAGACATTTTCTTGACAATCGTCCCAGTGCCGTGGCTAGATTTTTGATTGCCCGCAAAGGATTAAGTAAGCAGATGATAGGCGAATACTTGGGAAACTTGCAGAAACATTTCAACATGGAGGTTTTGAGGTAGTAATTATGAGACGATATTGATTTTTTTGCATAAGTAGGTTATTTCAATCGCCAAAAGATAATCATTTGACATAATCATTTGTTGTTATGATTATAGCTTTAAAAAGTGGATTGAAGGATTTCTGATTGAGTTATATTAATTTTATTAATATGTTCACTTTACTTTATATAGATGCTTTGCTGAGGAAATTGATCTATCTGGATTGCAAATTGATGTTGCTTTGAGAAAATTTCAATCATTTTTTCGGATGCCGGTTAGCTGTTCTGGTTGTGTTGTTGTTAGTTGTTGTGTCTCAAGAGATATTAAGTTTGATATATATTATATTTGATGTACTGATATTTGGCATGCAGGTTGGTCAAATGGATTATGTTCCTTCATGCGGCACTTTTGTTTGAAGGATAGTGTTCTAAACCAGGGAAGCAACCCTGATTAGCAATTGCCACAAATGGCAGATTAATCAATTGATAAATTATCATGTTAGGATGGAAACTAAATAATGTCTAAGTACAAAACATAAACAAGCAAGACTAGTTTATTCTTTTATGTGTCATCGTCATAGCTTCAAAAAGGAAAACGTTGTTGATTATTAAATGATGCTGCTGCCAATGACGCAAGTGGGGGTTTCAAACATGACAATTTATAAATGATACCATTAATGATTCATGCAGGGAAGTAACCATGACCCGCTCATATGATTTGTTAAACCATTTATTATCAATTAACTAACATTTGTTAAAAATTTGTTTAGACTAACTTGCTTCCCATGCACAAATTTAAAATGGTGTTTAATTCATGGTTAAACCAAATTCAAACACCAGGAAGACATTTCATAACAAGTTTTAATTAATGATTTAATATGTTGAAATATCCAGGGTGAAGCACAAAAAATTGAAAGGTTGATGGAAGTGAGAATTATGTTACATTATGTTTATTTTTTGCACAATTTTATACAATTTGCTGCTAACTTTTTGAAAGAAGAATGAGTATTCATCTCATTGTGGGCTGTTTGAGGAAGTATTTTGATGTTGGGTTATTACAATCGTGGGAAAACCTGGGGCATAAACTTCGCCGTTTCGTCTGTTTATCTTTTCTTTTTATAATTGCAACAATGCGATTAAATTTTAGGCATTCGCAAGTCAATACTGCCATTGCAACCCAGACGTGGTTAAGTCTTTCAATAGGCCCGACACAGTCTTTCTCCTTGCATTTGCAACCATCATGCTCAACACTGATCTCCACAACAAAAGTATCAAACCTGATAGAAAAATGAAGCTAGAGGAATTCATAAAAAATCTTAGAGGTTCTCAGCCACTTTTCAACAATTAATAGTTTGCTCGAGTGAATTTTTTATTTAATTTTTTTTTGTTTAGGAATTGATGACGGAGACGACGTGAACCCCGAACTGCTTGCCGGGATTTACGAAAGAATAAAGGTCTCCGAGTTCGTTCCTGGGTCCGATCACGTGTCCCAAGTGGCCAAAGTTGAGCAGATGATTGTTGGGAAGAAACCTGTCAGTGATTTGAAACCTCAGAGTGAATTGGGAATTAGAACATAATATTATATCATATTAGAATATATATATATATATCCTATTATATCACATTAGTTTGTTCGAGTGAATTTTTAATCCATATATATCCTGATATGATATAATATTATATCATAGATATGCCACAATACTAGCTAATAACATTTAGTCATGTAGTCCTGCAAAAGAGTTGGAAATCATGCGACATAAACATTATGAATTTGCAAATATTGTTTTTGTATTTTTGTTTAAGCAATTGGCCGAGCTGCACAGACGCCTCGTCTGTTATTGCAGACTGTACGAGGTGCAAGATCCAAATAGGAAAGAAAAGTTTGGGTTGCACCAGAGAGAAGTTTTTTTATTCAATGACATGATTATGGTAACATTCTTTCTACTTTGATTTTCATAAAATTACTTGGGTTTGTCCCAATTGGTTTGTAATTCCCAGGTAACAAAAATTATCGGGAAAAAGAAAAACTCCGTGAGCTACAGCTTCAGATGCACGTTCTCGTTGTCTGGCATGATAGTCTATCTGTTCGAATCTCAATGTTGGTCTATTTGGATAATTGCTTGTATTAGAAGTTTAGATGCCCACAACTGTTTATAGTTAGCTTGCTACTAAGAATTAGCAAGTAGATTATTATAAGTATTATAATATTGGTGCCCTGGCATCCCTTTGGGATAAAATGGAGCACATTAAAAATTGTCTAAATAATTGTAAATGTAATGAAAATTAGCAAGAGATTACTATAAAGACTGGTGTGTCTATTCCTTGCAACTTCTAAGAATATCAGAATAATAATAATAGCAATAATAGTAATAATAATAATTTTACAATGATTACAGATTTCAAGCATGGAATTCGTCTTGCAAATGGAAGTAACGGAAAGGCAACGATCATGCTCAACGCACGAAACGAACACGACAGGTCAAAGTTCGTGGAGGACTTGAAAGAAGCCATCCTTGAGGTTTGACCCGAGGATTCGAAATGATATTTTGGAGGACTTGGAACCCATCGTTCTTTTTTAATGCTTCCAGATGAATGAAATGGAAGCGCTGAGGATTGAGGAGGAGTTGATGAAGCAGCAGATGATGAAGCAGAAGCATTGCAATTACAACAGGCACAGCAAGGACTCCGGCGTCGTGGACATCGAGCTGCTTCGTCCCTCGGACTTCGGAGGCAACAGGCTGTCCACCAATGCGGACGCCAGAGTCAGTAGCTCTCCTTCCCTGCCAGATGTTGTGGAATGTTAGAGGTTTTTCTTTTTGCATCAAAATTGTTTCATTGTATTGGGATATACTTTGGATGTTACTGCAATCACCAAAAGTTGTGATTTGTTATTTTCAATTTATTTGATAGAAAATGTATTAAGAGTTATCCAAAATTTTAATTTATGAGTATTTTCAAGTCGCTTATTTATAAGTCACTCATTTAGGCGATAACACATAATGATATTTTTTAAGGCATCTTATTTATTTATTTATTTATAGAAGAGTGTTTTGTTTTTATAATTAATAGTTTAAATTAGGTCCAAGTCTTATCTGTTGATTATTAGATGTACATAGAGGCAGTGCAGGATCCCTGGATAGTGGATTGGTGAGCATTCACACCTGAATACCACCCAAAGTCCTTGAAGGCATGATCAGTTTAGAATTTCATTTCGAGACATGAGACATGAAGGAAAATTGAATCTCTTTTGGCTTTTGTAACTCATCCGTTGAGTAATTGGACTTAAGTGATTAGTATCTTTATGTATATAAGAAGTTCACAATAATCGATCGCTGTCTTGCTCTTCTAATGTCCGAACAGTTGTGCCACATTTTACATTTCGTCTCTTATTTTGCAACAAGTGTTCACGCTAGTCCTTTAGTCATGGAGTTTAGTCATCGGGAAGGCATTCATTGTTTCTTATTATGAATCACAAACTGTTTAATTGCTTTTAAAAGTGGAGTTTTTAGACCTCTCCTTACAGCATTTATTATGTTCTGTATCATAGTGTCGTCTAATTGTAGTTCTCATTTGTGGATTCTAATAATCAGCTTAATTTGAATCAGCTGTCGCTTCACAATTGCTTCATTTGTTGTATTAAGACTTTTATTGTCGAATTCACTGTTTATTTGAAACTTAACTGATTTATAACTGAAACTTGTATTAAAATAAAAAAAACATCAGTAATTGGAATATCATGTTTAACTTGAATAATCGACAAAAGCTTTTTAAACACAACTAGAATCTGTTTAACCACTGTTATTGTCCACAGTTTGTAAATCAGAAGATAGTAAAAGTATGAGCATGGGTTTAAATTGTCACTTGCACTTGGATAAGGACTTAGTCTCCACCAAATTGGAAAGAAATGTCAAAAATAGGGCATAACTGAGCATGAGTATGGAGAGGGACGTGGTCAGATAAATGAGCAAGGAGGGTCAGGCTAATGCTGTCTTGCTCTTCTAGTTGTATTGCTTTGCAATCGCACAAGTTGTGGCAACAGGTAAGATGCATAATTCCTTCAGTGTAGCTTGCTTATGCCAGTAACACCTTGCTTAAAGCTTATAGTGATCCCATCCTTCATGAACACCTCAAAAAAACTTGATGTGCTTGCAAGTACTTCATGTTAACTTTTGACAGCCTTCAACAACCAAGCAAACAAAAGCAGCTGAAGTTCCACTCATCCCTTGGACACTGATAGCTTCCTTTACTAAGCATCTCCTATTGTACTAAAAAGTGGAAAGTAAAAATCCACGTTGGCCCAAATTTTTGAAAAATATTTATTTTAAGTGAAGACTGGACCTCATGCAAAATCCTTCTTATGGATTTTCCTGCACTTTAACTTTAACCAATAAAAATATTAAAAAAGCTATTAAAAGTGCATGATGTCATGAGGCTCAATACACTCACTATTCTGATTCGTCACTTTGCCTCCTAAATCTCTCAAAATAACAATGATTCAACAACTTTGCAAAAAGCAAAATAATTTTTCATGAAATATACAGTCCTTCAACTGAATATAAAGTAGATGTTACACATTCATCAGGTTCAAAGAGATGAGGTAGTGTTCAAATAAAACTTGTCATGTCAAACTGTAAATGTTGTTAATGATCAAAATCTAGATTCAACTTCATTTGAATTGTTGTCAGGATAGATTAACAAAAGCAGATGATGAGGCAATAATTATAATTATATTTATATACAAATAAACTAAGTATCAAACAACCCGACGATAAACCAAACGCCTTTCGAGGAAGAAATTAAATAAAAAAACAAGTGTATCACCAAAGTAGTCTGAGTTCCGAATTCTTGGTCTAAAACAAATATTTGGCAAGGCACATTCTGAGATGCTCGCGCAATGACCTGATTGAAATAGATGTATCGAGTGAAATGCTGGAAAGCTGAATGGATTGGCCAATGTCAATCACAAGAGGGAGTGAGTGTTGCTGCGATAGAACAACATGGACTGCATGTTGCAGAGCTGTGTCCTCAGGATGTTTATTTCTGCCCTCAAGCTTATGTTCTCTTGAGCAAGTGATCTTGCTTTGTGTGCCGTCTCCTCTTCTTTCTGTTTCCTGGTGTCTCGAGATCTCTTGGCTGCCTCGTTATTTTTTCGCCTTCTTTCCCAGTACGCCTCGTCCTTCAATTGGCCGCTTCGGGTTCGAGAATTGGATTTGATTCTTTCAGGAGGTGATTGCAGTTTGTCACTAAGGATTTGGTTGTAATGGCTTTTCATTACAAAGTCACACTTGCCTGGAGAGTCAGTGGGACTAGCTATCTCTGGACTTTTGCTGCTAAATAAAGATTCTTGATCATCACTTTGGTCAGGAACTATCAAACAGGCCTCATCTGAAATGCTGGTTTTCATCCTTTTGGCATCAATGCTTTGTGGTTCTTCCAATGACTTAAATAAATTTAAAGGTCTTTTTCTGTGAGGAAGGGTTCTCATCCACATCTTGTCTATGTGTTGGTCATTTGATATCAAAGCAGAAGTGATAGATTTGTTCATAAATGGTTGCACAGTATCCAAGTTTGGTGAAGGAGGCACACAGTATGTTTGCAAAGTTTCACTGTTTGTTCTGGTGAAAAATGGTGAATCTGGTGATGTGGTCTTGATTTCAGTATAATTTTTATTGCCACATTCTGCATTCTCTGTGATTTTATTATCATTAAGTGTTTCCACCAGTTTTGTGTATTCAAAAGAGGATGCTCTGACATTCTTATTTGATGTAAAACTTGACACACATTTGTTACTTTCAAGTGCACAGTGTTCTTTAGAAACTCTTTTTGATAAATCCAATATGGCATTCTCACTGGAATCAGCTAAAGCCATCTACTAAAAATAAAATAAAATAAAAGGTTCAGAGATGAAGAACTACCCATAATTAAAACAGTGATAATAAATTTCCTCAAACAGGCGTTAAACAAGTAATTTTAAAAGTGTAATGAATGCATTTATTTAATTTTATTACCTAATAATAAGGGTTATCTATTACCAAAGTATTCCCTAAAGAGAAATACTCGATCAACACTGAACGTTAAATCTAACCTTTGAAAATGTGTAAAGTTAACGCCAAAACGAATGTTCACGATCTGAGGAGACGCGCAGTCAAAACTTCAGTTACGTTGGCTGACCGCTCAAGTTAGGAACGATAAACACGTAAAGTCGGTCCACATGGTGCAGTTTTCGACAGTGTGAGCAGGGATAGATTCTTTTTCTAAATCTTTCAGAAAACATGGACCCGATGAGGGACTCTAACATTTCCAGTATGTGATTTTCTGGCTAAAAATCTGATTTCGATTTCTGTGCCGAGATATGAAATGGATAATGATAAAGATTGTAAAAACGGTGATGATGATGACGACGACGATGATGATGAAGACCACGATGATAATGAAGGCGGTTAAGATGACGACCTTTCATCATACGTTAACTTTATTATCAGCAACAATGACGAAGGTTCGGTCTTCACCCGATGAACTCATAAACTGAAGCAGAGTATCGTTGGGCAATGATATTTGTTTCGCTTGTATCACTTACAATTAATATTTTAAGGCTCTGCCTTGTTGCTGCAATAATTTGCATTTAGGGTTAGGGTTTTTCAAACGTGTTATATGTTCGATTGAGCTCTTGGCGCGTGAGCTCGGAAAAAGTGATCGTCCAAAGTCATGGAATAATTTTGAATCTAAAAATATCTTAAACCAAAAGCAGACTGTTTATTCTGACAATGTCGATGATCACGATGATTAAAATAACATCCATTACATAACTGGATTAGATTGAATCAGACGCGATTGCAAATAGAGTTTGCTTTTGAGCGCAACAACTCTACATTAACCTATTGGAATAATAAGTAGAGTTTATTTGGAGCTACATGACGTAATTATCACATACTTTCCTATTTCGGAAAGTAAGGCGAGTTACGGCCAAGTACAGTCAATGCGTTGTGAAAGAATTCTCGCCAAGATCGCATTCCACAAAATTGAAACCTCTTGGTTAATAAAGATAAACAATTGTTTTAAGCTTTTATTTTATTCGTTCGGATGAAAACTAAAGCCCATGAAGGTTTGCTGTTTACCAATTGGATACATTCCTTGACATGTTTTTTCACAAATGCATGTCAAAGACATCATTTATACAATATCATGTCAAAGGATTTCAAAAATCTCGGTTGAATTCGCGTGGCTAAAGTTGTACGCAGACCGACAATGATCGGCAGCTGGCTTGTCGCTGTAAGTGAACTTTATCTTCTCAGGTGCTTTGTTTGTTTGGCTTACTCAGCAAGAAAATACAATCGGGCATATGACATCACGCAAGTTCTTCGATAACTTTATTACATATTCATAAGGATTTCAAGTCTAGAATCATTGAAATCGTTCGTTTGGCTCTATACTAGGTCGCATGGATGACCTATTTCGTTGGAATGCTTGAAGTTGAATCGGGCGTACGAGATTTTGCTACCATCTGAAGCATGCAGCACTGCCATTTGGGCGGCATGCGGATATCAGCGTTGATTAAACAATAATTGAACTCTCGACAAGGATTACTGCAAATGAATTGCTATCAAGTAGAAGTGCCACATCCTTAAGAAGGTCCAATTATCGCAGTAAAATCGTGCAACGCGCAACAATTGCACGCGCTTACAGATGAACTAAGCAGACCTGTGCATTGGAGTTTACCTGAGTCATCTATCGTTTTCTAAAATCAGTACAGGATGACAAGCAATCCATTTCGCGCAATCAGTGCCGAAGTTTTTGTTGAATATTTTGAAACTACATCGTAGCCGCGCTGTTCTGGACATAGTATAATACTAGAGATAAAAAAAACTTCATTGTTACATCAGTCAAGAAACATATTTCTATACTGTAGCAAACAGCTTAGTAAGTGTTTCATAGCACAACGTACTTGTAGAGTTTTAATCCAATCGAATTTCATAAATATTTATATGTCAATTATAATATAAAAGTAAAAGGGGTTGCTAAAATTCGGAAATTTCTTTACAAGCTTAGTAGCATCGATTTAATTTGTTTCTTATCATATTCAGCCCTTTAATTTGTAAAAAAAAACAAAAATCTAAAAATGGCAAATGACTCAATGATATATGTCATAATATGACATCGTCATATGACCACGAACAAAAGATAAATTTAAGTTTTCCAACTTTAACCTTGATGAAAGCGAAATCAAATTATTAATGGCGAAAGATAAGTAAATTAAAATTTAGTGTCAAATAAAAAATCGTCCAGGACCGAGCAGTTTTAACCAGAAACAATTTAAGCAAATGTGGCAATAGACTTGTGACGAAGGGTTTACTTGAGTAAATTGATCGATCTGAATCTGACATTGAACAATCGCAACAATATATTAGATACGTTTTGGAGAACTTGTTGAGAAAGTGCCGTTATTAAATTGATCCAATCACATATGTGAATAAAATATTTATATTGAAACTCAAAAAGATATCAAAAGTTATAAGCCACTATTTATCAACATTTACTAACGTTTGCTTCGAGTCAGGTCAAATATGTTTAATAAAAGTTATATGGTAATTTTCTGATAATTAATCACCAAGAGACTTCAGTATTTTATATTATTTTCAGACTGAACCAATTCAAAAATATGATTCATAAATGTCCATTTTACCGAACTTGATTAAGGCACGGTATCACGCGGAGGCTTAAAAATGACCCAAAAGAAGACTTTTTATAACGACCCATAAATAAAAAATTTTTTTTAAAGTTTAGTTTAGCCCTCTCTGGCTTTATTGAGAATACCCAATTTCTCCTACATTATTATTATCCGGAGATCTGCTGTCTAGGCCTCTAGGGTGTCCTAAATGAAACTGTCATGTAAACTTGTAACTATTAACCTTGTAAACTACACTTCTATTTCTGATTGTAATGTAATATGATGGTCTTGCTAATGCAGAGTTTTAAGTAGTTATGACCACCTGGACATTACAGAATTACAAATTAATCAACGACAACTAAGGACGTCATTTGTGCTTTATCTAATGTAACTTAATTGCAATAGGCAATGGTTTGACAATACTGTTCAATTCAGTAGCCGAAATTTTAAAGTTCTGTTTCAAACGTATTTCCTAAATAAATACGTTTTAATACTAATAAACGTTTCTGATTGGAAATTTCACCCCTATTAAACACTATTTTGTCAGTGATCTGTGAGCCATATCCCACGCCAAAATGACCCGCGGGTCCCCAAATGAGTATTTCTGCTCACAACTGTTGCGCTTATAATTTAATTTAACAATTTAGAGACGGAAATGTTTTCCGTCAGGTGCTACCGTATACTCTTCTCCAATAAGTCTTTTTGGCCAATCCATAACCCTTGAGGGCAGGCAAAATGAAGAAACTTGATACTAAATGAGATAAAAACTAATTTCGTAATTCATTTTAAGAAATTCTAAACCCTTATCACTTAAAACATTTTGTTTGTATGTTTGTTTGCAACTCCACTTACAATTGTTATGGCAGGGATTAAAATGATTTTGGAGTTTAATAATTAATATTAATTAATAATGCCATGGAGCCATTTACAGAGCGTCAGATGCGCCTTGTGTTTCGTTCATCGTTAATCCTTAAAGGCGAGTCTCTTCAATGCATTAATCTATACTGATAACAATATTTTAAGAGAGCTAAATTGTGTTTTAATATTAACTACATTTAACTTCCTATTGGAAGAAGGGCAATAGGTGTGCGATCAAAAATAGTGACGAGGATTTAAAAAAAGCCAAAATTGCGAGAAGTCATTCACTCATCACCTTAAAGATCGGCTTTTTTTTTTGAAACATGCAAAATTATGAAGCATTATTTAATCTTATAAAGCCTTCTGTAATGTTGAATCTCCTACATGTCCCATCTGGCAATCGTGTCGAAAGTTGTTTTTAAAATTGACGTCAGTCAAGAAAATAACTGCTGACATAGAAACTTTCACAAATATCTACTTTTTTGCCATAACCTTTATCTATTTTACGACGATATGTGCTAGCTTTCAGGAACTTATATCAATGCTGCTTGCTCGGAGCTAATATGCAAAAGGATTTATACAAATTAATCAAACAACTGTATGATGTGAAACTTTTTGCCTTGTTCTTGTTTCTCAAAACATTATATTTATCGAAGAATTTTATTAAGCGCAAATAAAACGAGCTAGAACAAGCTGAGAAAATCACGAATAAAATAGCTCAACCTTAAGGAAGAGAACTTTATTTATTTCCCCTGCCAGTCAGTTCCTAAAAGGGCCGCTATTAATACCGACAATATTAAGAAGAAAAAATTAAACGCAGAGGGCGAGCGAGATGGATAACAAAAGTTAGTCTGAGACTTAGAAGTTAAGAACATGATCAGTCCAATTTTTGAAATTAGAATTTTAAATCGAGAGGAGGTGCTTGACAACACCACCCCCAAATGTCTGAGTGTTCTAGACCTTTGCATTTCTATCAATGAAGCGGAACTTTGCAGTATCAATATTGCATGCATCTGAACAAAAACGAAATTAAAAGAACAAACACTATCAAATATACAAATAGCCGTGTTTGTCGTGAAAATCCACAGTTTTTGTAAATAATATGTGACAAGTAAACATGCCTCAGTTTGTTCTAGTCTTTTCTATATTAAGAAAAACCTTGCTCGGATAATTACCTGTAACTTCACAACTTTTTTCAAAAATTAGAATACATTTAATGAATAAATACTTTATGTTGAACGGCACAAATTTCTCCAAAGCCAATCTAGACAACCAATTGACCCGTGACTCCGTTTCAATGGCTTCGAAGATCATGAAAATTGAAAGCAATGACGAGGCAACGGTATCCAAGTCATCATTTAATTTGACTAAAGCACACTAAATTTTGTTTTAATTTATTTATAATTCGTGTGAGGTATTTCATTAATGGAAAATTATTCACAAAATGTATATTGTATGGCTTTAGACATGACTTTAAAAATAATTATTTTGTTAAAGATGATAAAATTTGTTTTTCGTGAATTAATAAAATTAAGTTTAAACTGGCAGAAATATTATTTTTAGGCGATCATTGTCTTGACTTTCATGTTTTGAGGTGGTTAAATTTCATTGGTTGAGAATTGTCAAATTTTCATTGGACAACGTAGTCCAATCAGAATCGTCCATCTGGCGGTGGGATCGAGATAAGTAGGTAGCGTAAGCTCAGACTGTATACAATCTCGATTCACTCAGTTGTTGCCGGGTTGGTCTTTGGATCCAGTTTTAAGGTCTGAAATGGGGAAGGTTGCGTATGTAGCACTTCTTGCTGCAGCTTTTGCATTGGCTTGTTCGGAGCCAACCGTTTATTTTAAGGAGGAATTTGATGGTTAGTTATTTGCTGATAACACCCAAGTGAAAGAATGTCGATGAGAGCAAAGTTACTTGTTTTTAAGATGGCTGGAGGAGCCGTTGGGTAGACTCCACTGCTAAAGGATCAGATCAAGGCCTTTTTGAAGTCAAAGCTGGAAAGTTTTATAACGACCTCGAAAAAGACAAAGGTTGGTGAATATTTTCTTTTAACATCGAAGCTTTAGCTTTTATCATTGGTCGACTCTAATTATTTTGCACCGGAATTCAGGCTTGAAGACCACCCAAGATGCGAAATTCTATGGCATTTCTGCTAAGTTTGACAAGCCTTTCACCAACGAGGGCAAAACATTGGTGATTCAGTTCACTGTAAAGCACGAACAAGAAATTGATTGTGGTGGAGGATACGTGAAAGTATTCCCAAGTGACTTGGATCAGAAGCAGATGCATGGTGATTCACCTTACTACATCATGTTTGGTCCTGACATATGTGGTTACAGCACCAAGAAGGTTCATGTCATCTTCAACTATAAGGGGAAGAATCTCTTGATCAAGAAAGAAATTCGTTGCAAGGTTTGATGTTTTGACTGCTATGTTGGAAGCATAGACATTTTCTGTAGGATTTGTTTTAGTATATAACTTTGAAGGTTTTATAATATTAAAAATATGTTGCTACAGGATGATGTCCTTAGTCACCTGTACACACTGATTGTCCGACCTGACAACACTTATGAAGTCAAGATCGATAACAAGAAGGAAGAGAGTGGAACATTGGAGGATGATTGGGATTTCTTGGAGCCAAAAACCATCAAGGTTTGTAACCTTAACCTGCTAAGCATTAACCTCAACCATTAACCACATAGTTGTTTTGATGGTCTTGGTTTTATCTGGGTTTTATTATATTTTGAAGGATCCTGAAGCTAAGAAGCCTGAAGATTGGGATGAGAGAGAAAACATTGATGATCCAGAGGATAAGAAACCTGAAGATTGGGAGAAGCCTGAGCACATCCCAGATTCTACTGCCACAAAACCTGAAGATTGGGATGATGAGATGGATGGAGAGTGGGAACCACCAATGGTAGACAATCCTGAATACAAGGTACGATTTGATTTGTCAATTCTACATGTGCTTGATGTAGCTTAACTAAAGAATATTTCTGAAAATATATGAATCTGATCTCTAGGGTGAATGGAAGCCAAAGCAGATACCGAACCCCGCATACAAAGGAAAATGGGTGCATCCCGAAGTCCCGAACCCAGCGTACGCAGCAGACGACAAGCTCTACAGATACACTGACATTGGGGCCATCGGCTTTGATTTGTGGCAGGTTAGTTTCCCTTAATTATTTTGCCTTTGGAATGTTACTGATAAAAATCCTATATTAATTTTAGGTTAAGTCTGGTACGATCTTCGATAACGTCTTGATCACTGATGATGAGGCTTATGCTGAAAAATTTGGTGAGGAAACGTGGGGTGCTACAAAGGTCGGAGAGCAGAAAATGAAGGACAAGGCTGATGAGGAAGAGGCCAAATTGAGGGAAGAAGAAGCCAAAAAGCAAGAAGGTAAATTCATTTGCGAGATAGTGTTTTTCTGTTGGTCCTAACGTCGTGTTTTGTCATTAAGCCGAAGACAAATCTAAACCCGACGAGGACGAAGAAGACGAAGACGACGACGAAGAAGAGAGGAAAGAGGACGAAGAGGAGCCTTTGGTAATTATGATAATTTTTTTATTTGTTCATTTGCTCGTTGTGATATCTGCGGTGCCAATTTTTTTGTATTTTATTCGGAATTCCTCGTTGAGAATTCCTATTGTCTTTTGCGGAAGAATGGCTATCTTGCACTCTCGTGCTTGCTTTTGTACGACTTGTAACATTTTGTTCGTTTTGTCATTTTAGGATG
Organism: Hirudinaria manillensis; assembly: GCA_034509925.1. NCBI lineage: Eukaryota > Metazoa > Annelida > Clitellata > Hirudinida > Hirudinidae > Hirudinaria > Hirudinaria manillensis. The sequence continues at coordinate 5,581,398 of CM067531.1, read as the reverse complement.
ACGTCAAGGACAAGCACGATCCTGGAGAGTTATAGGAAGATGGTGATTCAAGACTTGTACAATATTTGTAATTTCAAGTTCATGTAATTTGTAAGTGTTAGGTGAAGAGGACTGCTTAATGTTGATTGTGGGAGATTGAGGTTGCCTGTGTCTTGGTAGCAGTGCGTTCCTGTATCACTGGAGATTTCTTAATAAAGATTCACTCTAGTATTTCTTTGTCTTTATAGTACCTTTTATATTTTTCGAGTTGAATGTATGCTCACAACTTGGTTTAAGTATTTTGGTTTCATCTTGAGGGCAGCAGTTATTGTCTTATTGGTATGATGTAAGTATGATAAGTAAGTAGGTTTGATAAGCAAGGTCGGACTGGTCGTGATTGCGCGGACATCAGGCTGATGTGGGATTGGGGAGTGGGTATGTTCCTATCACTGAGATTGGGGTCTTATTATCGGTTCGCCTCGTTGGAGAATCAGCGTTGTTGAAGTACTACCGCATGTAAGAAAATCATTTTATAGAGGCAAAAGTAATTATGCTAAATAATAATGCTTTTTGAAATTTTTTTCAAATGCGATATTCCAGATAAATGTATAATGTTTGCATAAAAATATCCTTTTTAAGCTAAAAAAAATATACAAATTAAATAAACAAATTAAAATTTTTATATTATAAAATTTTCGAGAATAAAAAAAAGTTACAGCAGACGTTCCTTAGCAGGCGCATTTCTTGATTGTTTTTAGTTGCTCGGGTGCAGGGACTGAAGTTTTATGGTATGTTCGTGTAATGTCATGGAAGAATTGATCTGCAATATTAGCAAATGCGGAGCTAAATTGACATCCACTGCTTGGGTACTTATTTGGTGTTTAACCAGTATTGTTTACATATCAACAACTGAATTATTTTAACAGGCAACTTCTTGCTTTCGTATCCGAACCATTGAAGCATCGTTATTTATCTTTCCGTTTGTATGGGCTTATTCCTTAATTTCAGATGTAGATATATTTTGCAACGATTGTGCCGTTAAAGAATTCAGTGAAACAAGTTTCTGTCCTCTTTGTCAGTCATGCCAGTTAGTTCAATGTATCGCATAAACTAAAGCAAGTCATTATTTTGATTTTAGGCAAGGTTAAATTTGTGGATAAACTCGATGTAAAGTGTGTGGATGTACAGCCTTCAGAGCGATCTAAGGCGGTGAGTAATTTTTTTTGTTTGAATTTTACTGAATGACAGTAATCATGCCATCAAGTATGAGTACAAGACAGAAGGTCTGAGTTCAAGTATTTTGTGAACGTACAATTACTGGATAATTTTATGCAACTCCTAATTCAATTAAATTCATTCAGCCAATATTTAAAGTATCTAATTGTATCTAAGACTGTCTACAATTTTTTGAGAATACTTAATGACACCTAACGAAAATTGGTGGTCGTTATGAAATCGTGATGAGAAATGTTCAGACAATGTTGATAATTTAGCACGTCATAAGCAGATTTATTGCTATTTTTATCAGATGATGATGGTCGGCCTGAAACCTGAAACCATTATGGAAGTATGCCAAAGAGGCCTTTCATTCTGGTCGTACCAAATCGCCCACCAAATCAACGGCCTGGAGAATTACGCCAATTCGTTAAAAGAGCAAAAGAACCAACTCGAACAACTTTATAAACATTTAATAAGTCGAGCCGAGACCACAGTAACAGGTTGGTGTCAAAAAGAATTGCTTTTTAGAAAGATGTCGCTTGAAGCATTTTTATTGAGATTATTTATTGTGCTATTGCTTTTTTTAAATATCCACCTCAACCTGTATTATTATTCAAGCCTTCAAATGCACGAAATGTTTGTTGAGTATATTGTCGGATGACTAAGTTTTCAAGACAAGCCACAAAATAGTTCTCTCTAGTCAGAAAATCTAAAACTCAAAACTGAAGATAAAAAAAACTTCAGTTGTCTGTTCAAATTCAGGGATTGTTGTTTGCCCGAGTCAGCTGGATGTATATAAATATAGCATTTATAACATATGTTTATAAATATAGCATTTATAATATTCAGAGACGTAAATATTATTACGATTATCTTGATAAAATCCTAAACAGTTAACTATTGCTGGTCGTTTGACTTCTCAGGTTATTTCTCCATAAAATCACAGTGGATTTAAACTATTAACTCCTAATAACCACTAACTTTGGTTATGGCGAATGGATTGCTAATGGTTGTTAATTATAAATAATAATAATAATTAGTTATCCTTGAACATCAATCGTTGCAGGTTTAAGACAGCAGAACGAAGGTGGGGTAGCATTTGTAACATTTCAACTGAAATATAAAAAACAAAACTGAAATCATAGCTAAAATTCTTTGACAATTCTTTCCCTGTGAAGGGCTTAAGAAAGAGCTCGACATTTTGCGCCAAAAGAATGCAGAATTTAACGACAAGTTGATGGAGAAAAACAGATACATACATAAACTACAAGTTTTTTTTTTTGAACTCTTAGATTGGTCTAATGTTTTATTAAGGGCGATTTTAAAACATTCTCGAGAGCTTAAGTTTCTGATAGCGAAGAGATAGTGTATCTAGAGAGAGATGATTTGCTTTGAATTCCAGAACATGTACGAAGCTTCCAGACGTCGAGTCATTTCTTCAAGACCTTTCGAAGAGAAGGATTCTGGTTTCATTCCAAAGTTTGTGAACATGAACAACACGAACCATGACCAACGCAGGGGACACAATTTTCTCGGATGTGAAGGTCGGAATTGTTTTCTTTTGGCTTTGGTTTGAAAGCAAACGTATCTTTTGTCTTTGTTAAGAGCATCTTAAGCCTTGGAAGATACCGGAAGAACTTACCATAAACATGTCTTCGTGTTGCCTCAATGAAAACGCTGTCATGAAGAATGTGGATTGTCCCAATCCCAAATTATTTTGACATTTCTCTTCAATTCAATGCTAAGGAAATAAACACTTAATCATTAAAATAATCGGATTAGCAATATATGTTCAAAATTTTCCATATTTGGAATAATCCACACGAATGAATGACATCGTCTTGTGATAATAATAATAATATGGTCTCTAAATATTCATTTCAAACAAAAAACAGATTATTATTGATCTTTTTTGTCGGTTGGTTATGAATTTCAAAGGTTTAAGGATGAAATGATGAAAATATTTTAAAGTGTGGAAAACACGTCACTGAATTCGAATGCGCCATTGATTCTAGCGTTCGATTCAATAGAAACAGCAGTTTCTTCTTGCGAACCAAAATGTCGAGCAAAATGTCAACTATTTAAGGCTCCAAGTCTTAAATATTTCACTCAAGCTTTTAATGACAAATTCATTAAGAAGATGCTGAGATTTAAAAACAAAATGAATGAATTCATTGCAATCGTTGACTCGTTGATTGGAACCTGTTGTTTGATGTTAAATAAAAACTTTTCTGGTCACTTTTCAATCTTTTACGAGGCGTTTGGAACGCTCGTCTGTGATGGTCACCGTCTCATTTAATATTCATGGGCGTGGCTCTAGGTACGTGCTCGTCCAATGGCGACTGAAGGGGACGCTCTCGAGCAAGAATCACTTCGGTTACAACAGGAGCTCTTATAAGATGCTCTTCGTGCGTTTTAAGATGTCGTTGCTTCTGAAGATCGATGTTTCCGGAGACAATTTCATGTTAACGTTTGTTAACGTAATGTTTGAGGGCGAATCCATAGCAACGAGAGGGAAAATATGTTCGGTCACCCCCTTGCCTTCCTCGTTAAGTAGCGACAAAGAGGACGACGTCCGCGATTCCCTGCCGAAGAATTCCGCCGACGGGGACCTCGGAAATCCACAATGGTTCTCCGGAGGTTGCGAAAGAGTCACTAGCTTTTCCAGCGAACAAATCGACTGCATTTGCGCTGCACTGAGACAGAAGGAAGATTTCCTGACGTTGGACGAATTTTTGAAAAAATATTTTGGAGCCAACGACGCCCTCGGTGTCAGCGAGGAGGTCCTCAAAGCTCGAGCTTCCTTGGCATTCTACCAGCACCAGTACAGAGTTCTATTTGAGATCCTGACTAGTCGAAGTTTTCATCATTCTAGTCACACGCAGCTGCAGAACCTTTGGTACCAGGCCCATTACGCCGAAGCGCAGAGAATTCGCGGGAGACCCTTGGGAGCGGTGGACAAGTACCGCCTGAGGAAAAAGTACCCCCTGCCGAAAACTATTTGGGATGGCGAGGAAACCATATATTGTTTCAAAGAAAAATCGAGACACGCTTTAAAAGTGAGCTTCAAGCACAACAGGTATCCCAGTTTGGAAGAAAAGAAACTGCTCACCAAAAAGACTGGACTGACGTTAACTCAGGTGACTTGTGATTGCATTTGACGATGACGTAAACTAATTCTATGTTATATTTCTTTTATTATTTGGTAATATTTTTTAAATTTATTCACAATTATTTGAGGATTTGATAGTTTTCAGTTCAATAAACTTTGAAATAATTTTGGACTTTCATACGTAAGCAATATTCCTCGATCAATCATTGACAAAACTAATTCATTGGTAATGAAATATTGTCAGGAAATTGTCTTTTATAAATGCTTTGGTGAACGTTTCACTAAAAATAGAAATGATTGCTTCGTCTTTTCATCCCTTACCCACAGCCCCCAACCATAACCATAACCCTAATGGTCTTCATCTTTGTGTTATGGTTTCATTATTTTATTACGTATATTATTGAATTTTATGACAATAAATAGGAAAAATGCAGGGCTTCTAATTCACAGTTTACACTCGGTATAACGTTTCGCGTTTGAGCAAAAGTTCTTGTTAGGTTGAATTGAAATAACTTCCTATGTACAGGTGAATTGAAATAACTTCCTATGTACAGGTGAGCAACTGGTTTAAAAACCGTCGACAAAGAGATAAGACCTCCCAAGGAATGAAGCCTGAAAGCGTGTCAGTTAACTTGTCACAGCAGCACAGCTTTTCGTCCCAAGATTCTTTCGTCGCTCAAAACGTCTGTTGCGAGATGCAACAACAACAACAACATTCGAATGTCCCCCAATTCGATGGACACTTTCCTTATCATTTTTCCAATCAGTCACTTCTTGAAATTATGCACGACAGGTGAAACTTTGTTCATGTCGTAGAGGTGACATACTATTCAAGTTACGAAGTTCTGCAACATGTTTTGTGGGTTTACTCGCTATTTGTTGGTATATTTTTGGTATATTATTTGAAAAACAAAACGTAAACATCATCGCTAATAAAGTCCATTTTAATTCAAAATTCGATAAAAAAAAATAATTCTGCCGATTTGAAGCTGTCATTTAAATAGGTAAATGAAATCGTAATGGCGCTTCAAACTTCAAACGGACATTTTGTCACGAGAATGCACGTGTCGGGTTGTGCAACAGCGATGTCCAAATTATAGAGGAGTCCGAGCATGGAAGACCATTGTTAGAAATTCCACACTCAACTCGGGAAACATTCCGCCCACTGAACGTTGTTATTTTCTCCTGAAGTTTCTTCCGAACCTCCGATGACCGACATGGAGGGCCACGTTGTTTTTTTTTTCTCTGAAATAAAAACAAAAAGAACGAAAATAACGAAGGAAAAGAACTCTTAGAAGACGGAAAATAACTGCCATAATCATGACTTCCGGTCATCAGTCGCTGGCGAGAAGCAACTTTCATGTCTGGAAAGGACCTGCTGAATTATTTCTTCGTGACGCTCGAGAGATGGAAGAGAAGACGAGGAAATAATTGGAGCTGATGATGTTGGCCTCACCTGCTTTCCGAGTCTTTTAAGCGAGCATCTCTCTGGGGACGGACGACCCATTCATTTGCTTCTTCGTGTGGAAAATCCACTCCGCGTGCAACGTTGGCGCCCGAAGCAGAAAAAGTTCGAATGACGAGCTGAGGACGAACAAACAATTGGACTGCCTCATGTCAGGTCAGTTCATCTCGTTCTGTCTTGCTTTTCTTGCTCATTTTGCAGAACATTTTGTAACAACACTAAACTCTAATCACGACCCTAACCTCAATAATTTCAGTTATGCTGTCACAATTGATACCAATTGTAAAGGGAAGCATATATTAATAAAATGATTGCACTGGAACAACATAACTAGTGGAAGTATGCTCTGTAATTTTTCAATTAAATAATCATTTAATTGATAATATTATTGTAATAAGTCTTCAATTAATAGATATCGTGACTATTTAAATATTTGAAATTGCTTAAAGAATCCAAACATTTACAGCGACAGAGGTTATATTCATTATATGATGTTCTTCCATCGCATTTATTTGTATCGCCTATGGTTGAATTCATTAAATATAACTGTTTTTCATATCGTATGAAGGATTTCATTCAAATTTTACTTGTCAAAACGATCTGGACGCATGGCTGTTGCCATGGTTTCTCGTAAACGATTAAACTTTTTCCATGAATCACTGAATCTAATGATTATCTTGTTGTATTTAAGCTTGCACTTTGTTGTGATTAGCCGTTGAATAGTTTTTCGTCCAAACATTTTAAGAGAGGGGTCGAGTGAGTTTACCCCATAAAATTTCAAATTCCAACCGAACCAATTGACAGCCAGGCAATAGCTCAAACCCTAATAACTTAACTCATGCATTTGCTACAGTTTTTTTGCAATTAAATCTTAATTTTTAGACTCTTGGAGCAATAAAATTAATAAATCTGAGAGCATAAAAGTCAGATTTTGCACGTATTTTTAAGCCCATGCAATTATTGCTGGAAAATATCATAGGATTTGCAATTTTCGTGAAATTATTGATAAAAGGTAACTAATTGGCGATAATCCTCGTGTTATTGTTTACTCGAAACTTTAAATTGTGATAAATATTTATTTAGAAAATATATATACGAAAAGAATTATTTGAAAATACAAATTTGTTTACGCCACGAGGTTCATTGAAAAGGTTTGGAAGTTAAGGGATGGTTGCATCTGTTCGAGATTTCTTCTGTCGAACTTCGTTGTTTCTCGCAGTTTTTTTCGAAATTAGCGGATAGTTTTTATTTCATTTTTCGTCCTGCAAAATCACCGATAGTGCCGTAGACATGTGTGAGTGAATTGTTTGCGCTTTTCAGCTAATTAAGCATGAATTATGGCAATGTAAATCGCACGTAACTTTTTCTTATCGCGTTAGCTGCCAATGTCGTTCAGCTACCGGCTAATTAACGAAATATGTTTTATTTAAGCGGAAGAAAAGACCGACCTCCGGATAAATGGTGACCAATTTCTTGGCGAAAAAAAGTTGGAGAAGGACGTATCGGCACCTAAGTGTCACAAATCGCGCGAATTCTTGACGCCGTTGAACAAGGGAAAAACAAAGTGCAGGACGAGGAGTTGCGAATCTAATGTCAGACTGCAAAATGAAACCATGCTCGATTATTTGAAGAAATTTGTAAACGCTGAGAAAAACTTCTCCATAGAGAAACTGAAAAAGAGCGCTTCAAACTACGACAAACTGAACAAGCTGAGCACAAAAGCAATTGCAAAGAACGATTTCGCGGAATCCAAAGGCAGAGTCAACAATTTTCCTTCGTTCTGTGTTGGTTCATCCGAGGAGGAAGGCCGAGAGAGAAATCTAGAGTCATTAGAGAATGGTTCATCAAGACAAATAGATTTGCCAAAGCTCTCATGTCTCGGTAAGAGAGCTTACGAACCTCACAGAAATAAATTCGACTCCCTGCAGAACCATCAGTCGGCCTCTCATCATGTTTACAGAAACGGAAAAAGTTACTGGGAGTTTGTCATCGTCATGTCGCATGACAAAAGACTGCATTGGTTTACGCAGCCCATGAACTGGATAAAAATAACCGGCGAGATATTGCTCTATGAGAACAACTTTAAAGTCCTCGCGAGGAAGATCGTCATCTGCAACTTCGCCGTTGAAACTCCTTTTGTCCCAGGAGCCGACGACTGTGAAGATTCTCATTCTCCTTGGTCGGGGGAAATCACTCCTGTCGCTGGAGAAGGAAATCGTGGCCAGGTTTGTGACGTCGCTTTGACGGACCCCAGTCGTCACATCTGGATCGATACCTCGTTCAGTTACAATTTCAGAGTCTCTGAGGAAAATCTGCAGAATTTCAATCTAATCCTGTTCGTCATCCCCAACCCGGTCGTGTTGGATGCTCACAAGGATGATTTCAACAATGGCTGGAAACTGATTACAATCATCGTTCCGTCGCTCGAGCTAGGCGTGCAAAACATCTGCCACTACGTTCACGAGGTACCATATCCAGACGAGAAGTACAACAAAAAGGGCTCCTACCAGCCTTGGTGGAGCTACCACTTCCAAATGCTGTGGGAGTCCAACACCAGAAAGAGATCGTTCGCAGCTTGGAACGCAATCCTAGAATTCGACAAACCATTCGAAAGACGCCCCAGGGATGGTCTTTGCGCCAAAGTGCTCATCACGTCGGCATCGTTCCACTCGTTCAGAACTCCGAACCCGCGTTTCGTTCCCCGACCGTCCTTCTGCAACGACGAGAGCTTCTCGGACGGAACCTCCCTCACCACCGTCAGGGACATCTTCCTGCCAAAGTCCATCAGTTGCCGCGGACCATGCACGATACAAGTGCCCAGTTTCTCCTACTTTGTGGCTCTGCCAAAAACCGAAACTCTCGTCCAGGCCTATTGATCTTGCGAAATGTTTTTCGATAATTCGTGATTTTATTCTGCGTTTTCACAGCTTTTTATAGATTTTGAACATTTCTGAAGGAAAGCTAAACACAAGACGGGTCACTGTGTGTATGTGTGTGTTTGTATAACTTAGAAATCTGAACTAAACTCACAATTTCATTGAATAAAAACATGATCGGAATTACATTAACAAGACATGAATTTAACATCGACCAAAACAATTTCCTGCATAATATAGGCCACATTATTCCACGGAGCGGGGGTCTCTGAAACATCTAACAAGCAAGACTAGCGGCGCGGCCCGACCCCACGAAAGAGACGGCCGACCGTAGCAAATTGAATTTACATAAATACAACAAAACTTACTAGAGGCAAATGCTGCCATTTTGAAAATTTATAAAAAAATATCGGACGCGTGCGAACGATCTCGTGGTGTCCGAGTGCAATCGAAATAAATAGACGGAAGGTCAGTCGACTGCACGACGGAGAACTAAAAAGCAAAACTTTCGATGAGAGAGCGGACAGACGCCCGCCCGACAAACACGTTCACACGCACGCGACCGAAGGTTCGGAAAATAAGTTTTTAGCCCATCCCTTCGAAGCGTTTACAGTCGCTCACGTCCGCGCGACGTTCGCTCGGTCTCTGTCGTCGTCGGAGAAGTTCTTGGAAACCGATCGAGGAGAGATCACCCCGTCGAAGAGAACTGGGGCCCCCTGGTGACGATTATGTCCGAGTAGGGTTCGGCCTGATGGACGTCGACCATTTGCGTCTTTTTTAAAACCAGGAGCGAATAAAATTTGGATGCGACCTGTTTCCGATTGCACCTGGACAGGATCTCTTTTAAGCTCACTCGATCCTTCTTGACGAGCAGCCTGTTAAAGGCGTGCATCATCTGCTGTGACTTCTTGTTCCACCTGCTCTCTTCTGCCTCTTCGGTCAATTCTTCGTCGTCCTGGATCGGGGAATTAAACCGCAGCGTTCAAAGCAAATCGAGTGAGAGACGAGAAAAAAATCAACGTTTACTCCGGCAGTCGGATCGTCGAAAGCGTCTTCTTCTTCCTCCTCCTGCTTTTCTCCGTCGACGTTCTTTTCTGGCCGATCGACTTCCACGTCGTTCCCGTCGCCGTCCGCTTCGAAGTTCGTGTCGTCGAATGCGTGGGCATCGTCGTAGTCATCGTCGTTGTCGTCGTGTTTGGACTGCATATGGTCGTCGGTCGTCTCGAGAGAGGGAAGAACGCCCGAGGAGTCGAGGGTTCGACCCTTGGACGAGTCATCGAGCGAAGCGTCCAATTCTTCGATGTTTTCGAGCGAAGCTCGAGTGACCTCCAAATTCACTGAAAAATTGTCGACGGGGTTCTTTTCTGGGGAATCCCGAGCGGGCGGGGAGGGGGGGACTTTGAACGAGGAGTGTCGGGAGGGCTCGTGGACGGGCGTCGACGGAACGGAGTGCTTCTTCACTGCGAACACCAGTCTCGGCATGCCGTCTGTCCGTAAAAAAAATTTTCTTTTTCGATCGCAATGACGCAAATTTTGAAAAAGATCTTAATTAAATGTACAGATATAATTAATTAAATGTTTAAATTTAATTAACTTCCAATTCTCTACATCAATAGGAATAAATTATGAAATACATAATGGATAAAATAATGATACAAATGGCATAATTGTATTGGGATACAATAACAGAATGAAAATGCAAGAGCATCCTCACCTGCCCCGACGGTATTTCTGACTTCCATCTCTTCGGATCTTTTCTCCTCGTGTTGGATGCTCTTTTTATCCGACACGGAATCGACTGCCTTTTCGCAAACTTGTTTTGCCACCAGACTCGAAGAAAACAACTGCAAATGAAACATTGACATTAAATTAACAAAAAAAAAAATCAACACGGTATTTTGCTTAAAATCTGGCAAAAATCTTTGAAATATTTTAAAGAAACAACGGCAGAACTAGGTCGCGATTAGCCGCATCACCTTGAAAAGCTTCTTTGACACCAACGGTCTTCCAGGCATTATGGTGAGTTTGTCGACGCCACCCGTTTCTTTCCAGTGCATCAGTTTCTTCGTAGGAGGAGCCAAGTCGAGGGTGGTCACTATGTCCGAAGTGTCAGACAGCTGGAGTTTCATGGTTTCGCTCGCAATGGCCTTCTGCTCGTCCACGATCAGTTTCCTCTTCTTTCTGTATTTTCTCTCCGGACCTTTGAGAAACGATCGCCCGTCATCGGAATGCTAGCTTTATAGTCAGAATGTACTTTGTTCTCTAACCCGAAACCATTATGTCGATCGGTTTCAAGGTGAAAGTTTCCGATTCGTTCGGAAGAGGTCGAGTCAAAGATGACTGGCCGACGGCAGGAACCTCTTTGTCGAGCTGAGGCATCGGAGGATCGGCAGAAAAAGGTGGATTTTCCGACCTCTGCAACGGTTCTGGTTGCTCCCTCGTCGGAGACAAAAAAGGTGCTAAAAAATAAGGAGTGGAACTTGATTTAAAGACGAACGTGCGATGAATGTTCTGTCCGAATTACCGGGCTGTGCCAGTTCCATCTGCTTGTCGGGCTGTCCAACGGAAGAGGCGTCTTCGTGCGTCACCGGATCTTCGAACAATCCGCCTATCTCTTGATCCCCGCAGACGGGATCGGCTAAAGTGAATGCGATCGTCACGTCACTTGATAATAATTTTATCAAGAGACCTAAACAAGTCGACTCACCAAACAATTCCGTATCGCCTACAGGAGAGAAATGCCCGCCGTCGTTAGAATCGTAATCGTCGTCAGCTCCTGCAGGCCCCTCTTTAAAAATTATACGTTATTATTATTTTTTTTTTTAAATTTTCTTTTCAAGTTTTGAAGATCTTTGAGCATTTTCATCCACATCAAATAATATTTTTAATAAATGTTTTAAATAAATATAATTTAATAAAAGGGAATTATTGAATGAAGAGCAATTATATAAAATGAACGTAACATATCACTCAAACGTTACACGTCATCATTTCAAAAGAGTAAACAAAGACAACAACCGTAATTGCTTTCCTCAACAGCAGCATCATCCTTCGAGACCTCGTCCTCTTTTTCTGCATCCTTTTCTTTCATGGCCATCATGGCGAGGGTCGCAAAGTCTGCAGGCTCTCGGGCAAACAAAGTTTCCTCCAGTTGCGAATCGTCCAACAGGCCCGAGTCAAAGCCCATGTCTCCTAAAAATAAAAAGTGATGGAAAGACTTGCAAATATTACAACATTGGCAAGACTTAAAGTTCCACTATCAACACTTGCTAATCATTGTATATACATGTTACCTAGTACAATAGTTACCCAAGAGAACCTTTAGTATCTTTACTTAAAAAATTACTTACTACAGGTCTATGTGACAATGTGAACAAAATATTGTGCTAAAGCTGCACTGATTAGTGTATTTATCAACATTGCTAGTTTTACAAGAATATCATGACAAGCTATTTGATATTATAGGATATCATTAAATAATAAAATATCAAATGTGAAAACATGGACTAGCATATAAATTCAATATGAAAATATTGTGACTAATAATTAAAATAATAACAATAATAATAACAATAATAACAACAATGCAGTGAGAAAGTCAACCAACCAAAGCCATCATCCCCAATAAGAGTGATGCTACCAAGATCTTCCCTCATGGTTATCTCTTCAGGTCGACTCTGATTCACAGCAAATTGCGTCTGCACCTCCAGTTCACTGCAGTATTTGTTCGAATGATTTCAAATTTCAGTATGAATTAATTTGAATTACATTTGCAGGTGAATTAAGCTGCTGTTTGTCTCTTGGCAGGCATTCAAACCAAGCAAATCAATTGAATTATTTGAGTTTTATCAATTGAAATCAAATCAATTGAATTATTTGAGTTTTAAATAAATTTCTAATCACCTGAAAACAAAAATAAAATAGAAAATAAATTTAAATTAGCATCTTTTAGCAAAAAACAAACTCAGGCTCTTAAATGTAACATAACTTTTTTGTTTTGAAATGAACATCAATATAATACTACTACTAATAATAATAATAATAATGATAATGCGAGGAAATAAAAAACAATGCAAATGTAATGTCACATCAACCTGAGGTCAGCCATGGCCGTATCAAATTCGTGAAAAGCTTCAGGCAAGGTGATGGCCGAAAGGGCAGCTTCCCTGTTTTCCTCCGGAAGGTCCACCATGCCCGGCCTGAAAGCCATCTTGATTTTAACGAAGGCTTCGTTGCAGTCCGCCAGCAAATATTTTGCTTTTCTTGAGTAGATTCTCACGACACCCAGTAGGAGATGACCTGAGGTTCTCAAAGCCAATTTAGCCTAAAAATTGAAGGTTTTGGAACACTCATCAGGCGCTGCATATTTATTAATATTTGTATTTATTTATGCATTTGACCTAGCATAAGCCTCTAACATGTGAAGAATTCGTATGAAATAATGAGAAATGCTGTTTGTAACAATTATCATGTGCCATGAAACTTTAGAATTATAAAAATAAATACAAAATTGCCAACATTTCATCAGAATGTGATACGTGATAAAATGTATGCAGTGCTTATTTAAGCTGGTTGCTTTTCTAACAAAAGTTTACTTATTTAATCAATAAATTTTTATTAATTTACTTCTTAAACTTAATTAGTGAAAGTCCCATCATTTGTCACGTTTAAAAAATTATATTTCCAGTTAATGAACTACTAGGAAAAGCAACAAACAAATATTTTAACAAAGAATTTTTTATCAGCATCTGCTACACCAAATATGCCTGCTAGTAGCATGCATTATATAAACCATTTAATCGTGAAGATAGCTTTTTTTCTAATAATAAACTACATCAGTTATTAAACCAAATAAATCTATTTTATCTTAGAAATATCATGAAAGCTAAGTAGAAGTTGCTATCCTAGACAACAACCATTCCTCCAATATAGTGACATGAAGCATTTCAATTTAAGGTGCATTTTGCTTTTCCTATGCTAATTTTTTGCACTTTAATTTACTTTGATCCGGTTTCATAGAGGTATAATCAAGTATCTTGAGCCCAAATGTTTATGGACCAAAAAAAGATCAAAGATCCTAATACGTAATTTTTAATTTGTAAAGCTCACCTTTGGCTGTATTATTGCTTCAACACTTCCTTCGATATTCGTTTCAAAAACATGCGCTTTGGTTAACTTCTTGTCCCAATGTGCCGCCAGCCATATTTTAGCTAGCGGTCCCTTTTTGCTTAACACAAAGTGAGCGTAGAACATTTTTCCAGTGCACTTCTAAAAAAATGCCCACGACTTGCAACAGTTTTTCGATACCGATCCAAAAGTTTGACAGGCAATCCGCGATCAGTACGGATTGGTTACTTCAGTACAACGATCAAAAGGTACATATGAAATCGGACACTTCGAAAATCAACTAAAACGAACGTGCCTCAACAATTTCGAGTAGGTTTTAGCAGGTGCGACAGAACCCACCAAGAAATCAACACAAACAAAAATGGTCGCAACTCTTGATTGTGCGAAAGGATGAGCTGGCATTTCCATAATTTGAAATGTTTAAATATGTTACGTCAGATCCGACGATATTATTTATATTAAAACATTATTCTAAGAGTAACTACTCATTTTTAGATGTTCGTGAAGTTCAAGAATGTAGCGTTACATAAAAGCCAGTACCCTATACGGGTTTCGAAATTAAAGCTGCAACCAGAGATTTATAATTTTTGTATTTAATCGAATTTAAATGTATCATATCATATTATTCTTATAATATATTTTGTAATTACTTACATTAAGGCATGTATTCTCCGAATGCTTTTGATTCCTTTTGAATGAATTTGAAACACAATCAAGGTTTCTCCCTCTTGATCTGTGCTATCAACCTTCATAGCAGCGACCGTCACATATAGCAAACAATCCTACCAGACACAACAAGATTTTTAAATTATGAAATAATTAAAGTGTGTTTAGTCATTTTCGATAATTATATGTTTAGCTTGTTTTAGTACGTTTACGTTTCCTTCTTTATTGTTGCTAAGGTGCTTTCCGAAACAAATCTCTAATAAGAATAAATAACAGACCTCAATAAAATTAAAAGATGATTTAACAATATCTCTATAAGGTAGGAACCTTATTTTTTTTCAATCTGAATTTTTGACTGATGTAATAAAAATATATGCCAGTGGCCCAGCGAGGATGTTTGGCGCTCGGGGCAAAACGTCTAAATTTGACTCCCTGATCCCAGTTGCCCGACGCGCCGTTACATAATCAAATATTTAATTATGTCAAATGTAGATTGCACATATATATTACATTGCTACAGAAATATTTTCCTGGTTTTCCCCGCTAAAAACTGATCAATGACATCAACCAAATCAATTGTTTCTAGTGTTTCTATACATTGAGCGGTGCTGTATTGCTTGCAAATATGACAGGATCAGTTTCAGCTTGCTGAAGGGGCGTTTGCAGCTTGCTATTGACACTGAAATTGTTAGAAAAATTTGCTCGGTAATAAGAAAATTTGGAGAAACATCGTCACCATATGACACAACAAAAGAAAGAAGCTCCAAAGGCAATAGTAAAGTATTTCATTTAGCATCCAGCATCATCTTATAATTGCAAATATCGTGCACATTTCTTTCTCGCCAACATCAGTGGCATAATAGTTTCCAAAATCTAAGCATTTACGACGGAGGTCATGCCGGACACCCAAATCTTCAATCCTAGGAAGAGTTTTTGTGGAAGTGTTCGGTTAAATAGTATAACCAGTAGACCGCACGTACGACAGCAATCTAGCCAACAGCTGTACAACAGACGTTGGCCAAAAGAGCCTTTGTATCGCGTTACTTAAAATAAGTGTAAATACCAGTTTTCGTTAATGGATTCACTACATAATCAACAAATCTATCGTTGACACCTTGAGCTCTTTTGGAGCCCCCTGCCACCTGCGCCCGGGCTAATGCCAGAATGTCCCTCTCGCTACGCAGCTGAATAAAACATTATTTCCTCAGATACTATCCTTAGTCTTTGAAATGCCAAATTTGAGATTGGATTTTTGACAACGTTACTCCTTAAGATATGATTTTAGATAAATGTTAAAGTAACAATAAGAGTTTAACAAAGCCTTATGAAGGTTGGGCGCAATTATTAAATGTCAATAACATCTAAGAACATCCCTTTTGTCAAATGTAGCTCCTCCTTGTAGTGAATATACAATGATTTGAAAACCGTGTCATCTACCCTCAACCATAACAAGCAATAGTAAACTCAGTTTGTAAAAAAAACGTGATCAGGTTGAAATATAGAAAATCATTTATAACAATGTTAAATTGTTTTTCGGTTAGCTTTGATAAGAGGTCATTAAAATAAATTAAGATAATATATTCACGACTAACTCGATCAGCAGCTTCACGTTTAGCCAGCCATAAGCAGATTCAACATGGCGTCTGCTCGTCGGTGGTGATGTTTGTGTACTTTTGACCACTGCAAGTTTTGAGTTCTTTTACTGGAGGAGAGACTTCTAATAATTTTACGTATCCAGGAGTTCTAACAAATTTACCCCAGTAAATGTGAAAATTGATTTGACCACTACAGTCGAATAAACATTAGGGACTGGTGGATTTGTCTTGATTGTTAAAAATTGGCACTTGCACATTCTTGTTCGACTTTGAGTACATTTTGAAGGCTGTAATATTTTGTTTGCGTTTTTGAAGTTGTTGCTTGATATTGCATTGACATTCTAAAACGTTGAGCCCCAATGGAGGAATCGTAGTTTACTCGCAAAATTATTTTAATGGCTGATCAAAACAGAAAAAGCTCGCTTCAGTAAGTTGTTATCTGCTGTGTGAAAGGATGCTGAAATTTTATGGCAAGTAATATTTTAGAGACGAAAGCTCATCAGGAGGTGGTTTGAGTTCAAATCTGTTCATGGAAGGTTTGGCAGATTTCATTCAGACCTCCTTATCTTGTGACAAAAGATCTTCAACTGTCAAAGATGAGCAAAGCCCTGCCTTTGATGGCCAGATTTGTAATTCCCAGGAGCAAATAAGAGAGCCAAGTAATTATCAATATTTTAACACTTTCTCTCCAAAGCTTCTGTAAGACAAATGTATTTATTTTTTGGTCTTAAAATAGGAATGATTGCATATCTATTTTTTGAAAATTTTTTTTAGAGTTCAAGATTAATAATTATAATTATGGTGTCTTTTGCAGCCCAGCATATCACTTGTTTAGAATAATGAAATTTTTATGTTTCCTGATATTGCTGAAGATGATTCCATTTTCATTTCATTTGACAAAACTTTAAAATTTCAAAATTTTTGCCTGAAAATGTTATTTCAATTGTGTCAGTGGCAGTAGATAATATGGATGTAGTGCAACAGAGAGAGGTCTCCTCCAGCAAGCCCAGTCCTTCTTCATTGTTGAACCACAATGTTGTTGGTCCCCTTCTTTTGCAGGTTTGAATATTTTATTTTTACTTTTTAATGGCTTAATTTTTTTCTTTTCTTTTTGAGTATTTGTAAATTGATTTTTGTTCTTCGCATCAGGAATAGATTTCTCTATAGATCGTTGTTATTGCTTTGATTCTTGAAAATGATTTTTTCTTTTATACTACCATACTCTTGTTTAAATATGAGTAGATGAAATAGTAAAGAAGTTACTCCACATTTCCAATAATGATTTATTTGTTATTTGTAAATGTCAATGTTTGCCTTCGTCTGTTTGAAATTATTTAGAATTACAAATTTTCTTAACATTTAGCTTGTGTTTTAGCTTCTACTACCTCACTAATTATTTTATCTTAAGCCATATGTCTCTCTGCAAGACTGACAACTTTGTTTCTTGCTATTGATGTTGTGTTGATTCTCCTAAATGTTGCTTTTGGTGTCAAACCATTTGAATCTCTTAATAATTGTTTGGTTTCCAGGCCTTGGATGGATTTTTGCTGATTATTAGTTCAGATGGAATCATGGAGTTTGTCTCAGACAATATATATCACTACCTTAGCTATTCGGTGGTTAGTATAATGTTTTCAAGTATTTTTTGAGAATATTTGAAGGATGCTTGAGTGACTTTACTGGATGGTTGTATTTAAATGCATGTGATAATTGACACTGCAAAGAATGATGTGCTGGCTAAATGTTTATGAGCGTGTTATTACGAGCTATACAAAATGTTTTCTCGTGTCACTGCAAAGATTCGAAGTCCACGCACAGAACCTCTCTTTGTGCTACGCGCTTATTGTAACAATGAGCTCTAGCTATGTTGAATGAAGCTGGTTGGTGTTTTGCAGTACACTTTGCAATGCTGAATTTAGTTGTATTGGTGTATCCTGCCTAAGTGCTGTTTTAATGGTATCATTTCAATCTTTGAAACATGATGTACAATGCCTTGATTGGTATGTTTTTAGTCAACCTCAAAGATAATCTTTGTATTTGGTGAAATCAATGACATTTGTCTTGTTGTTTTGTTTAATGAAAATGAATTTTCATTAATTTGGTGTCTTAAGAATAGCTTTTAACTAATTTTGTTGTTAATATTTTAAGTCATGGCATTTGTGGATGGTTGACTTGTAGTAATTTGTGTTACATTTAAGATTGATTAGATTTTGAGAAATTAGTCTAACATGCTTTGAACTTTGACGTTATGCCCTTTTATTTTAATAAGCTTATTAAAAATAGGCCTAATCTAATAATTTTGCAAGTAAATGAGCCAGATTTTCTTGTTTTACTTAATCCTTTAATTTTTAATCCATGCTTTTCTGCATAGTTTCTGGCAGTTATTTGATCAAGTAATTTGCTTGCATTCGGCCAATGTTTGAGCGGGGATAATTTTGTTTTCATTCATATCCTCCAAAGAAGCAAAGTTCTTCATCCTTTGTTTTCTTGAGATATGTAGCAATGTTTCATCACTTTATTGGCTGCTTTTCTCAGGCATATTGTTTTTAATAAAAACAAGCTTGTTGAATAACTCTGACTGATATATTTTGATTAATAATATATTTTATATAAGTCGTCTTTTCAAATAAAATTGAGATATCATTATAATTGAATTAATAATCTGTTTAATTTGCTGATTAACATGTTGTTCAACTAGTGTGTTTGGCTGAATGAAGTCTTTATGCTGCTTAATTCAAAGGCTGCCAAATATGTCTCAAATCTGCTAAATGCACATTTTGAAATAGCCGGAATTTTACACCTAATTTTTATATTGACTTCTTTCATAACCTGATCTGAGGTTTGATCATTCTACAGGAGGACTTAATGGGCAAAAGTATCTATAGATTTCTCCATCCTTCCAGTCACCAATTTTTTGGAAGTTGCCTTGAATCACTGGCAAACAAAACACCTTTGGACATAATTAACAATAGGAACTTTTCACACGAAGCAAAGTTCAGAATCAATACTGCTGGTACGTATGCGTAGTGTTGGTAAAAATTGAATATTTGTAGATTGCTCCTCCTTTTCCTAAGTAAAAATATATCTGAAATTTTAATGTGGTCAAATGCCAACATCCCTAAAATTTAGCTAAAGATACATAATGTTGAATTTGAAATGACCTCTTTAAATTTCTTCAAAGTTTTCCAACAATGATAAAAGTGTCATGAAAACAATTATTAAATCACTATCAAGCAAAAGCTGCTGATCATCTTGTTCTTCTCCTTGGCAGAGTTTTAGAATCAGGAAAGTCCAACAAGCCTATGCTTATGGGATTTGATTATTTGTCTATCTGCTTTGCCTTAACTGCTTTGACAGCAATGAGATCTTTTAGCAAGTTAAGATCAATTCAGAGAAGATGTTATTGATGCTTTGCTTATTTAATTAATCGTCCAGTAAAAGCTTTGAACTGTTGATGTTGCAGGAGTCTTTTACTCATCTTTGCCATCCTATGTCCTTTTTTTGGTAATTTCTTAGAATGGCAATGTGAAAATCAGTTCACTTAGAAATCGTATGATGATTGTAATTCCTTATAGTTGTCTCTGCTAACAATTCTTACTAGCAAATATAAAAACAAGTTTGTTATGTGAATTAGTAAACTGAGTAATGGGATCAAATATTTCTGAGGATGCCTTGAGTGTTGGAGCTTCTAGGTGGTCCAAACTGACTTTCTTATTGGGTTTATTTTTAACTTGTTAGCTGTCTTTAAAAGATCCAAAATAAATGTAATTAATACAATAAATATTAAGTTTGTGGATATGACATTACTATCAGAACTTTCTTCAACCTTCTGGAAAATTATGGAACTTTCTAGGAGTCTCTAAATAATTAACAATAAGCGGAGTTAGATAGGCAGGACCTTCTAAATGGAAAGGCAGCTACATAGGAGTAATGGTTGTCCACATTGGGTACATATTAATTAAAAGTGTAAAGATGATGTGAACACTAACCCTGTGAATTCTGGAAGAAGGGACAGGATTATCTTCCAGCTGGAAATACTTTTTCAAAAGAAACTGGAAATACCATAATTTATTAGTTGTAAACATGTTCATGACCAACAGTTTTTCTTAGCAGAAAATTATGAATTTGGAAACAACATATTGCCATATTTTATATATCCAGTTGTCTAGAATAAAATAGCTGCAAGAAGTCAAGGATGAATTCCAAGAGCAGGGGTGTAGAGATTATGGAAACACTTTAGGATGGCACAACTATATGAAACGTCCGTTTCATTTTACTTGAGTTTAGCACTTTTTTGAGGAAGCAGGACTATTTACAGTTTTGTAAAAAATGCTTAAATAATTGATAAAATAGTAAAAAAGAATAAATGAAATGAAATTACATTTAATTTTCCATTGGATGGAAGAGGCTTGCTACTCAAAATTTGTAGATTTTTATCTTGTAGATGTCGTGCAGGTTGATCAAATGGGTTGCATTTCATTGTGTGGGGGTAATGGCAACAGTTGTTATGTGTTTTGAGTGCAACAAACAATAGTACTTATGGGTGTGCAGCAGCCATACTGTACAATGTTCTGTGTTCTACAATGTACATTTATATAAAATTATATGTGTAATTTTTGTATGTTAAGTTATAAAAATAATGTACTACGTGCTTCAAAAACTACGTAAGTATCGCATAATTAAAAACATTGAGAAGGAATGGATTTGAAAGATTTTGAAATTTGTAACCCTTAATTTATAATTTCTGATGTAATCAAAATTTTGGTTAGGCTTATCTGCATTCAAAAGCTAAACTTAACTGAAAAAACTTAAAGTTAACTGCATTGGTATCTCCTTTCATCATTTGACAAGGGTTCCATGATTTATGCCAAACATGGGCTTGTTAAACAGCCATAATCCCTATTCATATGTATATCCATACTTATCAAATATTTACAAACACTTTTAAAAAGTTTATTTTAAATTTTACTTTTATTTACAGATGAATTCCAAAAAGATCTCGACGAATCTAATTTTCTCAGGACCCGTTTGCAATTTTTCCACCAGAAGAGTCGACGAATGAGCAGGGATTATGATCTTAGTCCCAGCTCCCCGGAGACAGGTAGACCTTTAGAAGATCTAGGATGTGATTTTGAAAATTTCTTTTCCTTGTCAAAGCATTCATTTCTTTTTGACGTAGAGAACCAATCATACTTGGTCTGCATTGCTCAGAGGATTGGACTTTCTGCTAATGAAAGGAGCATCAACACTGCTTTAAATCTGGATCAGTGCCAATTTACTACCAAGCAAGATCTTCAAGGAAAAATATTGAACTGTGATTCCAGGTTTGAAGATGTTTGTTAAATTGTGTAAAATTATTCTGACACTATTTTATTAACTAATAGTTCACTGAGAGCATATCTTCAAAATGTATCTGGATTCATAACCATTCGAGACTTTGTTGGCAAGAATGTTCTAGAATTTTGTCATCCTTTTGATAAGGACAGGCTAAGACAACACCACGAGGAAGGTTCTGTGAAGATTCAATCGATTATTTATATAAACATTCATTTTAATATAATAAATATTATTGATTGGGTAATATACTTTTAATATATAACAATTTTTTTCAGTTGTGAAAAATGGAACAAATATGAGCGGAGTGTATAGATTCCAGATTCTGAAAGGAAAATATGTCTTCGTCCAAACTAAAAGCAAACTCTTTAAAAATCCAACAAATAATAAGCCTGAGTTTATCATGTCTACTCATTCTATAGTCAGGTTTGCTGAGTATAACTTCATGTTTATTTAGTGCTTTATTCAATAACCACAAAATAATGATTGATAAAACTTCATTGATGTGATTCCAAGAGATTTCACAAACATAACTTACTTTTTCATTTTTTGAAATTTAAATTCTAAATCAACAACATTTGTATCACCAGGTTCGCTAGGTAGTTAATCTAATATTATAGACCTTAATTGCATTCATTTGCAGAATGTGTGATTCAGATGCAGAATTGAAAGGATCTGCAGAGAAGGGGCTGATGCAAGCCATTATTGGTCCTACTATACCAAGCCATAGGTTTTAACTTCATAAATCATTTTTTTTTGTATTAGCTCCCTACTAGATGTAGATTGTAGATCTAACTGTGGATTGAGTAATTTGAAATATGATTAATAAAGATTAAAATTAAAGAATATTGTAAATTCTAAAGAATAGTACAGAATACTTATATCTTTCACCACATCCAGATTGCCCATTAGAATGTCATATTTCAGAGGTTTAGGAAGCTTGTTACATAATGAACACGACTTAAGGAATGATGGATCTTTAGAATGCCTTGTTGATGCTCTAATTTAATGCAGTACTTAATCGAATGTTTTGTTTTATAAATTATTATTGATGTATTATATATATTAGTTATTACTATTATTATTATTGTTGTCATATTATTAGAATTTGAAGCGATAAGTTTGAGATGTAAAATGTTATCATGCACCGCATGGAACCATTGCAGAGAATCATTTTGGTCGAGCAGTTTGACTGGAGGAGGTTCCTCGATGCCTTCGTCCTCTGCAGTCACGACGTGGAAGGATTCGAGCATTTTTCCGAACTCGTCTTCGATGCTGCTTCCTCCTCCGGACGCGGTCGATCCGGAGCCCGGTTTACAATGGAGTCACGATCGTCTGCCTTTCTCGAGATCTTACGGCACCGCGGGTCGTGCCGGCAGCAGGCCTCCTTCGGTCGCGTCCGATCGGTCTCCTCGGCACAAAAATTCTTCGGGCATCAAACGGGCTTACAAGAGGAAGCGCAGCAGTCCGTCTTCCGACGTCAGATTCAAAAGCGTTTTTTACGAGGGCATGCAGCAGAACGATCTCGCGACGACCGATCTCGACAAGAAGTCGTCCTCTCTCTCCGTGGCCGGTTTTACCCTGGAGAGCCTGCATGGGAATAAGTCGGACGGCCGGGAGCCCGCACGATCGGCCGGCGTTTTGCCTCCGCTTAGGGCCCTTCAGCAGCTGCAAGTTTCCTTTTCGGACAACTCACCGCACGAGTCCGAAGCGTCTCTGTACAATTCGCCTAACGTTCCCCGTGATCGCAACGCGTCCGTCGCATTTTTCCAATCTCCCGAGTCTTGCAAGTTCTTCCCTCCTAGTAGGATCCCGGGTGCGAAGGGCGAGGGGTTGAGGGCGCTGCTTACTGCCACGGACGAAGATGAGCTTAAAAGCGAATACGAGGCAAATCCCATTCGATCTTTGGGTCCGCCTTCGCTGATGCTTCCTCGTTCGAACGACTCTCTGGACGGACGCAAGGAGAATTGCTTTAATAGGAGTCCTCCTCAGGAACCACAAAGTACCACACAACTGGGGGAAATCCCAACTTCCCCGAAAGAGTTTCAAAATAATTGTAAAAGAGGACAATCGCCAGGAAGGTTGGTGAAATTTCATCTTGTTTGTGCCTTACTGTATTTGTCTCTCACTGTATTTGTCTTTCATTGTATCTATGTTTGCATTTCTTTAATGCTTCTGTATTTTGCTGATTTTTTCAAATATATACAGAACATGGACGTTTGGTATCTTTGCAATCTATAAAGCATTTGAGGATGGGGGTGAGGTTGCAGACAGAACACATCAAAACAATTAGAATTTTACATTAATAAATGCATGTAAGACACAGTCCCATCAAGCGAAGCAAGTCAGTGAAATCTGGTGATGAAACCGATTTGTTAAAATTAATTGCGGACTCATAAAACATTTATCTGAATTTTGATGCAATGCAAATGAATTTATCTTGACCTTTGGTATGATATTCATGGCTAAGAGTTCAAATTTGAAGTTGATGAGTGACTGAAACAAAAACTGAATGTCTTTTCGCTTTAAAATTGTTGAAATATTTCTTAATCTCTTGCATTTCTATTTGGGATTTTATATTTGTGTCATTTTATTTTCAATTAAAATTGTTTTTTATGTTAATGTTCTTAGCAAGAAAAGAATATTTCTATGTTAATATCTAAATATAATAATGATTTTAACATCTTTACAAAATCTTCATTAAATCTTAATTTAGTGCGAGTTTGGATCTCCTTGAAATTTAAGATAAGATTCAAAAGATGGTTTTTGACTTTAAAACTTGAAGTAAATCTCGTGATTAACTTGCAATTAACCAATGTTTCTTTTCTTGTTTAAAAAAAACAAACCTTGTCAACAGAAATGAATAAAGAACAATTGTTTGTTTTTGCAAGATGTAATCTTCTGATGAATCTCCTCACCGGAGCCACGGACGACGAAGACGAAGACTCCCTGAAGGTGAACGAAAGCAAAAACAGAACGTCCATGCGCATTCTGGCCAAGTTGGAGACGTTGCAATCGCTCCCAGATACGAGCATTAGGTTGCAATTGCAGAATGAGAAAAGTGAAGTGGAATCTACTAGTGAGAATAACACTCTACTCAAGGCAAGCCAAAGATAATGCTAATGCTTATATGAATTCCTTTGTTAATTGGTATCTTTGGAATCCAGGCTCTGCTGAAGTCAAACAATGAAGGGGACAAACCTACAAAGAAAGCCGACATTTTATCTAAATTGCTTTCTGATTCGTCGGACGATGTCTTTATCCATCCTCCTACGGTAAGTTTAATAAAGTAAATTGAGAGTGGCAGTACATTTTCTTTATAGTCTTTGCTTTAAAAACATCCATTAAAGCATAAGACGTGCTAACAATTTGAGATTCAAGTGGAATTGGAGAGGATAATTAATTTGTTTGCACAGATTAAGTTAGGATGTTTAAGTTAGGATATTAGTGTCAGGATGTTAGGGTTAGGATATTTGCCATCTTATGACAAGTATTTCAATTTAAACCAACAATGTATCTGTCCTTTGAGTAAAACTATTCACAGTATAGGGCTTAGTTAGTCAGGGTGGCATTTTAAAATTAATTTTATTTACTATGTATTGTATTATATTATATGATATAATATAATATATTGTATTATATTATATTATAATATAATATAATACAATATATTGTATTATATTATATTGTATATTAATATGCTTTGGAGAATGCCATCATTTTTATATTTTATTTTATTTGTGCCTACTGTCATGATTTTATTTTGTGTTCTCCCATCTGTATATTTCCATGGTGATATATATAGTGATAGTCACCAATTACATGATGATATATGTATATATACACATATGATTCTATACATTCTGAATTTGTATGACTTAATAAGCTTTAAGTAATTTTTTCCACAATTCGTATTTTATAATATTTATATAATAATAATTTGCATAATTCTTTTGTTTCACCAAATGTTATTAGTCATTATATTGGCCATTATGTTGGCAGGAAATATCATCCACAGTTGGAAATGATTCTGAAGGTGTGAAGCTGTTTCTCACATCTTCCAATCAATGTCAACCTGTTGAAATTAACATATCTCAAAAGCCCCTTGTCTTCAAGAACACCATATCGAGCGTAGTAAACTTGGACAATGCGGTGTCTACGATTGGCAGCAACATGAAGAGGAACATCAGTTGCACGTCTACCATCCCCGCCATCACTTCTTCTCTAATGACCGCTCCCCAACCCAATTCTCCTCAAACTTCGTTGCTATCCGTCGCTTCTTCCTCCCTTTCCTTTTTGATCTCTTGCTCCAACGGCATGGTCGCCGGCAGTTCGTCTGCGACGGAAGGCGAATGCGACAAGCGTCCCGCCACGAACGGCAATTGCAAACTGTTGAAGGAGTTGCTGTCGACTCAGCCGGCTCCTCAGAACGTCGTCAATCCTTGTCGGATCAGCGCCCTCCCGATGGCCGGCCCCCGAACGGCGGCCCTCGAGAAGTCTCGGAATCTCGGCAGGAGCCTCGAAGTCGGCGCGGAGTCGACGCCTTCCGAAGCCGACGAAGCGACCGATCCTTTCGAGTCCGGATCTCGAAACTCGGCCGAGCGCCTCCTCTTCCCCGAGGAGGGTCGGGGTAACGACCTGATCGGACTCCTGGAGGATGGAGACTTTGACTTGGAGAGTATTCTGTCGTCGATGGTGAGTTTTTTTTTGATGTACAGGGTAACAGATAATTCCGAATGTTTACCTACTGGATCAAAATTTGAATGGTCCTTGTAGATAGGAATAGTCTGCTTTTTAAGACGTCAAAGAAACTCATTGATTGTTCATATTTTTATTTTATTAATACCTGGTGAGAAGTACTTCAAAGCAAAGCTTCCATGATGAGAATAATTTTTAAAGGCATATAACCAGCCTTAGAGGAAAGAGATTAATAAAAATTTTTTTTAAAGTTTATATAATATGAAAAAAAAAGTCATTCGCATGTGCCAGCTAATGGACTATCAGTTACAGGATGGTTCCAATGCCAACAACTGGTGCAATCATAGCTTAAATGTCTGAATGATTTAATGAGGAAAGATGTTTTAATTTGATTTTATTTTTTTTCCAGGCATCTTCGTCGTTCGATCTTCCTCCGTCGGAAGACGTCGAGCCACTGACGATGAGTCAAATCGAACACGCCATCATGACGGCCGACCTGTCTGCCATCGAAATCGACCGACTCATCGACAATTCCGACTTCAAGGAGAGCACGGAAACGAAGGCCGACGGATTTCTTCGCGACAGGATCGCAATCACCGAGATACAAAACGAACTGATGAGGATCGGAGCTTCGGGATCGGAAAACGTCCAGAAGGCGAAAGAAAGTTCGGAGACGCCGCCGGAGAACCGAGGCGAGGTCGTGGCGACCGTCGCGCAGCAGATCAAAGGTCGGGGCGTCGACGCTTGCGTCGCCAGAACGAGTTTGATGACCGTCGCACACAAAGGAGCAGAGGAACCCGTGATGACCGCTTGCGGTGGTGGCAGCGTCAGGAGAAAGTCTGTCGATCCTCCCGTGCAGACGACCAGAGAGGTTAACGTTTATTAAATTGCTTGGTGTGTTTTTGCTTCTGACTGGGAATTACTTTTTGACAATTCATTTTTGCATGTATTCATTGTGTTGACATACTTTTTCTACAAGAAAGGTATCTCTACCTTCTCAAACTTCCAATTGGGATTGTGATACTTAATGCAATCTCATTTAATGGATGTACATGAGGCACTTTTACATGTGTTGGAAAACAATTTTGTTGTTCACCAATTTCATGGAACATTATGCCAAATAACAACAAAATCTTTAAACCTATGAATTTAAATTTTTGTTGTTTCTTAGATTTATGGGGAGAATTCGTTGCAACATTTCAAAGACATGATGAACGTCTCAATAGCTCCAAATGTCATAGCACCCGTAAGTATTTCAATCTAAACTCGAGTTGCATCTCGAACCGTCAATTTCTGCCGAAGAAGTGAAAGTCTTTGTCGACGTTTCAGAGAACTTCGGTTCCGATGACTCTCGGGCAACTGCTGAACAGGTCGTCCAAGGCTGCCGTCGAGCAGAAAGAGAGCGTCAACCAGAAAACGTTGAAGTCTTCAGGAGAATCATCCTCTTTGCAGGTTTCAATTCTTGCTTGTGATTGTGTTATTAAATAGTGACTTTGTTTATTGATTAAGTAACTATTGAGTGTTGAGGATGTGTACTGAATATCAAGTTGAATTTTTAGCTGTTTGATTGTTTTCTTTTTAAATTGGAATATATTGGATGTGGATTTAAAGACGTTCCTTTAACCGTTCGGTCATTTGCTTCTTGGTTGCTTAAATCCTTTATTCTTATAATTACATTATGAAATTTTAAATA
The DNA here is from genome assembly GCA_034509925.1 of Hirudinaria manillensis. Classification (NCBI taxonomy): domain Eukaryota; kingdom Metazoa; phylum Annelida; class Clitellata; order Hirudinida; family Hirudinidae; genus Hirudinaria; species Hirudinaria manillensis. Next base: position 5,553,635 of record CM067531.1, on the reverse strand, counting down.
GGACATGATATCAAAGACTCTTAAGTTTAGTTAAACTATACTCATTCATAATTTCCCACAGCCCACACCTACTCAAGATTCTGTTGGTCCAATGCTATTTCCTGCAGCTCCAATAATCAATAGGAGAGGAGCATCGCTATCCTTAGGTGAGTAAGGTTTCATATCATTCCATATTTAAAGATGTGCATAGTATTACTAAATCTAACGGTCCAGACAAAACCGTGACAAACCATTTCAATCCATTGAAAGATCTCAATTTTTCCTCTCCAGGAGTTGTGCCAGGATCTCTTCAGGCATTGCATCAGCATCACTCCTTGACTCAAGTGAATTTCAACCAAAACAACCTGCATCCCAGTTCATCTCATTCTTTGTCTTCTTCCACCTCCTCGCTGTTGTCCTCACCTTCGTCCTCGTCATCTTCGTTGTCTTCCATTGTTTCTTTCAAATCGTCTTCTGAGAATGAAAGAGGAAAAACTCCGACGACATTGTACAGCAGCACCTCGTCCTCCGATTCGCTGTCGATCTGTCTTGCGAGCAAGAATGCGGTCTTCGGAAATAAAGACGTGCCCGGGCAAAGGATGCACGTCAGGCAGCCTGGTATTCATCTCGACGGAAGCAAAGTATTGTAAGCTTAAAATGACGTCTCGTTGAGCGATCAATAATCACCATCTGCTGCATAATAGTTAATAATTAAGTCATTAAATGGCCGATATTCTGATCGATATATGTGGAATTCATTTTGCAGTCTGGGCAGTTCGGGGGCTGTACCGAATGACGCCGTTTCCCCATCGTCTACTCACTTTTCATCACTGCCCTTGCAGTCACTGAAACCAACTGTTACTAGTTCGATGAATGCAAAACTTGCCTTGAAGGGGGTGCTACAAGGAAGGAGCCAAAACAATCAGAACAATCAGCTGAACAATCAAGTCTTAGCTTCAGGTTTGGCTTTAAATTTAGCATGGCAAAAATTTAAGTGGAACTGCTCGTGGGTGAAATATTAGCCTCATATCTTAATGAATAGGTTAGCTGATTGGTTAGCTTATGTCTGTAATGGCAACTGTTGCAACGAGTGTTCCAAACCTGGCTTATATGTTACAAGCAGTGGAAAAGAGCCGTAACAAATCGGGAATCGTCAAACTCGGAGTCCCTTGGCAAAGCGCAGCATCACGCGCATTGTGACGAGGACCACGCTTGCGGTGCTTGCTATAAATGGTCGTATCCATCCCCAAGTGATCTCGAGCAACAGCATGAAATTATTGATATTTTATTTTAATGCTTTCAGCCAAATTGTCCGACGCCCTGAAGCTGCCAAAAAAAGTTGGCGATCAACCCAAACTGCTCCTCCAACAACAACCTCAAGTTTATTTGAAGTCGATCGTCGACGGCAGGACGACCGAGGAATCCGTCGAAGCTGCGCTCGGCCGTACGGTCGCGCCCTACGCCTTTCAGTCCGTGTCGTCCGACCTCGACGACCTGGAAGTCATTATCGCTCAGGAAGAAAAGGAAAGCAGGCAGAGTCAGACTCAGGTTAGAGATGGGGTCTTATGTTGTATACTTACAATACTTTTGGTTCTTGATTTTGTAAATTTTCAAGCTTGAAAAACTCTTGTCAGAATGGGAGTAAACTCAAAATATTTTGCAACAGGCATCCAACTCCCCTCTGCAGACGCAGATGACTCCTGCCAAGGTAGGTTACATCGCCGTCGGAAACGGGGGACATCGGATGAACCTCCACCAAACCGCGCACCCTCTCGGCAACCTCGACGGCGACTCCGCCGTCGCTTCGCAGTTTTCAAAATCTCAGGATGGAACTCACAAAATAGTCTTTGTTGGCGAACAAGATAAACTCTTTCAAGTTCAGATGGGCAACCAAGTCATCAAGCAACAGCAGCTCATCTCCCAGCAGGTTCCTCAGCATCAGTTGCTTGTTCGACAACAGCAACAACAACAGCCTATTTCTCAACCGAACATCCTCTTCCATCGATCCATTTCCTATCAGTCCTCCCTTCCAAGCCTTCCACAACATCTAATATTAAGTCAAGTGTGTCCACAGAACATCATCAAGCAGCCCAAGCAAACCCTACATCAGCCCCAGATCTTGCCCCTTCACGTGAGTCCGGTCAAAGTCACGAGTTTCGTGTCGCGTCAACAGGCGGCAGGCCAACGAGACCGTCGCTTGCATCAGCAATTTGGCACCGACGCGAATCACTTTCACCACCTTCAAGTACAACAGCTGCAGGGCCATAACCAGCATAAGAATCAGCAGCCCGTAATATTTCAACCCGAAGTTATGGGCAGACACAGGTCTTCGTCGTTGACCGGTCCTCAGTTTTATGTGCAACAACAAAGCATGGACCATCAAAACATGTACGACACTAACGAGCAGACGAGTTCCCACGGGTCGGTCGCACGGCAGAAGTGCGAGCAGACGACTTTTGACAAGTCCTCCAACTCGACTCCGCCCCTATTCGGAGTGGACGGTTCCGATATCGGGAATCTGGAAGACGATGAAATTTATCAACTAATTTCGGCCCTGTCCAATGAGGAATCTGCATTTTGTTTGAGTCAACTTTCAGAAGAGGCCATGAACTGGGCAGACAGCAATGCTAATCTTGCTGCAGACAGAAGCAAAGAGAGCCTGCTCGATCTTAAAGTTCTCAACAAGAACTTGAACATTAATTTTTCACAACCTGAATCTAAGGGCAGAGGTTTTAAAAATGTTCCTGTCCAATCTGTTGCAAGGTGCAGCAATCTTATGTCTCCAATGCCTATAGGTATGAATTTGATGCTTTTTCTTTTCTTACTTACTTACTTGTTTTTAGATTTTGTTTGTTGCAACCCATCCAATTTGGTTGGACATCTCCATGTTTGTTCTTCATGTATGTTTTGTTTTTAGATATAACTGGTTTTCAGATATTTTTTTTTTATTGACAATTAACAAATTTATTAAAGATGCAGATTTTCTGAACAAACCTGCATCACAAGACAACATGGCCTTGGATTCCCTGCTTTTTCAATCCAACTTGTTTAGCAACGATTTAGCAGCAAAACTTCAAAGACCCGATCGAGACGATACGAGTTGTCTCGGTCAGCAACCCAAGCGCCATGCCATGCTCGAGAAACTTCTTGCAGAGTGATTCATTTTCTGTCAGGCTTTTCTTGTTTTGTGATCGACTGATGATGACTGGATGACTTTAGCTCGTAATGCATGTAACTTTATTCTCTTCATTCACATTGTAACAATTTTTTTGTTACTAAAACTAATTGTTTTTGTTATGTCAATTATTTTCTTCGCAACTTTTGTACGATCATCTTCTGATTATGTTTTCATCCGTCAAATTTTAAATTATCTCTCTTGGAGAATTGGATGAATTTGAAAAAATTGTTAAAAATTTATCGATCGGAAATTCTAAATTAAACTCGGCAGATCGAAGGTTTACGTCGTGTTATACTTATCGAGGTCGTTATCATTACATCAAATTAGCCGTCGAAAAGAATGCGGAGAATCATTGATTTCTGATCTGGTGTCTTTGTTGAATGAATTGCATGATAAAATTGATCTCTGCAGAGTCTTTGGGAGAAGTTCAATCGAGGAGGTTCTTGAGTTATCGGTCATCGCCACCAAGAAAAAAAAAAACGCCACGATCGCCATCATCTCTCGTTGCCGGACGTCCTAGGTCGACTTTTGTTTTATTACTTTTCGTGGTGAAGTGAACTGCTTTTACAAGCATCGGGGATCGTTTGTTTTCTTTCTTTTGATCGGCCAATCTACTACGTGTCGAAGTAGCATACAGTTGCCTTAACCCCGTGTCGGTTCCACGTTGAACTGCGCGACCACCCGGACAACCTCTCAGGCCAGACTCCCCGGAAGGAGGCGAAGACCCGGTCGCGAGGCTTTCATCCAGCTCTGCTCTGCTTTTGGATTATCGGTAGAGAATTTGTTCAGCTGTTTTGCTTCATACAGACTCTTGTTTTCAGATAGTTCAACCTTGTTGACATACTATTAAGAGGCATTAACGTTACAGTGTGTTTGGTTCCTCTCGAGTATTTGGTTTGTGAAGTTGCAATTTACAGAGATCATTAAATTAATTAAGTCTGATAATCAGACTACCTTGTAATTGGAGAATGCGTTTAATCATCAGCGTTTCATTTATGAATTTGCTTCGGCTAGCGAGACGCTGTGCTTGTCTTGATCGATGCGTGAGATTGTAAAAATGCGGGCTTTTGTTTTAGAAATAAACATCTTGGAATCGTCCGTCTCAGGTCCCCGTAATTTGTTTCGGAGAAATGTTTTTTATTACAGTTTTACAGAGAGACATGGATTTGCTAAATTTCAAACTTGTAAATTGTTTGCTTTTCCCTCGTTATTGTACATTATGATCAGAATTTATGAAATTAAATTTTGTTTTAAAACTTGTTTATAAAATAATTTTCTTTGCATTTCAGTCAACTCTTCATACTAGTGCACTTTTTTTTAGGTTTGATTAATTTGATTCAATGACCTCTTGGGTTAGTTTGGTCTTTTCCACCTTTCTTGGCTTTCTCTAGCGCGAGGGATGAGACCCATGCATGATCCGATAACATTTTTCTTGCTTCTTGCCAAAATTAAGGGAGGGGGTGTGGTAGAAGAATGAGAAGTAAGGTTCAATTTAAGGATTATTTGGGGGTTAGTTAGAGTCTTGTCATTGTTCCAGCTGGAAGCAAGTTAGTTTGGATTAAAGGAGTTCTTAGGGAGAAGTGTTTAAAACGGGTTCCGGGGTTGCCGTCCCTTCTCTTGGTTCGCGGAATCATTCAAAATGCGTCGCATAAAATGCCCCGAGCAAGTATTTTCCACCCCTGCGAATACAATTCTGAGACGATGACTATCGTTCAACAGGATATTAATCTATCGACAACCATTAGGTTGTCTTCCAGGATTACTGTCTTGAAATGGCTAAGATTGACTAAAATCCACTAAACACGTATGGAAATTATTACAAATAAAGTATGATGATGTCATGTCGTAGTTGTGCCCCTCACAACTGTTCGCTTTTGGCTTGTCTTCCTCTTTCCCCCTCGTGCGAATGTCTTTTATAGATGAAAACAATCAAATAATTTGCCGGTTCAAGACAGGGAAGAATGAGAATCATAAGTCACCAAAAAACTTTTTTGTGATTTGCAGTCGATCCCGACAGATCTAACTGATAAAAATTTATAAAGACACGTTCAATATTTTGAGATAATACAAGTTATCAAATTAGAAAATACAATGATTTGAGTAATTTTCGGCCATCAATATTGCTTTTCTTTGAGAAAACGAAAGTAATTTCCGTCGGTATCTGCTCCGAAATGCTATAAAGCAAGCTTAGGATTAAGCATTCTAACAAAGGAAGTCGGTTCTTGCTGACACCTCTTGTGGTTTTTCGTTTGCTTGACGCCTGTGAAAAATTTGAAAGGCTATCGTTCTGGAGTTCGAAAAGGCTTTTGAAGCATTGGTCCAATAATCAAGGAGCGTTAATCATGGACGACAAATGTTTGCTCCAGGAAGAAAATGAGGAGAAAAGTAAGTTTGTTTGGTTTCGGAGTTAACCACGGTATTTTCAAAACTATTCAGAACATTTAACAGTAACAATTGTTAGGTATTTAAGCGAGTAAAGTTCATTAAAGCGACGATTTTTTCATTCATTTATGAGTTATCTAGGGCATTTAGTATTATTATGGATTTAGTCATTAATTTCAAATTTAAGAAATTGTTAATTGGAATTTATATAAAGTTTATATAAGCTAATTCGCCAACGGATATTTTAAATTTGGTGTATTATGTTGTAGGGGGGCTGGAAAACTCAAGCCGAGATAAACGCAAATCTCCAGATATTAACAAATTTAATTCTGAACCTGGTGAATGCATTCCCTTGTCAAACAACTCAACTTCTGACTCCACAAAACCAATTTCTACTGAAATAATTCAGAACAAAGATTTGAATGAATGTGGTGCAGTGTACGACAAAGACTCGCATGATAAAGTAAATGAAAAGAAGGAAAAGGAATTGAATAGTATGTCATTAACTGACAGCAAAGCAAAATGCCCCATGGAAATATCAAATAATTCAGACAAAGTGCAAATTACGGGAGAGGAAAAGTTCCATGACACAAATCAAGCATCAGATAAATCTAAGAATAAGTTACAAAGTAGAACTGGAGAGAATCCTGAGTTAGTTGATAAGGACAAGTCTGAATCTATTGAATCCAGCTTAAGAGGATGTGATAAACAGCCTAATATTCAGGCTACCAAACAGTCCAAACAAGGTCTGTTCACCAGTTTTTATCAGGTAGCATGCATGTTATTTATGCTCATCAGACGTTCATTCATTTCCAGTTGATCCTGTACCTTCTACAGAAGGTCCAACAAGTTCAAAGGTACAAAAATTGCTTACAATATGTGTTCATAAATTTCAATAATTTCACTTCACCTTACTTTTAGGAGTCAGCATCAAAACCAAGCGACAAATCAAAGTACACTTTTATTGATGCAAATTAATTTTTAATCTTAATATGCAATCTCCAAAATTCCAGAATTTGTTTGAAGTTTCACATCATCATGCCAAGTGATGAAGTACACAAATGTGGAAAGGTGACCTTAAAGGGAAAATCATATTTTAAATCATTTGCTGAAGATGTCAACATGACTCACAAGAAGTAGGCTTGTTGGGTTGCACCATATTTGCTTAAATGTTATTTCATAGCCTTGGACTATTCTTGATAAATTCAGATTTTTCAAGCAGCAATCTTGAATTAGCTGAATATATGGAAACTAATTTATTGGTAATTCACGAATTTTGCAGAAGTATTCATGGAGCCATTGATGTCCTTTTTTGTGAGGTTGATTTGCCAAAGTCTCATTTGCCTGGAAAAACAATTTCTTATGAATATTCAATAGCAAAAATGCAAATGTCATTTTCAATGAATTTGGATTTTTTGAAAAACTTTCAAGATTTACATGGTATGTTTTTAGTTTCAAAAGATTTGCATATTTCTGATATAAGGAAAGTTAGTTGGTGAATTTAGACTGACTATGGTTTCAGATGAAAACTGCTTAATATATATTGCTAATATTAATATCTACCTATACTAATAGCATTAAATCTTACCTTGTTGATACACTGGAAATATATGAAGTGTTTGCGAGAATTTCTTTATTATAAGTTTTTGCAATTGCTGCTTGCAATAATGTCGTGTTCTTTGCTAATTTATGCCTGCATTTTTAATGAACCAAAATTAAGAAATTGGCTATGAATCACAAAAGTCATTTAATGTGATCCACTTCTTGAACTGAAAAATAGAGTCTTGTTTAATCTAATATGGATAAAAATAACAAATATTTTACATAAAATAATTCAAAGCCTCCTCTGAAGAGCATTTGAAAAGCTAAAACAATTTCCAGCCTTATTGAATTGGCATGCTTAATCAATACTAATATTAGACAATTGTTTAATATGCATTTATTACTTTAGCTGCAAATGTTTACTTTTGAAGGCAAAAAATTGTGAAATAAATAAATCTTTCATTATTACATTCTTGTATTTTCATTGCTTCAAATCTATCATTACAGTCTATAAACCAGAAAGATAAATGAATTAAATTCCAATAATTTAATATTTATGCTTCAGAATGGAACATATATGATGCTTATTTGCCTGGAGAACCTAACAAATCTCTTCTGTGGAGGCTTAGATCAACAATATCAAAATTGTTTCTAGAAAGCAAAGATGATAATTCTGGTATTCTCCTCTCCTGGTACTTTGAATTGCTTCCGAAAACGTTCTGTGATTCTCCTGGCAGTGGAAAAGATTTTATGCTTGACTTTTTGTCTGTTTTCAAGTCAGCTGAAAATTCACTGAAAAAATTTAAAATATCAGAAAGTATTTTACAACCGGTGACGTTTTAAATGTTTGACTTGTGGCAAACATGGAACTTTGCTTTATGTTTTCAAGATAATGTTTAATTACTTTCAGATGTTATCAGAATTTCTGAAGGAGTTTCTGAGTAAGAAATCTGATAAGGACTGCCTGTCCAGAGCGTCTTGTGTTCTCTGCATTTTCATGGAATGTAAATTGTTTGATGTTGATATCTCTAATCAATTATGCAATATGTTGTCGATAAGACCCGATGGCAACAAGGAATGCATCAGTTACGAACATTTCTGCAAACATTTTCCTGGTCAATGGCGGAGGTTGTAAAATTGTTTTTTTTACTTTTTGTAATTATTTCATCATAAAATATTTATTTTTAGAAAAGTCGCTGATGCCTTACTGGAATTTCAAGAAAGAATTGTGACTTATAAATCAATTGAAACTGATTGGATCATGACATTGCCCTTTCTCCACTTCCTCGAGGGCCAATCAAAACCTTTTCAGGAATTAATTAAAAATGATGACCATGAAAATGACAAGTGGTGGGGCATTTCAAGTATCCATCGTTTAAAAGAAATCTTCAAGTTCAGAATGTCACGAGAAATGCGAGGGTTTATTACTTTATGTTATTTAAGGGTTTATTATTTTATATTATTTAAAACACACATTTGTGAATTATTTTTTTTATGCCCTTTGCCTAATTAAGTTATTGTCGTGTGTTATTTATTACATTGTAAAGTCTCTAGTTTTGATTGTCGAATACTGATTCATTTGCAACAAGGTTATGAGATTCAATATTAAGTATTATATTAATTATATTAAATATATTTATATAATAATATATAATATATATTATATAATAATATAATAATTTATACAATTATATTATATTAATTAATATTAAATATTAATTATTTAAGTGTAAGTGTAAAAAATCAGTAACTTTGGTTTTATTAAAAATGTAAATTTCAATTAATCTTAAATATAATAAATATATTTTTGAACATTAAACATCTGGAGTATTGCAATGAAACATTTTAGGCCTTTGGAGATCTATATGCAGAAATTGGCACCCATGTTTGCTGTTGATCATCTTTTGCCTCGATCTTTCTTGGCTATGATGAGCCTACATCACATTCCAGAGTTAATTTTGTCAAAGAAGTTTCCTTTGGATGCTTGCCTTGCCAATGTCACATACTTTATCAAGACTAAAAGATATGCTAATAAGGTTGGGTGTACTTTATGAAGTAATAAGTTTGCATAGTTATGTGATGACAGAAATAATGGCAATAATTGATTATCTGTATATGTTATTATAAGGGTATTACAACATGCAGTGATTGAATTTATTGTTTTATATGCTTTAATGACTTAAAAGGTTTTTAAATTAAAAATTTGTAGATATAATTTTTAAATTCTAAAAATAAATTTAAGGAACACCTCATCAACTGTCTGAGAGGTATACAGTCTATAATGGATGATGCTTTTCGGGATCAAGAAAAGTAAGGATATAATTATATTTTAATTTTAATATAATTTCAAATTTAGTTCATTTATCACTAATGAATGCTGAAATTCGTACAGAATTAATGACGTGGAAGAGATTCGTTATATTTTGAAATTAACCTTTTCCCTCTTCAACCAAACAATGGAACGGTTTTTCAGCAATGAGATCAAACTGTTGTCAACCAGTTTAATAATTTCTGCAATAATCAATGCAGATAAATTTATTAAAAAATTGTCTGTAAAAGAAAATTATAAGGAAGAGTTTAAACAATTGGTTGAGAAGGTAACTCGTGGGACCAAAAAATGGCTGAAGTATCTGCCATTTGAACATCATGTTCGGGTTTGTTTGTTTAATTTTTAAAAATTGAAATGTCATGAATTGTTTGTAATTTATTTGAAAATATTTTATTTCTTAAATGTTTTGAGCTCAGGTTGTCTCTTGGTTTTAAACATTTAATTATTTTTGGTTTCTTGGCATTCTGATGCATCAGTCGGTGTTATTATCAGTTGTTAAATGTAAGTAATGGGAATACCTGAATTATAAACTTCTGAACCTAGATCAATGCAAATTATTTAACTATTATTTGTTGTTTTTATTATTATTATTCTATTATTATTATTATTATTATTATTATTATTATTATTACTATTATTATTATTGTTATTGTTACTATTATCATTCATTTTGTTGAAATTTAAAGATATTTTCTCGTTTGTCGGAACTTATAAATGACTCAAACTCATTCGATATGAAAGATTCAATTAAGGACATTTACATGGAAAAATTTCAAAAGGCAAGTACTTCAGCTTTAAAGATTTAATTTTAATTAAATTATATTTGCTATATTATTCTGTTTAATTAGCTGATACTTCCTGAGAAGTGCAAATTGTTTTCTGAAATTATGGCCAATTCTTATCACTCGTGCTTGAAAGATTGGACCTCCAATTTTATGCTTAAAGAAGTGGAATACGGATTAAAAGTATGTAAAACTTTAAGTGACTTCAGTGAGCAACTTAAGCATATCTAAAGATTCTTGTAGAGGCAGAGTGGGGAGTTGAGGTTAATGTTTGAACATGACAATGTGGACACATTCAAAGAAATATTTGATGCCATCGTGAACAATATTTGGCCTCCCAATGACGACCTTATGTCCATATTAAATTGTGCACTTGATCAGCCATTATTCCCTAATCTTGTGAAAGTCTATCGTATGTTTTTAAAATTGGTTTTTATATTTTTTGAAGAACAATTTTATCATTCAACAATGTAATGTTTAAGGTATTGGAAATCTTGGTGAAGAATCTTTAATGAAATTGACACAGGCATTGAGTGTAATAGAAAATGTTGAGAAATCGTTATTAAAAGGAGACATAAAAGTTTCATTGGTTAATGAGTTATCAAACAAGTCAAATGAATTTATAAGCCTTCTTAAGGTTACTTGTGACGATGGAAAGGATGAATGGAAGGAAAGAGAGGACAGAATTAATGAGATACTGAAGAAATCAAAGCTTGATATTCAATTTTATCAACAAAGGTGTCAGCAAATCAGGATTTTGTTGGATTTCTGCTCTGATGTTAACTTGAGTTCGTTGAGTTGGATTTGTTTTATTTTTGAAATTGTTATTGAAATCTAACTGATGAATAATTCAACAGATGAACTAGATTCATTGAAACAGGAAATCTCATGCGATCTTTGTGACCTAAGTTTGTCAAACATTTCACGCCTGACATCAGAGGATGATGAAATTGATCGCCAGATTATTGGACGACCATTGTTGAAGATTTTAAAGATTGATGCGGAGACGACGAAAATGCTCGAATTTCTTACTTTATGTGAAGAAAGTGTCATTCTGAAAGAATTGTGGAGTAAATGTTTGAGAAAGTCTTCTTTGCCATCATCATCATCATCATCTGTGCTGACTGACATTGTGAAACTTGTTCACCTTCCATGCAAAGAATTGTGGGGAAAAATGTCAAATGCACTGAAAGATGGAAGCATCCTTTTGTCAGAAGTTCAGAAATGGTTTTCAAGTTTTCCTGATGACGACCTTAGGAGGGAACTGAACTTGCTTTGCAAAGATGAAGCAAAACTTTTATTTCAGCAAATCAAGAACTATCAAAAACTTTGTGAATGCAAAAGAGGAGCAGAAACTTTGCTGGAATTTAAAAGTAAATTTGAACTCTCAGGATCTTTTGATGACTTGGAGAAAATTGTAAATGTTGTAAGTGAATGTTGATTTTTAAAAAGTTAATTGAAGTCTTGATGAAATTTATTTGTTGTCTTTGCAAGGTTAAAAGAGAAAGTCTATCACTCAGTAATATAACTGATGAGTTTATTGAAGAATGCAAGGTATTGCAAGATTTCACTGACACTCAGAGAAGATGTTTGGAAGTTTTCATTGAAGAGAAGCCATTTGTTGAATGGTTGAGAAAATCTCTCTCAGGTTTGTAGCACACTAAAATCATTCTAGAATTTGTACCTGAATGAATTTATATTTTGAAGGTCCCAGAGAAATCAAAGTACTTGTTGACCTAGCCCTGATAACTGCTGAAGGGAGGGGAGACATGGAGGTGGAGAAAGCATCGTGTCTCCATTCTGCTGCAACAGCTTATTCTTCTCTGATCTATGACTTGAAGACAGAAATGGGATTCTCAGAGTTTATTTCACTCTGCAAGACCATCTGGAGTGTTGCATCTGTCGATGCGAGGATTGCTGAGAAATTTGTAAATCATTGATTTCCTTTAACTGATCAATTGATTTATCTACAAGGAAAGAATTAAATGCCAATTTTTGCATTCATAAGGATAAATTATGCCAAAAAAAAATTAAAAACTTACAAGGTTAACCTGACTTTAAATTTGTACGTTCAGAGAGATGCAGCTCGTCAGCTGGAGTGGTTCAAGGGAATAAAGGAGTCGCACGGTGCAGTCGAAGTTAATGCTCTTGAAAATGTTTCAACCATCAATTCAAGGGGAATTTTTCATGTTGGAAATTTGTGTGTTGATGATACGAATGCATTGGTTCGTTTTTTTTTAAAATACTTTTAGATTAAAATCTTTTGTGTCACTGCAGCTTATTGTTATTAAAATGTGTTGACAGACATTGGAAGACATTGTTCAGATGAGGATTTATATGAAAAAAGGTGAGAAGTGCAAGGTTGCAGAAACCTTAGAAAGTGAAGATTCTGAACAATGGGAAGTTTATGGCATCAAACAGTTGAATGACCTTCAAAGCAAACTCATGCTGGTTGCTGGAAAAGCTCATGAAGGACATAAAGATGTTGAAAAGTTTAACAGGGTTAGAATTTCATTCACTCATTTATTCATTCATTCGTTCGTTCTTCCAACATGCTACACCTTTCAAAGAAGATAGCCTTGAAAATGCAGCAGTTGATGTCTAATGTCACTGTGCCTAAACATTTTGCATATTAAACATTTTGCATAATTAAACATTTATGAGTGAAATTTAAAGTTAATCAAATTGAAATTTTAAACAGAGTTTTATCCATTTTTGCGTTCAATTACAGTGTCTTTAATCATTTCTTTAACTGAGTGGTTTTTTTGTATCTTAAGAAGAAATTAATGTTGCAAAATTGGTTCAAACTGATTTTGTTTTAAAATCAGACACTAGATGGAGTAATGAGACTTGCAAATGTCTACATGAAGCTGGTGGACAGAGGATGTTGCATGTTCACATCTTGGAAAGCCACTTTCTTTTGCAACCCCACCAAACCAATGTTTGCTAGAATTGACTTTGGTTCCAATGATCTGCTTTCTGAGCAGCTTTTAGGGTTATGCAAGGATGCAAGAAAACTAGAAATTTATGAAAGAATTGAGAAATTTTGTGATATTATGGAAGATTGTTTGAAAGAATGGAATCATTACATTCAGAAGAAAAGACTGGAGAAACACTTTATAAACTTTTTCACAACCAAACAATTAGTAATTCTTCAAAGAGAAATTGCAAAGGTTTTGAGTGAAAAAGATGCAAACATTGGAAGAGAATTATCATTGCTCTTGTCCCTTGTCAAACCATCTTGCACCAAAGAAGATTTGCTGCTTGCAATAACGAATGCCTTCCAGATACTGTCAAAATCGGTTGCTGATGATGATCTTTGTTCGAGTAAATTTCCTGAAGATAACGAAAATGAATCATCAAGTGAATTTGTGAAGGAACTTCTAAAAGCTGGATTCCCATTACCATTGGCCAAAGCTGCTGAAGAACATTGTGAGGACCTTCAGGAAGGTTTGGTAGCAGCTCTTTGTTTTGTAATTGTTGACTTTGACTTTAACCTAATCTTTTCAATGGTTTTCGATTGCAAACTTCAAAATGTATTTATTCGATATGTTGCTATCATTGATTTTATAATGTATTGTTAGCTATTCTGTGGTGCATTGAGAATGAAAACAATCTCGAAGATGTTCCAATGGAAGGAAATAATTGCAAATTAATAGAACCAAATCAGGAAGGCTTTCAAGAGGAACGAATCAATTTTTATGGATTTGTTCAGGAAGAAATGAGAAATATCAGTAAATGGTCACCTTTGGAAAAGTGGGAATTGACATTTTTTTGTGACTTTTGTCCTCTTTATATATTGTAATGAATTACCTTGCTCTCTTCTTGTAATCTCCATCATGATCTCTATCGTGATCTCTATCACGATCTCTTAAAACATTTTTAATTTTCTAAAAGTGCAATTGATTTACTTTTGATTCCAAATATAAACATTTAAACTACTTTTATTTAACTAACCCCCTTCAAATATTCAGTTCATTGGATGGAAATTTCTTGGAAATCTGGAAGGCATTTTTAGAAAAAGTTGATTTGGGATTTGCAGATTACATAAGCATTGAATTGCTTGGACTCATCCTTGAAAATCTTGGCTCTGAATCAGGTTAGTTAATCAAGTGTTAGATACATCATATGGTGGTTTGTTTTTCAGGTAGGTCAAATAGACAGTAGACTAGTCATAAGGTGCTTTAATTTGACATTCTGTTTACAACAACCTCTTCATTAGATTATGTAATATAATACGTAATGTTACTATTTTCATTAAAATTCATTATGTAATTACCAGAACCTCAAATTAACATTGTGTCAGGTTAATTAATCAAGTTATTTAGACAAGTCATAAGGTGGTTTGTTTTTTGACATTCTGTTTACATCAACGAGCTCTTGGTTATGTTATGTAACACGATGCAATGTAATAATTGAAATAATTTATTATTTCATTACCAGTGACTCAAACTAACTTTGCACGAATTTTGCCTTGTCAAATGAAAGAAGGAAGACCCAACCTTATTCTGAGTGATCAAAGTAGTGATTTTTGAATATTAATTTAATATATATATATATTAATAAATAGTTTGAACAACATTTTTTTTTGTTCATGAAATTTTGTATATTTGATGTGATATATTTTTAAAAATAATTTTGTGGTATTTGTAACTGAAATTGCTTAAAGGTGAGACATGGAATGTCATCCTGTCCATTTATGCGAGTTCACCCGAACTGCCGCTTCCCCTTGTTGACGAGGTCCTGGTTTGTGATCAAAACACTTCGTCTGAAGAGGTGATGACCTTGTTTTGATTGATTTTTCCAGAAATGCTTGCATTAATATTCATATTCCATGGATTATGTCAGCTGTGTTTGTGTAGGATTGAATTGTTACTTCAGATGCACTTTATTTGATTTAATTTTATTGTTAATATTTATATTCAATCTTATACATATATATTGATTGAAACTCTTGCACGAGCATTCTGGCAGAGATCTTCAGAGGATTGGCCCACTCAACAAGTGTTTCGGCCCTGAATCCTGACACTCTCGGGGGCTGGACTGCATCCGGTGATCAAGCGGATGTCCCTGCCAGCTTCTTTCTTCCGATAACCAGACAACGACTTCCAACAAACAAACAATACTCGCACCGCCATTTTATGAAAAATTCCACGAGGGCTCCACCGTCCAAAAAGTTGCCATTGCAGCCATTGCTTCTTAAATCACTGGTGTAAATGCCGTCCGGGGTGTCTCTTTCTTGGCCTTAAACTGTCCCTGTTTTGGTGGGGTGGACGGGGAAGACTTGCCTTGCAGTGCCTGGGGCTTGCCTTCGGTCCTTCTTGGTCCAAATCCAGTGAGAAGTCGATTCTGCAGACTTGGCTCGGTTTGCCTGTTTGAAAGGCTTATCTTCCTGAGAAAGGCTTAGGTAGACTTGCCTATCAGCCCTCTCGCTCTGACTTCTATTGGCAACACACGGGTGCTGTAACCTTTCCCCTCTAAATCCATCTTCACACTGGTCGCTCTTCAAAGCATTGCTGACATCCATTCGGTCCTCCCATGGGACCGTCAGCTCGACCATGATGACGAAATCGATTGCTTCCGACGCCAGCATACATATATACATACATATATATATATATATATATGTATATATGTATGTATAAGATTGAATTGTTGTTTCAGATAGAAATTATGTGTCTGAGAGCAAGAGCTGACGAAAGTGGAAAGTTGTACTGCTTAGCGAGAGCTGAGTTGCTGGATTACAATGTGGCCGTCAACATTGAAAAGTCACTCGTTCTCATTAAAGAAGGTTTTTGGACAAATTGGTTTTATTGAATTATTAATATTAAAGTGCATTATTCATATATACATATATGAACATAGTTTCATGTGGTAGTTATGTGATTGTTCTTGTGTGTTGTAACCAAACTATACTGTTACATAAATTGGAGAGTTCTAGCTAAGAGGCTCTTTTGACAAATTGATGTTTTAAATTCAAATCTGTTCAATAATTTTTTGGCATCAGAACCAGATTAAATATTTTACAGAAACAAAATTCATCGTCATCTGCGATCGCAATGTTCATTCGCACGTCGCCGATGCATTGGACGAATTCAAAGTAAAGTTTACACCTCTCGACGTAAAGGACATCCAGTCGTACGTGCAACGCCATCTATCTCAGTGCTCTCCTTTTAACCCTGTGTCGTAAGGCTATGTAATAATTCTGGATGGATGGATGTATGGGTGGATGGATGGATAGATTTTTGGAAGGATGGGTGGATGGATGTTTGGAAGGATGGGTCAATGATGATGTGAATTAATTCACCATTGCATACATCCTTTCAACAATCATTTCAGAAGCTGTGCCCTGCTCATAAAATCAGACAAGGCGGGGACTGGAAAAACTCTGAGAGCGAGAAGAATTGTTGAAGTATTTGAACTGAAATGCGGTGAAAAAGCATCTTTTGTGAGCATCCCGCTGCAAAGCAGACGAGTAGATGTCTCTGCTGTCGTGAAGCGTTTGAGGAGGTTTGCTCTTGAAAGTGAAGATGTTTGTGGCAGAATCATCCATTTTGATGTTTCATCAGAGGTTCCGATTACCTGACATTTAGTTCATTCATTTAATTTGATATTGAATATGATTATAATTTCATATTTAATTCTGTTTATATTATATACACGTATTTGAAACATAATTTTATAATTAATAATGACTTGAAATTACTTTCAGGTCCTGGAAGGAGTTGATTTTTTTCTTTTTAACCTTTTAATACTCGGATCTTTGAATGACGAAGACGGACACGTTTGGAAGAAACTCCCTGGGGACGTTTACTTGGTCGAAAGTTGTCCGATCCTCAGAAAAACTGCGGCAACTGTTGGATCAAAATGGCTTGCAAAGGTATTTCATTCCTGTGGTTAACAAGGATTATTTAATAAATGAAGATGATTAATTGATAAATAAAGATATATAAATACTAATTTGAAAAAATACTTAATTTAGGGGTTTTGTTATCTCCACAAGATGTTTTACCTGCTTCCGACTGTGAACTGTTTGTCTCCAAATGACAGCTTACGATTATTGAAAAAAGGTATCTTATTTTCAATATGATGTAATTTTAATTCTTTTTAAAACAGATTTTAATTCAATTAAAAACAATGTCTTTGTAATTTCCACTTATTTGCTGCAACAGAAGCATCAGAACATTCACAATTACAAGTCTCTCGCCAGCCACCAGAGCAAAAATTAGATGAAAAAGAGTTTAAAAGTGAACATTTTCAAAGAGTCTGCACTTATTTGAATGATGAACTTAGCCAGACAAAAACTGACCTGAGTATGAGTGGCTGCACTGAATTACTGCTTAGGTATTCTTTACCTCTATTTTGTTTAGAATTTAACTTCATTTATTAATTAGATATTTCTTTTGCACTTTAATCTCGACAGGTTTTGTGGCGTAGAGAATCCTTCCTGGGCAGAACTGAAACATTTCGTTGACTTTTTTAATAATCAATTGGTTGCTTATGAAAGTTCGGTTTTCTGTCAGTCGTTCATGGTCGGAGACTTGCCCGGCTTCAGGAAATTTGTGATTGATTTTACACTTCTCATGTCACAGGTTAGTTCTGCCTCTGAGAAGATGTGATTTTGTGCTCGCTTTCAATGCATGTTTATTGCGTTCAACATATAACTCGTCTTTAAAGGATTTTGCTACGCGGTCGTTGAAAATTTCTGAGGAATCCCCAGAGATGTTAAATGACATCAGTGAGGGCCTGGTAAGATTTTAAAACTCGGTTTTTATTCAAGATAGATTATTATTATTATATATATTTTTCTTTCTTCTCAGTTTCATTGCCAAAATTATTATTATTATTATTATTGTTATTGTTGTTATTATTATTATTATTTTGTATGATTTTGTTATTATGAGTAGTTTAAAGTACTTTGAAACTAAAGTAGTTTGAGATATGAACAACTATATTTGTTATTCAGCACTTGAAAAGGCGTGCAAATGTTGACGTTTCTATTATGTCTTCAAGTCTCTTAGTTTTAGTTCTTGCAATATTAAAATAAAACAACATACAACGTAAAATAAGCCATTTTTTTTATTTTAAATTAAACTTTTCAGGGTGAAACTATGCTTCTCGAAGGCTATGAAATGAAAAGAACTTGGGAAATGAGGTTAATATTGTGGCGTAGCAATTTTTAAATTTTAATTAAAAAAATAACGTTTGAAATTCTTGCCTTGACGTCCGTGACAGTTCGCATCCGTACCTGTTTTTCAACAACGATGGCCATTCCTTCTCGTTTGTCGGATTTGTCGTGGATCGTGCGACGGGGAATGTCATCAACCCTACGAGCAGGGAGGTACTCAGACGAGCCGCCGTTCCCCAACCTCTGTTCGATGCACTCCAAAGAAATCGCGTCAACCTCTCCGAGAACTTTGACAATTTGACCAGGTAGTTTCTGAATGAAAACAATCTAATCTGCATAATATGTCACGTTGACAAAAACATTTCTGATCCATGAACCACTTAGAATGGAAAAGCTAATAAAAATGGCTACCATCATGGGATTGGAAGAAATTCATGATCCTGATGAGTCCTACGAGCTGACTGCAGACAATGTGAAGAAGATGCTGGCAATTTACATGAGATTCAGGTTGAAAGGATTCTTTGATTTTAAAAAAATTCTTCTATTTGGGGACTCAATGTGATTACTTTGGCTCATTTTTCATCTCAAATGCTAAATTGGTTATATGATTGATTGATTGATTGATTGATTTATTGATTTATTTATTTATTGGAAGAATCTTTTTCTTATTTTAAAATTAGGGCCCATTTAGCTCTTGGAATCATCTTAATGCCAAAATAATGCATTATTACTATGGATAGCTATTCGATTATTTAATACTGCATTGCTATTACAATGAACATCCAAAAAGCGCTTCCTTGTGACATTTCAATATTTTTTAAGCCAGCTCTTAAAAAAGCTCTTATAAAGTTTCAGTATAATGCTTATTAGTCAAATTGACTAAGTAAGTAAGTTGTAATATTGGAATGTTACAGTCAATGTACAACGTAAATTACATGCTATACAGTATTGGTATGTAACAATGTAAATTACATGCTAATGGTGTACTAATGGTTTGTAACAGGTGCAACATTCCTGTCGTAATCATGGGCGAGACTGGATGCGGAAAGACGAGGTTAATCAAGTTCTTGTGTGACCTCATGAAACCTCCACTTTCTGAAGTCAAGAATATGCATTTAATGAAGGTATAATAATTAATTCATATTTAAATAATGTTTTTTAAATGAATAACCTGGTTTTCAAAATTTGTTAAATAATACATTTATACAATATATTTCACAATTTACTTAATTCTTTAATAACTCATTTTAATGTTCAAAATATCAATCAATATCTACTTCTTCCATTACTTCAAGTTGACTTGAAGAGTATTTTCCATTATTACATAATTTATCAAAATTAATGCCTTTGGGCAACTCATATAATAACAAGTAACGTGTACCATTGTACCATTCCAAATTGGATTCAGTTATTATGGAAATAATTTATCAGCAAATTAATACATTTGCTTTAATTTTTTTGAGTTATTTTACTTCATAATAAATTTAAATGGTATTGCAGTACCCCATAATTACAAGTAATGTATTTATATTGCTCACATTCTTCCGAACCAGATCCACGGAGGTACGACGATGCAAAACGTCGCGGACAAGATCGAAAGAGTGTCGAACCTTGCGAAAGAAAATTGCAAAGTGGCGCCCGGAATCAAAACCGTTTTATTCTTCGACGAGGCAAACACAACATCCGCCATCGGGTTGATCAAGGAAGCCATGTGCGACCAGACGACCTGCGGAAAGTCGCTCCAAGGAGTTGGTCTTAAATTGGTCGCCGCCTGCAATCCTTACAGAAGGTCAATTGTGTTGTCATGTGAACATAATAATATAATAATAATATAGTAATAATGTAATAATAATATAATAATAATAATGTAATTTCTTTGCTTGTAGTCTGATGTAATTAACATATAATGTAATGTAACCTATAAAATAGTTAAAATAATTAGCTTATTGCATTAGCTGTAGGTTCAAGCAATTAATAATTTTGCATGGTATAACAATATTAATTCTATTATTACAATTACATTGAATTATTTACTTGTTTATAATCAGTATGCTTTTGTTAGAATTTGGCATTAACGAATTATTTCACAGGCACTCAGATGCTTTGATCAGCAAGTTAGAAAAGGCAGGTCTCGGATATCACGTCAGTACGAACAAGACGCAAGATCGCATAGGTATTGGAATGAATGGACGATGGAGCTAAGAATTATGTTAAATAACAGTGAAATATTAATGGCTGCATTTAGTATTTAACTAACAAAATTCAATAATTAAAGAATCATAAAATAATAACAATAATAAGGGGTAAGACATAATGTTCACAGTATCTTGCCAATTAATTACTTTTTAAATAAATTAAGATATTACCACATATAAATGTTGGGGACATTTAGAAATCAATGTTTTGACTCAATGATAATTTGTTAATCTTTTTCCAAGCAGAAAGTTAGTTTATCTTAGACTATCAACTGGTACATGTCCTTATGTCTTCCAAATATGTAATCCTGTGAAATATGTGATTGATGCAATATTATTAAATGAATATATTAAGCATTTATGCATTGCTTCAACCCAGGCACGATACCGATGAGACACCTCGTCTACAGGGTGAGGTCCCTCCCTCCAAGCATGTTACCTCTGGTTTGGGACTTTGGACATTTGGATAAAGATGCAGAAAAACTTTACATCAAGCAAATGGTCCATTGTTGTGTATGTATGCTTCCTTAATATTATAATAATAAATTATTTTACCTTTGAATTGTAAACATTTGTCTTTGCAGATTTCAAATGAATTGGGCATCAGATCATCTGAGACCCTAATTTTAAAAATGAGTGAAATTTTATCCGCTTCCCAAAGTTTCATGAGGCTTCAAAATGATGAATGCAGTTTTGTTAGCTTGAGAGATGTCGAGAGATGTCTCAAAGTCATGGTCTGGTTCTATAAACATGAAAATATTTTTGCAAAAATGGATGAGATCTTGGAGAAGCAATCAAATGTGGATGATGTCAGTGATGATAACGATGCTGATGATGGTGATGATGATGGCAAAGAAATCAATGAGGTGACAACATTTCTAACCAAAGAAATAGAAATGAGAAAAAGTAAATAAAATTCTAAATATTTACCTTTCTTATTTATAGCTTGATGATCTGTCGCGATCATTGATTCTGGCTCTCGGAGTTTGTTACCATGCTTGTTTATCGAAGAGAGAAGAATACAGAGACTTCATATCACCATATTTTGATTCCATTTGTACTTTAAAACGTGGACCTGATACGATACTGGAAGAAATATCAGTGTAAATATTTTTAAAATATGCTTTTAAGAATTACAGTTTCCTTTCTTTGCTTTCGGAATTTCATCTTGATCTCCTGGCGAGGTCGGATGAAATCTTTGCTTCGATCAAATGAGCAACTGATTGCACGAATTGAGTTTCTATTGGAGGGGAATGAGGGCAACTCTGATATTTTGTTGTCCTAGTTTAACCTTTGCTCTGCTAAAGAAATTTCTCTGTCAAGCAATTCTAAACTCCATCAAAATTTTTTGATAATTTTTGCATTATATTGTTGCTGTTTTAATTAAAGTGCAATTTAGTCTAAGTATAAGGCTGTGATTTACCTAAAATCTATTGATGTTTTGATAATAATAATAATAATAATAATAATAACAATCTGTTAATCTTGTTCAACATATCTAGGTGCCAGGATGTGTTCTTGAATGAGGTGGATCTCGATGAAAACATAGCACACAATCAGGCTTTGAAGGAAAATCTCTTTGTAATGGTGGTCTGTATCGAACTGAGAATCCCTTTGTTTCTTATTGGAAAACCTGGAAGTTCAAAATCTCTGGCGAAAACGATCGTTGCTGATGCCATGCAAGGAAACCGATCAAAGTCTAAGTTGTTCCAAGGCTTCAAATCCGTAGGTTGATGTAAGCTAATTGCTGCACATTTACCACAACGTCTGCTTTGATCTTTTGTAGGCTCACATGATTTCTTATCAGTGTAGTCCACTGTCAACTCCAGAAGGCATTACTGGGACATTTAAGCAGTGTGCCAAGCTGCAAGAAGGTAAAGATTTGGAAAAATTTGTTTCGGTCGTTGTTTTGGACGAAGTAGGCCTGGCTGAAGACTCAGAGAAAATGCCTCTGAAGGCATTACATCCCCTTTTGGAAAATGGTTGCGAAGATGAAGATGAAATATTGCTTCATAAGAAAGTTGCTTTCATTGGCATTTCCAACTGGTCACTTGATCCTGCCAAAATGAACCGAGGAATCTTTGTGCAGAGGTGCTCGCCCGATGAAAACGAACTCATATTGAGTGCTAGGTAAAATAATTTCATCAACTGTTTTCTAACAAATTTGTCTTTTGCTGGCAGATTTCCAAATCAATCTGAAATTTATTTTATTTATTAATTGCATGCAGAGGTATAATATCTTCTGACACAACAATTCTGAAATATTGTGAAAAATTGTTTGGTCCACTTGCAAGAGGTTACTTGAAGCTCTGTGAATCGACTATGGAAATCAAAGAATTTTTTGGCTTGAGGGATTTCTACAGGTTAAATAATAATTTTATAAGTTTTCCTCTTATATAGCTTCAAATATAGTATTCATTTTTATGTAGTTTAATCAAAATGATTTATGCCGTGTCCAAGAGCAATAGAAGAACTCCATCTTGGATTGATTTGAAACGAGCAATTCTGAGGAATTTCAGTGGATTAGAAAGGGTTGAAGCCTTAAAGTTATTTAAGGACTATGTCAAAGAAGTCATTGACATTTCTGAGGACATCTCATTGGACGATTACATTCCTGCATCTTTGATTAGGGAAAGCCTTGGCGAAACCGGTCTGGACTTTGAGAATCGTTATCTTTTGATTCTAATGGACAACTACTCATCTTTCAATCTTCTTCAACATGATTTGCTGCAAATGAATGATGCCAGAATTATTTTTGGAAGCAGTTTTCCAAAAGATCTCGAGTATACGCAGATTTGTCGAAATATAAACAGAATAAAAATCTACATGGAGACAGGAAAGACTGTAGTTCTTTTGAATTTGGAAAATTTGTACGAAAGTCTCTACGATGCTTTAAACCAATACTACGTGATGCTCGGAGGTCATAGGTTTGTCGACCTGGGTCTTGGAACGCAGAGAGTTAAATGCAAAGTGCATGAATCTTTCAAGCTGATAGTCGTGGCAGACAAACAAGTCGTCTACAAGCGTTTTCCGATTCCCCTCATCAATAGACTTGAAAAACATTACTTATCCATCGATTCTCTCTTAACACCAGAGCAGGTTGATATTACAAGTGACCTACAGAAATGGGCTGAAGAATTCACCAGAGAAAGAAATCGCTCTCTCGGTAGAAGCAAAGCGTCGAGTCTTGCCGACGTTTTCATCGGTTTTCATCCGAACGCATTGGCTTCGCTGGTCCTCCAAGCTTTCAGCAAGTTTCAGAAAGATGAATCATTAAATAGAAATGAGGTTTTGGAATACTGTCAGGACCTCCTTCTCCAATGTGCTGTTCCAGAATCAGTTCTTGTTGAGAAAATTGATGGAAAGGATATTTATCAGACATATTTTGAAAGACAACAGCACAGCTCATTAGAAAACTTCATAAAAACTCATGTCATTGAAAAAAATTGCTCCGACAATGTTTTTGCCCAAATCACAACTCATTCAAGACTTTTATCAAAAACTGATATAAGTGAAATGTCAGGAAGGTTAGGACTTCTGCCTGAGTCTGTTGAACTCTTGTCCTTGCAAGCTTTTGGCACAGAACAGCAATTTTGTTGTGCCATAAAATCCTTTTTCGAATCTCAATATACTGAGATATTGATCTTACAATGTGACTCTGGAGACCAATATGAAGACCTAATTGCATGCACTCGATTCAACATCATGAATGATCATTCCAACTGGGAAGCCCAAATTGATGAAAAATGTCTTAAACATGTCTTACTTGTCATTCAACTGCCAAAAGTTATTGGAGGATGTTTCGTTGGATTTCAGGGTGGGAAATGGCTTTCCTATCATATTGACAATCTACATCCAGATCCAACTTTTACATCACTACTCCCTCAAATGAAAGATCATAGTGTTAGCTCACTCTTTAGCATTAATGACTTTCAAGAATCTGATATTCAAATGGAATCTGAACAAGACAAAGCAAAGAACAGAATTTTGGAGAATTGTATCCATGCAGCTGCTGCATTGCTGAAAAGCCCTGTCAGTGAAAGTGAAAATTTTAGGTCCAGAAAGGCAAAAAGTCTTGAAGCTCTTCTGCAAAATTGTCACACAAAGGACATGAATGATGTGACACTTCTGGAAATCTTGAGAAAGAGAATGTCACAGCTACTGATTGAGAAAGAGGAGAGTGTGATGAGCGAACCAGAGTATTGGCTCAGAAGAGAAGCAGCTTCTCCAGAAAATGTTTGCAGTGCAGGTTCGTTCAGCAACTCCGTTCTGCATTGCCTGGAGACAAAAATTACGCCCATATTGGCTTACATAATTTCATACATTGACTCAAATTGTAATTTGGATCTTCTAAACTCTTCTGATGGTTGGATCACTGATCTCTGGCTGGGAATGTTCAGAAATGCAAACATTACTTTCATGAAATATAATGAAATAAAGGCAATTAAAGAAAGTGGAGAGATGCTACAATTTGATATGAGGACTTATAGAAAAGATGGATTAGTGATGAAAGGAAGGTTGCCTTTCTCTTGGTTAATCAAGGAGAATGTTGATAGGCTCTTGTTGCAACAGCATCCACATTCAGAGTGGTTGAACGAAACATTTGACATAGAAGAGGCTTTTAATTCCTCTGATGTTGGAAAGTTATTGCAGACATTTTTTCAGGATATCGAACTTAAGGAAAAGATATTTGACATGTACTTGTCAGATTACATTCAAATGACTTATAGGCCTGCCTCTTCAGACAGCAATAAAGAATTCAAAATGATAGCAAATGATGTGAAGCACAACATATTATTGCCTTCTACAATGATCAATAATTCCTCACCTGATCCATCAACTCTGATGAGTTTTTCAGGAATTCATGAAATGTACAACAAGCATGGCATGAAGTACAAGCTTTTTTCTGAAATTGTTTCCTATTGTCCTGAAATTGTTGATGACATATCTAATCAAGAAATGAGTTCTTTGAAAGGCATGTCTCTTCTACAAAAATGTTTGATTTATATTTTGGAGATGCTAACTTTTAGAAAAGAGAAAGACTCAAAGTCCATAAAACAGTGGGCAAACAAAGTGAAGGGATTGACATCTTTGGTTAACCAAATCTTTGACCAAATTCAATCAGAAGACCTGAAGATTGACATCAAAAGCCATCTTTGCTCCTGGAACAGAATATTCACTCTTAAGTTGTTTGTTGAACACAACTCATCAAATCAACTTTTAGATCAAGACATCTATTCCAAGATTTGGACTTACATGGGTGAAAGATTTAACTTTAAAACTTTAAAGTGCTTTGAAAATGTACGCAAGTTTTTAAAAGCTTGTCAGAAAAAAGGTATAGAGCAATGCTTTGGATCCATTCTGCCATCTAAATGTCCATGTGGAAAGGATGATGGAATCATAAATCTTTTGTGCGGCCATAAATTCTGCACCGAATGCTTTGAAGAAATCAAGTCTGTCCACAGAAATAAATGCTTAGTTTGCAAAAGTGTTGCAAAATGTGATGATGATTCAAAAGGAATCAAAAGGTAAACTTGTTCATTGTGATTTATTTTAATTTTTTCACAATTGTAAGTTATTTTAACTTTCTTGAAATGCTCTTGAAGTGAGTCAATAGAAAAATATCTGGTCTTCAAAAGACAACTGAACTCATTTTTTATGGCTCTTGTTTCTAAAATGTGCTTTGATGGAGGAAAGCCACCTGAGGAAGGAATTGTTGAAAAGTTGCTCAAAGATGTTGTCTTTGAATCTGAATTTGACAAACACATGAGAACTCGAAATCTATTGCAAGGACACAATGACCCGAGCCCCGTCATAAGGTCCTTCCTGCTCCAACTTCTTCTTAAACACGAGTTAGTTTAAACACTTTTGACAAATTTAATGGAATCAATTATCCATTTGCATTACTTTTCAGAATGCCCCTGGTACAACAACATTTGGAAAAGTTTTTGGAAGACCAACAGTCCCTCTTTCAAGATGTGTCCAAAATCACAGAACTGGGCATTCTTTGCTTGAATTGCTTTGAAGTTTGTTCACGATTTATCATAAAGTAATTTAGATAAATTGATAATACGTTGGATCTCACTCATTGTAGGATCATTACAAAAATCTCGGAAGCAAAAACAGTGGATTGACTGAACGTCTGCATTTCGTGAGAGACGTGTGGAAGGAAAACAACTTGATCAACTTAATGGATGGCAACCGTGCCTTGAATGTTAAAACACTCCAAAATCTGGCTTTGCTGAGATTCGGGCTCACGGAATTGGCAGACGGAATTAATGCACATTTTATTAAGGATAACCTCGACAATTGCGGTTATCGTGCCATGAGATCTTTGGGTGATTTGGCTTCTGTCATTTTCAAAAAGAACGATCAAGCCAGGTTTGTACTTCTAACCAAGAGTCACTATGTGTTCAATAACTTTGTATGATTTTAATACTTATACCATTTCTATGTTAGGTATGTGGTATTACTTATTAAATCCAGTTGCATTTAAATAAATGTTGTTGTAATTGAAAGTTCAAATTGTAATATATTCAGTTGCTTTAGTTTTTTTTTCTAAATGTCATTATGGCTGCATGTATCCATGGTTTGGCATTTTGATTTGGAATCTCAAATTAAAGAAATATATTCATGTTTTATATTGCAGATATTTCTTGATGAAGCAAATTGCACATAGATTCAGCTTTCAAAACCTACTTTTGTTTGCTGAGAATCCAACATGCAACTGGTTTATATCACCTCAAGATATAAAAACTGAAGTAAGTTTTAAAGAATGATTATCTTAAGTAATGTTAATGCCTGGCTTGTGCAACCACTCATAAACACCCAATATTTCAGATGCAAGATCATTCTATGGACACTTTCCTCTTGTCTGGAAAAAGCTATAAAACCACAAGGGATTGTTTGTTTCAAGCTCTTTATGAAAAAAATCCAACATTGCTTGATAAAGTTAGAAATTTGAAAAGATTTTAATCATTTGGAATATAAACATTTTAATGTCATGAATTGTCATCTTCAACTTCACACTTCAGGCCAATAATCTCAAGGATTCCGATTTATTGCTTGCTCTTTTTCGACAATTGATGCAAACATCCACAAGCGAAATGGTTGATGTTGTTGGTATCTTTTTTATACTGAATCTTAGATATAAACAAATCTCTTTGTTTTATATATTTGTTTGTTTCACAGCAGGATGCTGGCACTTGGAATGATTATCTTTCAAGCAAGTGTTCGGTCAAGAGCAAGGTATCACAATAAGAACAATGAAGGTCTCATGCATTACATTATTTTGACTTTTAACAATTTTAAATAGGATCTTGCAATGAAGATTTTGAAGCATGAAATGGGAAGCATCTTTCCAAATGCCATTTGTGCTGATAAAAATCTCAAACTTCTAGTTTTTCATTTTATGGTCGCCACAAAGTTCAATTCATCGAAAAACAGCATCATTCACATTCTTTGCTTGCCAATGAACAAACCCGAATTACTCAAGGTGGAAGCATTTATTTAAGATTTTTGATAATAGCGAGCTATTGTTATGAGATTTACATTTTAGCAAGTTATGCACATAGCAACAACAAATAGCAAATAGCAAGTTATTGTTGGAAGATAAATCTCGGCTTCATTAATTGCTTAAAATTGGCATCTAACACGACACATATGCCGATGCTCCCCAAGCATTTTGTAACAAAATATGTTGCGGATTTGCCGAGAGCAATCGTTAATTGAATTTTAAATGATTAATTATTTTCATTAATTTGGGATTAATTAATGATTCGAGTCATGTTAACCATTTCTTCAGGACTCGTACCTTCCATCAATGCCTCAAGATGACAGATTTGAAGTTCTTAAACTGCTCCAAAGAAATGAAGGAATTAAACTTTATGGTAGATTTTATATTATATTCAGTAGATTATATTTTCAGTTGTTAACTAATTTATTTTGATAAATTAATATTGCATGTAATTGTTTCTGAATTTAACTCCTTAAATCTTACGGCTATTTTTTCTTGAGAATTGCATTGCATTGCTTGCACTGAAGTGCCTCATGGATTTATTGCATCATAAGTTAAAACATCAGTCAATGCAAACATTAAACTATTTAATAACAATAAATATCTATTTATGCTTCAGCCTGTTCCAATAATCATCCATATACCATTGGGGAAGTTAGTACCAAGCACATTATTTGTGAATAATGCCTGAAATCATGAAATTAAAATGATATGCAAATATCTCTCAGTGTGGTCAACCCAATTCTAGAAGTAGGTGTCTCACTTGTGGGGAAGAAATTGGAGGTTTGAACCATGCACTCATTCAGGGAAACAAAATCCTTGCATTGATGTAAGCTCGATTTTGTTGCATTGCATAATTTTGAAATTGAAGTATTTATAGTAATTATGCAGTCGGCTAAATATTTAACCTGAAAATAAAATAAATATCTATAAATAGAGATGAAAATACTCAACCTGGACACATTTTGGGATGTCCGAGAGGGGCACAAACACCTGCCGGTGAGAGGCAGATGACTCCACTCCAAGTTTCAATCATCAGATTCTTTCTCCATGCCTCTCTGTACATTGGCTCTTTGGATCATGTGAGTGACTTTCTCTAATTAAATACTTTTAAGTTTCCTTTAAACTTGTTATTTAAATTCATTTTAAATTTGTTAAGTTTGCTTGTTTCAAATAATTAAGTACTAAATAAATAAATAAATAAATAAATACTAAAGACTAATGAAAACAATATTCATAATTTGGTCTTAAACCTCACAAGAAAATATCTAAGGCAGTTAAGTGGAGGATGCCATAAGCTTGTTATTATGACATTAAGCATAATGTTGTGATCAGAAATCAGAAATGTTCAACTTTCCAGGCGTTTCCAAATGATTTTATAAAACCACCGATAATGAAAGGAGATGTCGGGAAATTCTTTTGGAATCACATGAAACACGACCTTGAAATGATGCGACGTGCAAGTGCTCAAAGCGAGGACGACCTTCTCATCCTCTTGCACTCAATCGTCGATGTCATTCACAACAAAAATCACAAAAGTATGATTTCAATAATAAATATTTTTAAAAAATAATTTCATCAGTAAAATTTAAGTTAAAACTGTTTCATAAAAATCAATGTTTTTATTTGAGTTAACTTACTTTTCCTATCCACAAAAGATTTGAATTTTAACCTGGCCACCAAGGAAGGCAGACTGAGTTGGGAGAATGAGTTTGTGAAAGAATACATCAGGCCCCATCTTGATGTAAACTTTATTTATCGTTGAAAATTGCTTGAATGGATGAGTTCATGGATGGATGGTTGGATGCTTGGATGCATGGATGACTTAATTTTTAAAATGTCTAATTCTAGAAAATGAATGAATCAATTGGAAAGGCCAGAGAGGTTATGCTGAAAGATGATGGACTTGGTAACATTTTGATTTTCTTTTTTTTTAGTTGACACTTAATGTATTATATTTATCTATTTATAGTTTATTGGTAAGAGATTCGATGGGATGAATTATAATATAAATAAATTGCAATATAATATAAATTCTAGTACGATGTCAATTTCTACACAATTCATAAATTTAAAGAGTATCAGGATTATATCCATGAGTTAATAGAATTGGAACATTTCCATGTCTAGTGCTGAGTCCTCTGATGAAGGAGATTTATGAGATTTACAACAAGGATTGCAACCTTACTGGAGACGGCTTCCAAAGCATCCACCAAAATCCCATTTTCTGGAAGTACAGGCCCAGGATTTCCAAGGAGCACCTGCTCATCAACCTCCAGAATCACTCGGAAATCAATAAACAACATCCAGATGGACAACAAAAGCACTCTCTCCTGCTATACTTTTTGGAAAATGTGTGTTTCCATGCATTTAAATAATTGTTGAAAATGATTAAAAATTGATATACCTTCAAAACTTATCACCTAACAACTCAACTTTATATTATTTGTATTTCATATTACTGCTAACTTATTCTGCTGCATGTTTATTAGGTCCACGTGCTGCAAGAAATCAGGAAAATACCTTATATATTGGATCTCCACAAAAGGCTCTGCGTGAGTCTGAACAGACGCATCAGCATCTTCGAGGCAGAGAATTTCACGGCATCTGAGTTTCTGAAAAACTTGGACGGTGAATTCCTTTGTGAATTTGAAGATTTATTGAAGAATATTTGGTTTTAATCTTTATTTTTTCCCACAGAAATGACAAGAACAGCTTTTGAAGAACTTTTCAAGGAGTTCATTTCTGCTTGGAATGTGCTGCATCTCAATCTGAAAAACTTTCGTGAGTTTGTGTGTGTGGTTACCTTAATGGTGACATAAGATCATTATTACAAGCACATGCATGTTATTTAACATGAAGCATATTAATTAAACAATTGAAACTTATTTGGGAAATTTTCAGAAATGATTTGAAACTACATTTAAACTTTTCAGTCATTAATTTATATCTGCACTAAATCTTATTAAAGATGGAAATTTTAAACTAATTATTAATATCATGGCACATTGGAATTGGTGTTGATGTTGTTTTGACTGCTTCCAGCATTCCAGCAAAAGGTTGTTCCAGAGGAATATTTAAAAGAAATACTTAGCTTTGATAGCAAAATAGGATTTTTTTTGCCGACAATGCAAGGCCTTGGAGTTTGTTCTGTTGCCTTAATTTACTACCTGGTTGATCAACAAAACCAGTTGCTGAGCATTTACAGTAAAGTCTCTGGGGAAAGGTGACTTCCAGCAAATTCTTTCAACACCTTTTGGAGTTTCTGACCAAAAATTCGCAACATTTTCTTTCAGGACGAGGGTAGCGTCTTTAGGAGAATGCACATCTTCCCACGTGATTCAGTTTGATTCGGTAAAGGACTTGCACGGCTTGATGCTTGCCCACTGCAATTATTCACTCGAACCAGGAAAGAGCATGAAGCTGGATTACGACTACACAAACCTTGAGATTCAAATAATGGATCGTTTCATTCACGACAAGCCTACAATTCGACCGAACGTAAGATAATCGTTCGATTGTGGAATTTGGATCCTTGCTAAATGACATTTTATTTTAGATCAAATACATGAGCTACAAGGAAGACTTTAATGTCTGTGTTATACTTTCTGAAATTGAAAATAAGATTCCCCAGGTTTTTTTATAATATTATTTTTATTATTGAAAGTATTATTTTTTAAATTGAGCCGAGATTGCCATGTTTGACCTTTTGATTTTCATGGAAGGAGTCCACGCTGCCTGAATTGCTAGAGAATGACTTCAAAATTTTGTCTGATGTTGCCAAAGTCCTGCCTTGCTTCAATGTTGTTATGGAATATATTGCCTCAATTGGGAACAATCAGGATGAAAATGTCATCAAATTCATGACAGAAACCCTTAAAATGAGGAACATCTTTGCTGATTATCCTTCTGTGAGATAATTTTTCTTGTGGAATCAAAATTAAAGCACGCTTTTGAACAATTTTAATGACATTTAGATGAGTAATCTCCAATTCAAGCACGTGAAGCAGACCTGGATATCACTCTCCTACATCCAAGCAAGGATGCAAGTCAAAAATGGACAAGTGATTTTCATCAAATTAATGAGTGTTTATTCCGTTTAAGATTAGAAAAGAGTTTTCATATTGTTCTAGTTGCCCTTCTGGAGCACTGACAACAAGTACAAGAAAATCATGCCTGAAGAATTGTCGCAGCAACTGACGCATTGTTTGCAACATACGAGAGTGGAGCTATTCTCCTCGCTGTTGTACGAGTGCATTGTTCTCAACATAACCGTTCCCAACGGGGATGATGATTTGGACAACTCAGATCAAAGGTATCAATTAAAGGTTGAAACTGTAGTGGCTGGTGTTGAATTTGAGAATTACTTTTTAGTTTGAGAGACATTCTACTGGAGTTCATCAATGCCAAAGGCCAAGAGGGTAGCCTTGGAATCCTTGAAAGTGGAACATTCCCTGGGAAAATATTGGCTTGCCAATGTATTGATGTTTGGCTCAGCAGTGTGGATCCTGATAAAAGAGTTCTCCTAAATTGACAATTTAAGTGATTTTTCTGAAGTGATTTTTTTATGAAACTTGAACAAAACTCATAACTTTGATACTCATTATTTTGAAAAATGTCAGACATTCCTTCAGAGTTTTTTGTTACCGAAGTGAAACAATTTTAGTTGATCATGTAATCATCATTAAAATAATTTTCCTGTTCAGTTGATGTCAGTTAAATAAATTGATAACAATTGCTTTTTTGCAAACGTGTTCGATATGAGCATTGAATCGGAGTATGCCCAGGACAAAAGCAAAATCATTAATGTACCAAGGAGGCCCCTTGAGTGACTGATGGTATTTTAGGTTAAAGGCGAAAAAGTCGCCTACCATAGAATTAACATCGGCTCCAACCTCGACCCAATTTTATAATAAATGGCTTGAGGAAATGGACAGAAATAATGGGAATGGAAATTTCAGTATTTTGTGGGGCTTCCGACAAAAATTCTTTGCAATTCTTTGTAGTTGAACTTGCGTAGGACTACAAGACCTGAGATTCGCCCTCCCCACTCCAAATCTCCATTCGCCTATTAAAGTTCTATATTTTAATGCTGAGGATCGCTATACCTAAGTTTTGCCTTGGTATAGCAGGATAGCTTGAAAGAAAAATCAACTATTGTCTTTCAGGGACTTTGAAACGTGGACCGAATTTCTTGGTCATCTATTTCGTTTATATTGAATTTTATTCAAACTGATAAAACTGAATACAATCGCTCGAAACGACTGGAAATGCCATTTCAAAATAACCTCAATTGAAAGTTCTGCTAGCTAGGTAACGCGCGACAGATTTCCACTGACATAAAAAAAAAACACAATCAAAATCTACTTTCCTTGTATTCATACAAAACGGTGAGTCACAAACATCAACATTGAGGGAATACAAAGTTCTTTCGACGGAACTTAAAAGTTCATAAAAGAAATGAAAACAGCCACACGCCATTTGTAATGTTAATTTCAAAGTTGGCACTATTGACCAATGAAAACCGATTGTTTTGCAATTATTTCAGCAATCTTTCTACATCGGGGAAAACACTTAATTTCACAATTTGCGCACGCAAATGCCCGGAAAGGTTCCGCACTGTTTGGTTCTCATGGAGATGCCGACGAACCAGCCATCATTGAATATCTCAGTCACATGAACAACGTCGCCTTTGCTCAGAAGCAGTTCGTCAATTTCTTGGGGACGATAGGATTCTATTGCTATGCATCTGTTCGAATGTTTTACAATTAACGGCAGGGATCATTTTGATGCAAGACTTACTTGACAACTTACTTGACATAAGGCAGTAGGTCAGAGGCATTTTTGTTCGCTTCCTGGGGAGAGCTAAGATTGTCGCTCGATGCTGCCGCTGGAAGACTTGAGTTGAACTTGTCCAGGTTGGGTTTCGATGTTGATGATGAAACGGAATGAGGTGTTGTGCTTCGACATTTGATCAGGGATTCGGTAGACAGAGAATCCGAGACATTTGTGGATTCCGCGGCCGAACAAGCATCGCTTGTCCTGTTCTCGTCGACTTCATCTAAATATTCATTTAAATATTAATCTAAATATTTTACCAGATAACCTTAATAATACATAGAACGAGGCTAAGGGTATGCAATTATTCTGTAATTATTATAAAAATTACAAACAATTTTTCAATGTAAATCAACTTAGATATCATAAAATTAATGATCAGAGCGTACATGTTGAACATGATTCCAAGTCGATGTATGTTGACGGCACCAACCCGATTTTCTCATCTTTTTCGATTAAATTCCAATTTTTGTCAACATTGCCCAGTATTTTAACTAGGTCCCCCTTAAAAATAAAACAGATTACTTTCATAAATTTATTTAATAAAATTTAGGAGAGGTTTAACGAAATAAGTTTTTCTTAAAACAAATTTATTTCATTTTTTTAACCAAAATAAATCAGAATGCATAAATTTAAGTGGAGAATTTCTAAAACATTCTCCAGGCACATTGCACAGAAATATAGTTGAATTGTATTTCATAGTTGGTCATTTTTCAACCAAAGTTGTCTAGTAACGCATCAAAAACTTACTTTCTTCACTGAAATTTCTCTTGACAATTGAGCGTTGAAATCAAATTTTACGCGTGACATTTTTTCCTCTATGTCGAAATCGGATGGTTTGAGAAACTGAATTCAAAATAAGAAAAAAAATTGGTGAAAAGGCAAAAGAATTCGTTACTTAGTATTAAGTCACCTTGACATAACTGAGAGGAAAGAGACCGACAGCTCCGTGATGTTCCACCTCCAACCAATTGATGTCAACAGTCCTCCAAATGTAAACCACATCGTCTTTTTTTAATGAAATCTCTCTGATCGAATGGATTGCATTTGAAAATGTTTTTAACAAAATCAAAACGTAGTTTGTTTTTTTATAAAAGATGCTTTATGAATAATAATTTATCAATAATAAGAATGGAAAGCAGCCAATAAAGGTCTAAATAGGTTTAAATGTTCTAAACGTTCTTCATGATATTTTGAATGTTAAATGCGTTGATTCTAGGCAGAGTTAGAACTAAATACTTGTTTATTACAAGAATCTGCATCGCCACAAAGGCTTGTAACGAGAGTAAAACTTGGCTGTGGTTGTTTTTTTTTGTTATTATACACAATACATAATAGTACAAGTACATAATACAATGTATACTATGTATGTATCCTATACGTACAGTACATTAAGTACCTACTGCTCTGGTAAATTGTAGTAAGAAATAAAATATTTAGATTAATTTGAAAAAAATATCATAAATATTTACGAATGTGATGATGATTATTATTAGTAGTACTAGTAGCAATATTAATTTAATGTTAAAAAATAAAACAGATGACCTTGGATGTTTGGCACGAAAGTTGTGCATCACAACAGCCTGTGGTCTCGATTGATGCTGTGTTTTACAATAATTCACTTCTTCATCAAAGTTGTATCTGTCTGCCGGTATTGGTGAACTCAAAACGTATCTGTGATGGTATCGGTTATATTTAAATGTATTTATTTATTTATTTCAAATTGCTCTTCCTTAAGAATTCATACATCATAACAAGTTACATACAAACAAAAACATAAAGCGCTTGTAATATCTTTCTACTGCTTTTGGATTTTACTGATTTTGGATAAATATGCAGGCAGACCTTTTCCCAGAGGGGCAAAACAAATAACCCTCCGACAGTCTCATGACCTTCTTTGCTTCTCATCAATATTCAAGGGGATCTCCCAAATCACGTCCCTATTATCCAGTATCAGCAAGCACAATTGAAAAGAAATGCGGCATTAATGCCAAGCATATTAAAATGAAGTGTTACTCCGTGGAAAATCAAAGGTGCAGATTAATGTTCTAAGAGTTTAAATTAATGGTTGCTTTTGACCAATAATTTTTGGTACCAATAAGTAACGTTGGCGTCACCAATGTAAGCACCGCAAAGTTCAACGACTAAAGTTAGGTAAACGCTCAAAGTGAAACAAGAAATGACTTCACTTGTCCGAATGTCGTCTTGCATTTGTTTCTTCTTCTTCGACAATTTTTTTCTTCTCTTTGACTGTTTTCAAGACCATTTCCTATAAGTATTGATCTGCAAGAAGTAAAGCTAATCCGATGCCAAATTTATTTACAAGATGACAAACCATTTCCTTCCTCCTGGCGTTATTTATTTCATCTCTGGCTTTACGACTTCTGATTGCATCCCTGCACGACAAAAGGGCGGAGAGAGAAATGGCAGGATTTACGGGCAGGAATTTGTTTTGAGTCGACGGAGAAAGACAGGGTCTGCCGGGCTTTTTAGAACTTTGCCGTGGTTCGCTCAAAGATCGAGGATAGAAAATGCATGAACTCGAATGTCTTCTAACGGAAATAGTGAATCCTATTAAATTAATATTAAAGGAAAAGTAGAAAAATAAATAATAAATAAATAATTTTTAAGGAAAAATAAAAGAAATCAATCACTTTTGGAATGGTCTTTGATGTGTAGCCCTGTCAATGGAATTTCACCTCCACGCTGAACATCCTGGTACAACTGATGTCCCGATATCACCGGGACTTTAACCGCATTTAAGGTCTTCTGAATCAAATATTCCTTGTTCTCAATGCTGGAATCAAGAGTTTTTTAAAGAAAGTATTCATTAAACAAACTGGATTGATTGATTGATTGTTCATTTTATTCGAGTATATTGAAACATAAATCGTTTTACATTTTACAAACTGTTCTTAACCATCGCCAGACATAATCATATCATATCGTGAATATAATTAGTTGGTTTCAAGTTTGTAAGGCCGCTCACTTTATGTGAAGCGACGTTTGTGATGCTTTAACAACCACATTATTATTTTAATTGCATTATTTCAATCATCCTCGCCACCAGAGCCATAATACTATCATTGTTAATTTAACTGTAGTCATTATTATTATTGTTATTATTATTATTATTATTTTTTTTTTTTATTTATTTTTTTTAATTTTATTTTCTCGGCCTCACACCCAAAACACAAACAACAATATTCCGACGGCCTCTCCAAAGTTTAGTGTCCGCACTAGGGCCCGAGATCACCCTGGACATTCGGTCAGAAGGTGAAATCACGATCGAACGCGCCGAGTAACGTCAACTGCCAATGTCATTGAGAATTCGCAGTCCGAGAAAGTGCGATTGCCCTCGGAAGTGGGCACCTGTGAGCCCTCCAGATTTTGTAACTGTGACTGAGGACCGACAGCACAACGTACATTAAACTAGTCTTCGAAGCGCCGCACTCTCTCCAGAATCTGTATGATTCTGCACTCATGACTCCTCTCCAGTTGCAAACGCAGGCGCCAACCTTCGGAAGCATTCTTTGGACGCCGCCTGGGGCATTCCTCAACATCCAATCATGAACATCTTTAAGGTCGTACTTTGAAACCTTGCTCTCATGACACTTGTCTAAATCATAATCATCGGATGTCACGGCAACATCAGTCACTATGTAGAGGTCACGTGTCCAGGCACACAAATCAGGAATTTTGAGTCCCTTTTCTGTGGGAATACGGGGCTCTACTACCGCAGTATAACCCCTTTTTCGTAATTCCCCTTCTAATTCCCTAACGACAGCGTTGTGTCAAGATTGACATAATACTATAATTGTTAATTTAACTGTAGTCATTATTATTATTGTTATTATTATTATTATTATTATTATTATTATTGTTATTGTTATTATTATTATTGTTATTATTATTATTATTATTATTATTATTATTTTTCAAAACTTTTATTTTTCAAAACTTTTATTCAGCCCGGATTACGTCCGCAAAACCATCACGCAAATCGGAGAACCTCATCGATGTTTTTAGAGTCCTCAGACGGGCCCGGGAAAACCCATGGACTGTTAACAGTAGCCTAAATATAATATTATAAATTAGATAAAGTACAATCAAATAAATGTTCTTCTCGGCCTTCTTTTCCTTGCTTTCCAAGCGTTTGCTCTGAATGTTCTACATATTCTATGGGTTTCTATCAGAGTCTTAATTGATGTCCACGTTAAGAACCGCTTAGATATGCCAAGCCTCTTCCACGAGGTCCAAGTTTCCATGGCGATTGCTCCTCTCCAATTGATTATGTAGGCTGTGGCAATCGCCTCCATTTTGCCCTTGCCCTGATTTGGGCTGTTTGCCTTCATCCAGCGATGAATGTCCGTGGTGTTATATTTGTCTATCTTGCTTTGGTGGACTCTATCTAGGTCCACGTTATCGGACACCACGGCCACGTCACAAATTATATAACGTTCATCGCTCCAGGCACAAAGATCGGGGATTCTGGTCCCGCTGACGGTTGGAATACGGGGCTCTCTTGTTGTTGAGTACCCCATCTGTGTCAAGACCGTCTCAAGCATCTTCGCTATACAGTCGTGCCTTGCATGGCGGAGCCCGTCGGTACTCGGACACTTTTGGATAATGTGGGCGAGAGATTCCATTTCCCCACATCTGGCTGCGCAGGCTGTGTTGAACAGGGGTGTTTTTCTGGAAGCCCGCAATCTATTGAAAAGTGTTGCTGAGCGGACTTTGACACAGCTTATGTATTGGGTGGATGACATTCTGTTGATGCCATCCACCAGCCATTCACTTGGAGCTATTGCTTCCGGGAATCTCATCAGCCCGTGTCCGTCGACCGTTTTATAAAATTCCCTCGCGGTTGATAGTCCACGAGGAACGTTCGGCTCATCTTTTTCCTTTGGCCTCCCAAATCTTTTGACTTCGCTGGCGATCATTGTGTTTTCGCGCAATGCATCCATCAGGAAGTTGTCGTTGCTCTCTTTGGCCTGCTGTAGAACTTTTGTCATTCTACGTATTCTAATTTCCGGAATCCATCGACGCAGTTGAAGGATTCCCATTCCTCCCGTTTTTCGAGCTTTCGAGCGAGTAAGCTAAGGAGCGGTCGATTTGTTTTTCTTGCGTGTTTTCGTGTTAAATACATGTTAATTTCGCTCGGAAATTATCGAATTTCTCCGAATTTAGCTTATTCGTGTCCCCTACCTTCCGTTTTGTCTGAAGGTGAAATCATTTTACTGTTTCTGTAAAAGAAAAGGGGAAAATTGAAGACTTGCGAACGAAAATCCTTCCGTATCGTCGTGTCTGTTGACTTTCGTTTACGGACTCGCAGTCTTCTTGAAAACTTGTAGCTTTCACCGTTTCGGAATGTCCAATTCCGACAACCTAGTTAGAACTCTTCGTTCTCGAGCCATATTTGAAAAGAACTCCTCCGGCGAAAGCGTTGCTGTGCCTCCAGTTACAAATTCAGTTGTGAAAGACACAAGCAATGAGAAAACGCAAGAAACCTGTTGTTTTTGTGAAGCTGTCTTCAAAACAGTACGAGGTCTTAGAATCCATCAGAACCATGCTCACCCAGAGGAATACCACAAAGAAAGAGCTGGCAAAAGTTATTCAAAGTGTGTTTGGACTGAGGAAGAATCCACACTGTTAGCCAAGTTTGAATTGGAACTGAAAAAGCAAAGGAATCAGAAACATCAACATAGAGGCACAAAAGGTTTCCCACACAGGTCACTGAATGCATTAAGTCTCACAGAAGGCAGCCCAAATATAGGATCATCTTGGAGAAATACCAGACTAAAATAGAATCTGGTGGATCAGAGAGTCAAGTTGAACGTTCATCCAACCGTGAAATTACTTCTGCTCTCTCAGGGGTGGACAGCCTATGGAACGAGATTGCCAGCGCCGAATGGAGGCTGAATTCACTTGAGAAAAAGCAGGTCAACCTTGCCCTTCACCGATACTTGCCAACCGTCCCAGTTGAAACCATTAGGAAAGTTAGGAACAAGCCAGGATATCGCAAGTATCTAAATAACTACATCATTGAAAAGACAACTTGCTCTGGCAAGCCTATGAAATGTACTGCGATTCCACACTCACGGCATCTCCAGTCGAAGCGGAAGTGAATAGCTTCATTCAACTGCAGCAATTTATACTCGCAAATTACAAATACATAAGTCTGCCATGCGAGGAACTTTCGAACTGTTGAGAAATCAAGTTGATGACATGGACTCAAAGCGCCGTTTGATAGACAAGGAATACATACAATGGATGGAGGGTTTTGAAAGTGCACAGTGGAAAGAAGGGAGCTGACAGATATGAAAAGCGGCCTCCGAAGGTCGAGACTACTTCCTATGCTGCATCTGACCAAAGTCAAGCGGGAAATCTGACCAGACCATTTCGGACAACGAAGATCCGACCATCCAAGAGGAGATAAGAAGGAAGACAGAAACGAAGATGAAACGAGCAAAGGTCCAAGGGTTATTCAGGAAGAATAGATCTTCAGGAGCTCGTTCGGTTTTGAATGAAGAATATAACGAGAAGTTAAACCCATACCACACGAACAACTGCTCCAGTTTTGGGAACCAATATTTTCTCAAAAGTCAATTACAGACGATAGATCGGTGGTTTCAGTTTGCGGTATTTGTCATGATTTGGAGGCTCCCGTCAGCTGCACTGAAGTAAAAATGGCTCTGCGAGGTCTTAAAGACAGTGCTCCCGGTCTGGATGGAGTGAAAAGGAAACACTTGGAAAACATCAAACCAATCGACTTTGCTGTGCACATGTCCCTCTGGTTATTGACGGGCCTGCCACCATCTCCCTTCAAAGTTGGCGTCGTCAGCTTTATTCCAAAGGTGAGAGGAACAGCCGATCCAAGTGAATTCAGACCAATCACTGTGAGTCCGCTCATGAGTCGCCTCTTCCATCGAGTGATGAATAAACGCATGTCCGTATATTGGCCACTATCATCGAGACAGAAGGCGTTCCAATCAGGCGACGGTTTGGCCGACAACATCTGGCTTGTAAAGGCTCTTGTCGCCCAAAGTAGACAAGACAGAAAAAAGCTCAACATGACATTTGTAGACGTGTCTAAGGCGTTCGATTCCGTTTCCCACGAATCGATCATCAGGGCAGCCTCACGATTACAAAAATTGACATAATACTATCATTGTTAATTTAACTGTAGTCATTATTATTATTGTTATTATTATTATTATTATTATTATTATTATTATTATTATTATTATTATTATTGTTATCGTTATTATTATTATTATTGTTATTATTATTATTATTATTATTATTATTATTATTATTATTATTATTATTATTATTATTATTATTATTATTATTATTATTATTATTATTATTATTTTTCTACTTTTTATTATTATTATTCTTCTTATTATTATTATTATTATTATTATTATTATTATTATTATTGTTGTTGTCATTATTATTATTATTATTATTATTATTATTATTATTATTATTATTATTATTATTATCATCTTTTCTGCTTCTTCTCGGTCTCACAGCCGGTGATGAATGAATGCTGAGCACTACCAGTGCTCTCAGCAATTCACCCAAGAACTTTTCGAAGAATGTGGGCAGTGCCCAGCAAGGAGATCTTCTGAATCTCCGAAGTCTTTGGTCGTCCTGGTATCAACTCTACATACTTTGTAAAGTCTTTTCTTAGCGTTCCGAGCGCTCCTACAATTACCGGAACGACTTTAGACTTCACTTTCCACATCCGGTTGATTTCAATCTCCAGGTCCTTGTATTTGCTAATTTTTTCAGCTTCTTTGAGCGCGATGTTCTTATCATCCGGACGGAAACATCAATTAGCATGCACGACTTGGATCTCCTGTCATGGATAACAATGTCAGTCTGTTGGCCAATATTTTCCTGTCTCGTGATAATCGCATAGTCCCATAGAATGGTGTAATCTTTTATATTCGTCACACTTTGGGGCGTGTGCTCGTACCATTTCTTTGGAACTTCCCATCCTAGCTCACGGCATACAATCCAGTGGATGTAACTGGCCACCTTATTATGTCGGTGCAAATACTCAGTTGCTGCTAACACAGTGCAACCCGACGTTATGTGGCTTATCGTTTCTTGGGCCTTGCCACAGATCCTGCAATTGCCATCTATCTGCTGCTTCAATATCATACGTTGATGGTAACGTGTGTTTAGTGTCTGGTCTTGAGCTGCCATGATCAAACTCTCAGTTTCGCCTTTGAGCCCAGCGCTTCTTAACCAAGCACAGCTTGCTTCTTTGTCCACCCAATTCTTTTCTAAGTTACAAAAGAATTGTCCATGCATGGGCTTTTCCCTCAATTCATTTATTCTCTCCTTCTCCATGTTGTCCTTTAACATTTCTTTCACGGATGTTTGAACTGTGGGCAAAGACAGATATTTATTTTAATTGTCTTTGCTTCCTTAAGGAGAGAATATTTTGCCTTCCCTGCTTCATGCTTTTTGACAAGACTACAGAGCCTGTCTTTGCCCTGTTCAATATAATCACTCAAGTTAACCATGGAGCAGCTGTAAGCAGACATCAGTTGGATAAGTCCCCGGCCTCCATTGCGTCTCTTAATGTAGAGTCGACTAAACATCTCCTTTTGGGTGATGAAGTCATGCAGCATCGTCAGCAAAACTTTCGAGTCTTGCGATCCATTTTGTCGATTTTCAGACTTTCTCCAATCAATTATGCCAAAGCTATAGGTGAGCACTGGAATTGCCAAAGCATTAATTGCCGATAACTTGTTCTTGGAATTTAACTCTGACTTGAGAATGAGACGCACCCGACGGTAATACTCTCTGGCTATTTTCTCCTTCATTTCAGGATGTTTAATGTCACCATTCTCATCGATTCCAAGATATTTGTACGCCTCCTCTTCGTTAAGACTCTGAATTGAATTGTGATCGTCAAATGGCATGTTTCGGCTTTTGATCTGCTTGCCTCTCTTCATTATAGCTACGGCACACTTGTCTAAACCGAACTCCATGCAAAATGTCATCAGTAAACGTTTTGACTGTGGTTAGGGCCTTGTTAAGTTTGGGTTTCTGTTTTAGTAAATATTTTTAGATCATCCATGTAAAGTAAATGAGATATTTGTTCTTTTGGTTCTATTTCATATCCTAATTTTAATTTATTTAGCATATTTGATAAGGGTACTAAAGCCAAACAGAAAGGAGGGGTGAGAGAGAGTCACCTTGGAAGATTCCTCTCTTAATGCTTATTCTATTGGTTTTTATGCAACCTAACTGATGACACAGCATAAGTTCGGTTTTCCATTCTTTCATCGAGCATTCCATGAAACCGGTGATTCTAGCAGGGACTCCATACATCTTCATTGACGCCAAAATCCAAGAATGAGGGACACTATCGAATGCCTTCTTATAATCAATCCATGCCATTGCTAAATTCCTCTTCATTCTTTTGGCAGTACTTACAATCATCTTATTTATAAGCAACTGGTCTTTACAACCTCTTGACCCTCGTTGACAGCCTTTCTGTTCTATAGGAAGGATGTTATTCTTATCAAGGGGTGTGTGTATAGCCGGTTTGATATTGCAGAGGTCAGCAATTTATATAAGGTGGGAAGACAGGTTATAGGTCGGTAATTTTTGGGATTGTTTTGGTTTGCACCTTTTGAGAGGAGAAAAGTTATACCGGAGGTTAGCCAGGATGGTATATTTTTCTGGTTATTAATCAAATCATTAAAGGCTATTGTAAGTATACTATGGAGAGAGG